>OZ025269.1:18393686-18898686 GCA_964019165.1 Mastigias papua
TATAGATTATGTTCTTATTTAAAAAGTGAGTATCTTCTTCGACTATGTAATAGGTTTTACTGTACAAACCTAAGCACCTACTTAGTGATCAATAGGATGCTTACAGATATTAAGACATGTTGCCCAATTTATACGGCCAGGGGTTGTGCTAGCCATCTGACTGGGGGAGGGGATATTAACAGACCATGCCCTTTGGTACAGCAGACAATAAAATTTACAACTAAAAGGTTACCAGAACAGCTATGCAAACGGCAATATTATGTAACAATGAATTATGCCTTGCTAGAGGTCTTTTTTTACGTCATTCGAGGATCTGCGATAGCATCACATAGTTACAAGACAATACCACAAGGAGAATGAGAATACACTGCAACCTCGAGGCTTAACAGAAACACTGTACATAAATAAACTACGAGATTTAGCATATGTACCCAATATCATTGCCAGAAGTCATGGAGCACGTACATACATCCATGTTCTAGAGGTTTCCCACATCGTCAACTTTTTCTGCTCAAATTTCAACCAGAGTACAAAAGCGATCTTGGAGAAAACTGGGGGGGGGCATTTTCCCCAGTCCCCCTCCCTGTGGCGCTGCCTCTGTGCTCGGTAATGCTTAATTGGCAATGCTTAATGCTTAGTAAGCAATTATCTAGACTTCGAATTATCTTGAACCCGTCATAATTTCTACAACCAAGTAACAGGTTTTACTGTACAGTAGTCCCATAAGAACTTGCTAGGTTTCCTTCAGATGTCAAGGAAAGCAAAGATACCTGGGTTTCATCTTACAGCTGTATATACTAACTTGATGAACTTTTGTACCTTTCTCTGTTGGGAAGAGATTATAAGTGACACGGCCTTGGTTTGCACGGTGGTTGGAATTCTAAATCATCATCTTGTACTGCGGGGATCATTCCATCGATTTTGTGCATGTCTTATGCTGATAGCTACAGAGACAGCGACATGGCAGGACGCAGTGCTGCTTCCCAACTCCCTTAACCTCTATTCCAGCTATAAAAAGGATGCCGAAGGAACGGGCAACCTATAGCCTCATGGCGTGCAAATGTTGTTATTTATTAACTCGCAGGAATATAACAATGCAAAGGAAATATATTTGACTGTTAGCTCCGAAAGCCTGCAGGGATTTTTCTTCGACTTGCCTACAGATGAATATTTCAGGTCTTTAAAATTTGAAAATTTAGAAATGAAGTACGGTTCGTATGAGAATGCTACAACTTATTCCTTCAAATTCTGGTCAAAGGATCTCAAGAGCCATTTTAAAGACATTCCCAGCTTAGGGTGCAGTCATTAGGTATTGTGGAGACCGGGGCGGAGGGGACTTAGCTGAGTTCTGAAATTATGATGCATGTTGGTACTGGAAAATTTTACTATAGCTCAGAAAAGCGGGAACATTCTTTAAGAATACTGAAAAGCGTTTCTCGCCCGAAGAAAGAAAGAAAAGCTTTTCAATTTGCTAGAATGTTCCCGCTTTTTCGAGTTATATTGAAGTTCTGTAGTACCAATAGGCTATTCCCGTAAAATTTTTGGAAAAGCTTCAGATGTATAGTGCCAGGTTCCTAAGGACATCCAAATATTATTGATGTGTGTAACAATTTGAACCATTGCATTAAATCCTATTTCAATAGCCGGGGTATCAAAATATTTCAAGTCCTTAGAATAGGATCCACATTATCTTTGCATGTTTTGCTGGGGGACAAAATTTTGGAGCTTGTTTTTCATTTGCTTCCACCCCTCCCCTGATATTTAATGACTGCTGATTTATGTCCAGCTTCGGTGCTTTCCAGTTGCTAACTACTGACAACTGGTGGTAAGTTTTGATTGGGGAGAAACTCCTAATGATCAATGCCGATAGGAGGATAATTTCTTGTTCAAAGGAGCTCAACTTATACTCTGAAGGGGAACTGCCTTGAAAGTTGAGGGGAAAACTAGAGAAACTTGAATACCTCGTTGCAAATGCTAGCAGATGTTTTAAGATTTTTTTACAATGGCAATGTTTTAAGACTCATTTAGCCAATAATGACTGTATGTATCTGCAAGTTGCCGATGCTAATTGTATCTCTTTTCATCGTAGGCCAAAAGTCTACTCGAAAAACAAAACGAAAATCCTCTCGGCTACAGACTCGGGAAAAGAAATCCGTCCTAGCCGGTGACAGCGATGATGATGGCGAAGAAAATGATTATGATTATGATGATAGCTTTATCGACGATGATGATGATGATGATGAAGATTTCCAAAGTGAATCTTCCTCCAGTTACCAAGATGATGATGATGATGAAAATTGGTCACCAGATGATTTGGGGTAGAAGTAATGTCTATAAGTTAATGTAATATACAGGCCTTACAAATAACTTCATCCTTCATTCATTGATTTCATTCATTTATCAGCATTTACAGACGATACACCTTACAGAAAAACTAGTTTAAAGAAAACTAGTGACAATGAATAGAGCGTATAACAAAGTAATAACAAATAAAATCGTGTAATAATTTGCGGTAAGGTGTTACTACAATTGAATGTATATATTGACACTTTGTACTTTCTTTGCATTCATCAACCAATGAGTTCCTCGCATAGTTTCATTTTTTCTGGAAGAATTTGGCAAAGGCCTACAGCTGAACTATTTTCCATTACCTTGCCAATCAAAACACACATTGTTTTGGACTTGCAGCTGTTGTCTAGTTTTGAATTGAAATAACTTACTGTTTATTTCTTTGTTTAAATTTGCAGATGGAGAACATGGGTTTGCGGTAGGAGTGTAGTGGAAGTGAATGCTAACATTTGCGTTACCATCCAAGTATGTTCGTTAGCGCAAAAAATTATCTACCCAAATGCATGAATTTACGGAAACACATATGAAGGATACCAACTATAGTCTTTACTGCATATGAAAGATACCAACCATAGTCTTTACTGCATATGAAAGATACCAACCACAGTCTTTGTCGCAGTGTTTTCACTGAAAGCGAAATTTCTTCCAATTTATGCTCTTGAATTGCTTTTATGTTCTGCCAAGCGCGTTAGGCCAACGCTCTCCAACTTTACACACATCCATCGCATTGCACACAGTTCACTGCTACACTGAGATGTAGCTGGCTGCTACCTGTTTTTTGGATTTCTAGACCTTTGAGAACGAAGATTGTGAGACACAGGTCAATTTTCAAACAGCCCAACAATACTAGAAGCAATGAGAGAACACTGAAATATGACAAAGAGCGTCCCTCTGGGGCTTTGTTCTCACCTTCTGAGCTTTTTATCTCCCCAGTGAATATAGCTAGGTGTTGTTGAAAATTCTCTTAGTCCTAGAAAGGCGAGTCTATACCAACATTGCAAACTATCATGTGGTCGAAAAGTATTAGCACGAACTTGATCATGTCATGATACAGTTGTAGCAAGTAACGATATTCGTTAATAGTCATTGATACTGCAAATATTTGTGCAATCTATTGGAGATACCTAATCCTTCAGTACCATTGAGTTGTAGGGGTGTGTTATACTATAATGAGCAGAAGACTTTTTCAGATGTTGAACTATGAATTTTCGAGGGCAGGGGCCTAATGCCCAAATTTTAGGGCACAATAGTGTTAGCACGTTAGCAAGTGTAATTTTGGCTGCATTTTAGTTCCAAAAGTTTTTTAACAGTTTTTTGAGTCAGTAAAAAACAGTGCTGTGATAAGAAACCAAAAGGGAAAACATCGTCTTTTGTAGTGCACATAAGGCGTAGCACATAAAACATACTGTAATGGAAAGTTGTTAAATCTGTCGAGGAAAAAGGGGTTTATGAAACTGTGAGAGGTAGCACAGAATGTTCTAGAGCTATTTAACTCTTTCATTAGAGTGCCAAAAGTTTCTTAAATTTTAGCGTGTCTAGTACTGGGTTTCTTATAAATGTGTTTCTAAGTCTTCCTAGAAAGTAAATTGCGGGAGGACCTTAAAGATTCATTGGTGAGAGGAAATTCAAAATCTGATCTAGTCGATAAAACAGTATCTAATTTCGCAACGATAGATTTACACAGTTTCCTTTTGCACTTAACACCAGTTCATATTCTCCTATATTCATAGATTTGACCATAAATCCTAGGACTTGAGCAAATATATCTGATTCATAGAAAATAACCTCGCTATTTGTTAGACTGTTGACTTGTGTGTTTCAATTTGTCATTATAATAACCACAGTTATAGTCTGCATCAGGGTTTATAGCTTGTAACAATTGGTCCGAACTATACAAGTGACAGGATAGGTCAAAGGTAGAAACCAATTATGCCAATTCTGCCCGTTGTGTTTGACGAGTGCTTACAGCTTTTATAACAAACACAGTCCAAGTCTGTCATATACATTGGAAAGTACTGAAGAGCTGAGAGTTTGTTCATAAAAGCTTCATTTGCGTGGTTTGCTACTCTTGGCTGATTTCAACAGAATTCAGTCCCCTCTATAGCTTTAACTTGTCCGTCCACATATACACAGGGCATTGAGTGAGTTAATGTTTGTGACAAGGCACGTTAGCTTCTCTTGAGAGCACCTCTATGTGAGTGGTTGGTCGATTTTAACTCAAACGCATAAATATTTTAGTTGCAAAAGTCGCAGAGAATAAACTCTGAACATTCTGACGAATAAATTAAGGAACATGAATGACTGAACCAATGGGTCATTCACATCTCTATTTTATTAAGAGCAGATACATAGCAGAAAAAATCTTCCTAGGACTGTGAAGATCAAAGCTTCTAGGATTGAGACGATCTAAGTGGCACACCAAACACATGGAGGATATATGCAAAACATCTGGATCGAAAAGTTGATGAAGTCGATGACATTGGATATATCAAAATGCAGCTATGAGTAGAAAAGCTACAAAATAAAGTCTCATGTCATTGTAAATTACTTCGTATAGATACAATCTCGGTCTACGTATGTTACAGGCAAACTAACAGATCTGTACATATAACACTAAAACGAAGCTTCGAGAAACTTTGGCTTTATGCAAATTAACACGAATAAAGTAAAATTTAGGATTACTGATAGCTGAACCTCACATTATGAAAAGCAACGCTAAACATAGAGGGAAGAGGAAATTGCTTCAAGATGAAAGCTGGCTGTATATAGTTTGATAAAATGCTGATTATCCCATCAAAATTGTGCTAGCTCAACTTCTTTAACGCCAAACATGCAAGCATGCTATCATACATAATTTCATAGGCACCCTCACAAAGCTCCGCGAGAATTTAGTATATTGTCAATGAGCATGCTCTGTATTGTACCTATGTTTAATATCTTAACATTATGATGCACATTTCTGCTGTTTCGTTAATTTTTGATAACAACAATTATCATCATGGGTGTGCCGAAGTAGGGAGAGAGTGGCGTATCGCACCCCCCCCCACCTGTGAGGAAGCTGTAAGTAATTTTTTGGCCCGTTGGTGAAAGTCGGCATAACCACTATGCTTGTCAGTAATTTTAATGTCTTCTTGGTAGTTATATTGCTCTGTTCTCTGTAAATTTCCTCTGTTCCACCCTTCACCCACTCAAAAGTCCTTGGGCACGCCACTGACTGTGAATCTTTGATGCTTTTTATCGTTGCAGAAATATCAGCCTTCCTTAACAAAGTTTGGCCAACAGATACCTATTGGCACTGTCCAGGAATATGCGATGCCTAGTCGTATGTACCTTCAGTGATTGCTGGCATTATCTCTGTGTGTTCAAATAACTAGCTAGAATTCGGTGCACAATACAAACAGTTCAAACCATTCGGAAGCTCTAGGAAATTGTGCGGTAATCAAATAGTTAAACTCATTTCGATACATCCTTCATTCCTGTACGATGATGCAGTTACTGAACGATTCCCCTGTCCAGCCACGGTCTCGCCGTCCTTGCAAACGAGATTAAGCAGCAATGGGAATGTGCGCCAAAAAGTTGGTTTTACCTTCGAAACATTACATTTCAAATTTTAATAACTTAATCGATAAAGTAAATAGATTAGTCTTAAGTATTTTACTGCCTAATGTACCTAGGAATTATCAAGCAAAACTCACATTTGTGTGTAAAGGCAAGCGTGCGTGCGTATATATATATATATATATATACACACTTGAAATGAGTTCTGGGAAGGCTTTTCAGCAAAAGTCATGTAATGTCTAAGGTCCCACTGAAGTCAGCAATCTCAAATGCTTCCTGGCTCTAATCTTAACGACCTCCAGTAACATTGAGTTCAATTTCAGAAGGATACTAGGGTTAATGCCTTATATGGCAACTGAGTCCACCCAGTCAACTAGTATGTGTAGTCTAAAAAATTATATATATCTACAATACCATCTCATTTACATGCGAGTTCCATGGATCTCTCTAAATGCTTATGTATCTTGAATTCATTGATTCCTGGCTGCTACGATTCTGTTTAATTAACATGCAAAAAGTATTTTGTCTATTGACAGGTTCTTTCTTTATCGATTTTTTTCCGAGGTGGCTCTTTTCATTGCCATAATCTTCAATTACGAAGCGTCACCTTTATCTGGCAGGCTTTGGGATACCTTGGACGCGCAAGGAGACAGATCTACCAGCTGCCAAACGAATCCGGGTGATCTGTTGGTAGATACGTAGCTGCTGCACTTTCAAAGTCGATATTATCTACAACCACATCCTTCGACGACAATATCTGAATATGCTTTCATCACGATTTGATTGTTGGGATCAATATACAGAAAACCTTGGTCTCCCAGAGACGTAGGTACGCAACAGGGTGGCGGAACGAGCATCGGATCAAAGCTGTTAACTTGGTTTTGAATAACAGCATGGTTTGTTGTGTTCATATGCGGACCAAGTGGCTTCGGACACGTCCCCTGGCAGAAATACATGTCAAACCCCATTGGTGATATGATTTGCTTACTCCAATTAATTCTCTGAAAGTCCAAATAGAAACTTCGCCTCCGGCACATCTCCACCTTGGCTTTCTCGTGCATTTTTCTTGCACGATATTTACTGCCAAAGCGACCACTTCGGTGACTTACACGATCCCCAGAACGGTCTCCACGGTTATTTATCGAGTTGCGCACGGATCTACGCTCACGTCTCATACTCGCCTCTCTACTTTCTATAACCAGGAATGGCCTCTTGTGCTCCCATTCTCTCGTAGATAATTTTGCTGATTTTTGATCGACGACAATTCCAACTTGCTCAAGTGGTAGCCGCTCATTCACCTTCAGCAGAAATCCACTTGATTTCATTGGAGCTTTAAGCCATTCTTGCACGATCCTTGTTACATCAAACTTCTCCCAATTCGATGATGTCGTGTTTATGTGTCTTTCCTTCACAAGGGATCTGCGAATCCTCGATGATGAGGCCTTCTGCCAATGAGCATAGAGTCCAGTTTTTATGGTCTTGTCTTCTGTACCCTTCCGTCTTTTGAACAAGTGTAATTCTGCCTTGCGAACTGTTTCTCTTGCTGGTACATCGCGAATGTTGAATAGCATTGCTTCTTTCATATGATGAGAAGCAGTTCCTAAAAGGAAAATAACCCTTGACTCTTTCCATTGAAGATAGTTTATGCCTACTATTAGCCAAAAAGGAGTGGCAACCAGTTAATCTGTTTGCTTTTCACGTTGGAGAGAAGAGACTGATGCAAAAGCACAACACTGCCTTCAGATAAATGTTCTAGGCTAAGCTCATAAATAAATAAAGGAATGACTGAATTACTGGATGAATGAATGAAAGAATGAATGAATGAAGGAATGAATGGATGGGTGAATGGATGGATGGATGAATAAGGTAGAGAAAAATTAGTCAATTACTCTCAAAAAGCGATATCTATCTATCCAAGATTTGACAAATCGCAAGGATACAGGCGGATAGGGCTAACGTTAATGACTGGCAACATAACTACAATTCCATTGACTTAACCTTTCAGATACACACGTGGAGAAATCATTCTTTCGTATACCCTCTCTTGTTGTCTTTTGGTACAACCTATTCACTGTTTCTTTCTGAGTGTAAGAGTCTGTTCGTAGAGTAAGGAGCGAGAACTTCAAACACTCAAAAAATGTATTGTTAAGTTGTATTTCATACTTCCAGGCTAAGAAGGTTAAGAGTTTTGCCAACTATTGGATATCTATGACGTAATTGTGGAAATGTCCTAGTGAGATTTGCAAACCAACACGCCATAAAGGGGCCATAAAGTCAGGAAGTTGAATAATCTACCAAAACATTAGTCCAAACTGAACAGAAATCTATCAAACTCGGCGCTCTCTTAGAAACAATTCTGAAGATCCTCCTCGCCAACGCTGCGTTCACAGACGAGTAATTTCCCATATTCCTGAACAGAAATCAATATACCATGAGTTTGTTTTAAAGGACTCCATAGCTCCTTGGCGAAGACTGCATCTAGTGGTATACACTTGTACCTAGCTTGACATCGCTATCTATTGTCTCTTTAGAAAATAGCCTTTCAAAGGGTGTCATCTCACATGATACTTTCTAGACAGCAAAGATACCTTCAGCAAATCATGAGAACATTAGGAGCAGTTCTTTGACATGATATTGCTTTAACAAATGTTTCCCAGCACCCTGCTCATCTGCAACAAACGTCTGTTAGAAAACAACAGTCTGCTAACCAGTCAGTTGTCCATACATTCATTTCTTACTCTATTACTAAGTCTTCGGTCTGGTTTCCATTTAATTCATGTGTTTCATAGCTATATCACTTAAGTATCTCTTCTCTCATCCACATCTCTCTGTGACTATTATACTAAAACATGATGAACTAACTCATAAGATTGCACCCTGCCTACTTCAGCACACAGTATTTTTGAGCAAATATCTAACCTAGAGGAGCTACCGTATTTCCCAATATTTAACAATTAGAAATGAAGATTAATACCAAGGCAACTTACCCTCATGATGTATGATTCTTACAACGTTGGCGAGTTTGTCTGTATCGTCGTGAACTTCACCGTTCCATTTGCGATACATAGTCCACATGTGATCAGGAACGCGCAGAGTCTTGCGAGGATTCGCTTTCCTTTTGAAACCAAATAGCTTCAACAATTGCTGCTCCACCATCTGCATGATTTTGCGATCTTGATACGGTTTTGGCATCCAGCTTTTTACGGCGTCCAGCTCCTCGTCAGCACGTGAGTTTCGAACGAGGAAAACACTGCAGATCAATACGACCAAGAGACTATTTGCGTAGCTCAGGTCCATCCTCTTGCCCTGTTCGCTAGAATATTAGACAGATGTTGGTAAGCTTCACGGACTTAAATGAATAGGGTTAGTATGAACTGATCAATTCATGAGAAATTCGACTTAATCTTCACTAAAAGCAAGTGCAAACATGAAGGCCACAGTGAAATCAGACATTGAACGAGGTCAAAATTGGATAATCACATGCATTACACGTAAGTTAAAAAAAGCTGTGTGTAACCCCCTCTGTATGTTTCTCCACATCTCCTTCATTCATATCATGTCCTTCTCCATTCTATCAGTTCTTAAGTACACACTTTCACTGCTGATTACCTGCCCCCTTGTTTTGCATTGTGCTTATCAATCGATTCTTCTTCAGAAATTAATCTAACCTAACTACAACCGCAAATTTAATTCATTCTAAATTCATTCGATCTTTATCCAAAATTCTACAGAAACTCAGCAATTACATGTTCGTTTTCTAATCTAAAACCCAGCGTTAACGAAAGTCATGGGCCTGTTGTGCCTCTTTGAACATACTCTTATTATACGCTGATTTCTCCTTACTGCCTTGAATTTCAAAATACCTCGTCTAGGATTGATCCTAAATGTGTCTAAAGACATTGTGTCTAAAGACAAGAGTCTAAAGACCAAACAGGGAAGAGTATTTTAAGACGTACCAGCTAAAATGAAACGAGGGAAAGACCTCACAACTGTCTGCTAAATATAGATAAGGTAAAACTGTCTTAAATGGTATATGAAAGTTTTCTATTTGCAATCCTAAGTTTGCAGTAAGCCGGGCTTCTTTCATATTGTACGAAAGTAAAAACCTTTCGGTATGAGAGTACACGTTATAGCCTATTGTATAGGAAAACACAAAAAATATTAGATATATACAGATCCTCAAAGGTACACAAAGACGAATGGATTGTGGAAAATTGGTAAATGAGTTCGAGTAGTAGGAATTTTCGAGTCAAATCATAAAACTAATTACTAATTATCATTGCAATGTGCATTTCGCAATGGAATCACAAAATCTTCAATAACCCCACACATGTCACCAATTTCAATTTTCTTGTCTTTCTGCATGCTTCCTAGCATATCTGTGCATACAGAACAGAGACGTGTGGTAAGAGGAAAAAGCATTCAACGTCCATGAAATCTACCAAACTCTTTAGACAAAATTTTGATGCTCCCCATTTCTTCCTACTCCAAACTTCTTGTGTAAGACAACACCGCTACCCATGGCAGTAGAGGGAGAAGACATAGTCTTTTATTATGAAAGTAGAGTGATTGACTACTGGTAATAGGATGCTTAATCACGGTTAATTGCTGAGAGTACAGGCCATATCTTGTCTCGCAGAGCACTGCAGGTCTCTGTTCAACAATTTGCGCAGATTGTCCTACTGCTACTGCCATATGTGATAACTTAGCTTTATAGCCTCGGGATATAAAGCTTATTATCGTGCAGAATGCTCAATTGGAGGGTCTTAAATAACTATTCGAAAAAATTTGTGACAAACCAGTTGTTTCTATACGACTTCCAAACGACGAAGAATCTATGTACTCGTCTTTGAAATTCATTAGTGTTTGACGGATATCATGAAATCCCGTATAACCCATTCCTATTCTAAGCCAATCAGTACAGCCATTACGCCTTCACTGGAGGTAATGCCCCACACAACGAAGGAAAAATCTGCACAGTTGTTTCTCTAACTAACTAAACATGCTTTGAACTAAATCTCCTATGAATCTCTCAAAGCTAACTCTCACTGTTCAAGGGCTATTAAATTTCTATTATGGCTAATTGCAGGTGAATGCCCACTAGATTTCTCGGCCATAGCTATCTGCTTAAATTTAAGTAGACTACTGCTTGATATGTGTGCACATGTGTATGTATTTGTGTGTTGTTGGCTTTTGAAATCTATTGCCATATTTGATTTAAACGAATTCATTTGGTTTTCGGGTTTAGCAAGCCTTAGTCTGTTAAGTAAGCCAGCCATATGAGAACGTTTCGCAAAATGGGCAGGGTTTATGAATGTCTCAAACGATAGCGCTCGGAATTTAACAGGGTTTTACTAAGTATCCATGAGATCTGCATTGGATGAATGCCTATTTACCGAGAATCCTTGTTAAGTCCAAGCCAATTAAATTCAAAAATGTGGTCAATACGATAAGAAATAAGCATGCACTTGTGTGTTTAGTATGAGGCTATCTGCTTGGATTTCATTACATAGCCAGCGCTCTGGGGATTACCACTGCTAAAAGTACCCTTTTGCAAAATAATCCTGAAAACATACTTTACCTCACAACGAAATTGATATATCAGCTAATTTTGTGCGCAAAACCGGATTCATTAAACGTACATAGAACGATGTCTTTTAACGTCGACACAAAATTTACAGTTCAGAACTCTGTGTGCAGTTCTAGAGAGATATCTGTGCAGATTATATTGTACATCTGCTAAGGAAGATTCTCTTTGACAGGAAGTGTTATATACACACTTCTATTTCCTAAAAGCATGGCAACAGCACATGCATTAGCCGAGAGCACAATGTGCATTTCTAAATTTTCCTTAAAGAAGCTCTGATATAGAGTAGATACAATGCACGCCTTAACCAAATTGATTACATGCCATTTCCCAAATTGCGGTGCTCCTACTAGCCAGGATTCAATACATGACCGTCAAGGATGTATCATTGATACCAAGGCCATCCTTGTAAAGTCCTCATCGTTTGCTCGGCGTAGTATTCCCTATCTGCTGATACGAACAGGTCACAATGTAATACGATGTAAGAATTGCACGTCGATTGACGAGAATTTCAAGGGTATTGCAGTCATCAGTTCACTTACAAATCTGCTATAGCCACAACGGCCCAATGTAAAACCAGACACCCTCCTAGCAAACACGTGTCAAACTAAGGGTAAAAATTACATTTTAACCGCAATAGTTGTTAGAACTAGTAGCCAAACATCTCATAATATCGAAAATTTCTTACTAAGGTGATGATGATGACCACGTAAACAAACTTATCTTCAGAACCAATTCTCTATTATATAAAAAGAATAGGAAAACATAAGCATCGCTCAATAATTGTGGTCATCACCATCTATGATGGGAGCTTTTTCGAGGCTGGCCTACTAAAAATGTGACGCTCTATCATGAGGGTTTTTTCGAGGGGGGGGGGGCAAATCAAGGACGTACAGTACTATCTTGAACTCTAATGTCAGGTGTCTGGACATTGTCAGTAAGTTCCTAAAACTTATTTTGAAGAAAGAATAAGCCAAGTGTTTGATTTCCATATCATATGTAAAGCAATAGCCAATCATTAATTCTAAACTGATTTTGACGGACAGACGTTAGGCTTGGATGCTTGGAAGGGTGATAAATTACTGTATCAGTGTTAAGGATTCCTCAAGTTGGTAATATATTTGGAATAAATGTGAACCCACGCTAAAGAAAATCCATTGAGTCGACAAAAGAATCGCTTTCTTCATGTTTGCAAGTCTTATTCAAAATTGGGTGCCTATATTTTTAGAATCAGTGCAAACTTGGGGTGATAATATTTGACGATATGGAACGCCTATACATTTTACTCTGCAAAAACAAACACCGCGGAATATATTTAATCAATAACAGACAAATGTTTTAGAATGCTTTTGTGAGTAAAACAGAGATGTGCCCTCTTTTAAAAATACCATTTCTTACCAACCAATTTCTTGAAACACCTCTTTCAATCAGACTGTTCAATGAATCGGATCGTCTGCTTAAAAATTATCTGAACCAACAAGGTGAGGGAGAACTATCTTTCATACTTGAAAGTGAGGTGTTTCCCAGTTGTAAAACGGCCTTTGATCCCAGGGAGGGATGAGGGGATACACGTATGCGAAAATCTGAAAATTCTGGACAGACTTCAGATAACAACATGAGATTGAAATGAAGCTATGAAGTCTGTCCTTTTCAATTCCAGAAGCTTAAACCACAAGAACTTAAATTTCGTCGCAGAATGAAGAAGCATGGAACAGCAAGTCAGTCCTTGTAGTAATTCTCTGGTCCTAAGCATTTGCTTTACAGCACATTTTTAGACGAGAGCTGTATATTTAAAACATGCATGGCAAATAGAGTTAGATTTTTTTTCCATCAAAGAGAGCAAAACCTTCCATTACTTTCAAAAACTCTCTCTTCTATACAGCATAAACCTCTTGACGAAATGGGTAGTTGCCTATGACTTGTTTGGAAAAATTACCATATGTCATTTTCACTGAATTTATTCATACAGAGTACCTCGATGATAAAGGATTTCAATTTAACTATACAGCATACTATCAGCTGCAAAAACACTATGTCCTCTTCACTATTGGAAAACGTAGACTCTTGTTGGGAGAGTTGTGTATAGCCTAAAAAAGTTTAATCCAATGCTGATTGTAGATCACTGCATACAAGGGGTAAGCTAAGGTTAACACTAGGGTACCAAGGGGTCTACCTGGGAACTCAAAAAGCAGTGGTCACAAAACATGCTCGGGATATCATGTAGTTTTGGTTGGGGTTCTGATGTCTATTATTACCCTGATAACTTACCGAGATTCAGCTGTTTTCCACAGAAGGTTACAAATTTCACATTTCTGAATCTAAGATTGATAAATTATACATAAGAGTTCCTATCAACCAAATTGTAGCTGCATGCTTTCACATTAACAGCCACGCATCCATAGCATCCATACTGATCGAATTCTACGCTTCTCTCGGTTCTGTTCTTCGTAATTTACTTCTCCTTCGCAGTTTACATATTACACATGATGAAGCAGAACTGATGGCCATTAAACATGGATCCTAGCCCCTGATGTTCTATTTAAGAAGTCTTGAATGTCATCCAATAGATATATTCCATTGGAATGCAAGATAATCCACATCTGGATTTGATAAACCCACATTGAAAATCGCCATTTTTCATTCGTAATCAACATGAATCCTTCGCACAGTGAAATGGGCGTATCTTATTCCCACACACAAACTGACCTCGGATAAATGCGATTTTGTGCTTGTTGCTAGCCCAGTAAGGCCTCTCGGTTGGACATGCTCTACGCGAGCAACACAATTCGTTCAATTAGTCTCATATTCGGGATCAAGACAGTATTTCAAGATTTGAAGTGACAACTTGAAATGAAAACGACCCCGTTTGCAAACAGCAAACTATCAAATGTTCCAACTGGATATTCTTTCCAGGCACTTTCCTGAATGTCAGTCTACTAACAAAAATAATATTATAATCTAAAAGTACTTTAGAGTGAAAATATTCTGGCTATATGTTCTGATATACGCGTTAGCCTTCAACCCCCTCTTCCAAGTGCGACCATAGTTTCAAAAATGTAAATCTTCGAACATCTAATGTACTAATTTCCCAGTTCATTGATTTCAGTTCAGTATTTTGCCTTGGCAAGATAATCTTATAGTATCTCAAAATTATTTTCTATTATATTTTGTTATATTACATTATATTATATTATATTATATTATATTATATTATATTATATTATATTATATTATACTATATTATGTTATGTTATATTATACGTTGATCAGCAGAATTTCTTCTGCAATGTTGTTATTCATTAAAATGAGTATCAGCCAAAGGCTGTGCATCATAGCTAACGTTACCGCTGTATCCATTCAAATTTTATCTGTCCACCCGAGTCCCCCCCCCCCACCAAAATTGTTGCTCCATCGTTTCTATGCTTGCTAGGTTAAATCTTACAATTTCTTGGAAATCCGATGAATTAAGTGGATGCTCGATTGAAGCCAAATGTTATCCGAGAAAGCAATATCACATAAGAAGAACTGAAGTCAGTTTGAATTCAATTTTGTGGTAAACAGTTGTTTATGGATACCTTACGCATTTTAACCTCATGATGAAGAAGAAGAGAGGAAACATGGGAGCATCCTTTCTACTCAAAACATGAAATAATCCGACACGTAAATGATTGTATCGTTTTAAAGTACCTGTCTGTTTTAAGCGAGGGATATCTATATCAATTTCTGTCCACAGTGCAGTTTTATCAAGTAGAAATGAGTTGTGCTATCACGAACTAAATCATAAGATTGCGATTTCGAATAATTTACCTTCACCGTCAGCCACTCTTTCTATCTATCTCTCTACTTCTGGCGGTTCACAATTGCAGAATGAGCAATCAGAACAGGTGCACCGGTGCACACAGGCCTTTCGAATTCTTTCATTTGCTTCCTTCTTACTTACGCTAAACATTTCACAATCAGAAGTAAAATTATGGCAGAAATTTCAGCTATTCCGTAAATCTGCTCTCGAGTAAATGTAGATCGATGTCTGTCAAGTATTATCATCTTGAAATAAGCGACGCTTTAGAGACAAATATGTCAACGTTTATTCTGCAAAGTTTTCATAGCAAACATCGATATCCAGTTGTTATCTGCTCTATCAGTCTACGAGTCCACGAGGGGAGGGGGGTATAAAATTTAAAAAAATATTTCCAACACATTTGAGGCATATGTATCACTGTTTCAAATTTGAGGGAAAAATAAAGATCTCTAAATTGAGGCCACAAGTATAAACTATCTATGAGCCTCTTCTTGAAAAAAAGCTCAAGATCACTAATCCAATTCATCAGGATATCTAACGTCAGTGTACTTGCGTAACAATGCCGCGATCACTGAAAACATCAAAGTGTGATATGATGTGTATGGAACCCTAAATGCACTGTTGTGATATGTCTTCATACAGCAAGGACATACGCTTAAAGCTAGAATGCAAAACAAAAGGGAGACATATGATAGCCGCTTTTCCTCGATCATAACTTTAGGATGTGAAATGCAGAGGTCAGGTTTTTCTGCTGTGCAGTTATACACAAAAATTACAGTTCTAAAACAATTCTGTGCAATTCTTGAGAGTAATCTGTAGAGAATACAGTGAACATCCATTTAAAAGAATTCACTCTGAATTACATATATGTAAATGTTACTTCGGCATGATAGATAAACAACAACCGTACATTCAGTGCTTTCGCATCAGGTGCATTTTGTTTATCCTTGTACGAATCGACGATTAGTCGTCAATATAGTATCCGTGAGAATAATGTGCAGCTTCCTATAAAAAGCCCCGGAAGAAACTATATCAAATCACTGACAACGCATTGTGTCGTAAACATTCAACATGATGGCGCCCACCACAAGGTTTCATCCAACCAGAGTCCAGAAAAAGTTCCTCCGGCTGTAAAATCGTCACCATAACCTTTTCTCTTTTACGACAAGCTAAACGCGCCAAAGTTCTTGAACCCTGCATTGCGCATGTCCCGACAAATTTTTACTGTAGAAGGGCAATGCATTTCATAGCCAATATCGCATCAACGAAAATCTTACTAAAACTGGATTGTTGATACACATTACTAAACTTTCTTCAAATACGATATAGAAAGCAAAATCTCCCTCCGGCTCAGAACCGCGAAGCCGTGACTTTTTCTGGACCCAGCATCCAACATCCTCAAATAAATGTTGGATGTCTTGTTGTATACGTTTGGCCACCTGTGTTGGATCATTCAACAGTTGCAAAGTGATGCTGTATGAGGTTTGATCGAGATTGAAACAAATGTTGTTTCTGAAACGCTGGATGAGCTTGACCGCCGCATCCAACTTTTCATCCATTTCAACTATGAGCACTAAAGGTATCTTAAACGTGCCGCTGCACTGGCATTACAAGGTGATGGAATTGTTGGCTGGAATATTGCATGAAATGTTGGGTGTGTTTGACCACCCCTCATCAACAACGATAAACATTTAGGTAGTTTGGGACTAAATGTTGGATGAAATGTTGGGTTCGTGTGACGAAGGCTTTACTTGTAAGTATAACCGGAAAATTCCCTTGAGCATAGAAATTAACAAGAGATTGAACGGAAAGCCACCTGTGAAAGACAAGCCCGCCTTTCGCAGCTCCGTTCTAATATCTCCGCTGTGTGGTGGACAGACGTTGATCCATAACATTTCTTACAAGTTGTAAATGGCCACTGCAAATAGGCATGTCGCATGCAGCCTGGCATCCAGGACAGCCTTTTACCAGACCGGTCATTTCCTATTTACTAAATCGGACCACTTGCTAACCCAAAGGGAGCCTTCTAGCCACCTGCAGACTAGATAAAATCTTCCAAATAGGGGGCACACGATTTCAGAGAAGTTAGCAAAAGCCGAAATTTCAAATGATATAGATCTTATAAACACACTCATAGAGTAGCCAATGTTTGACCAACGAGAACACCCGATTGAAACAGCAGCTGTTTACGTAGGCAAACTGATGTAGTACACGTTTCTTATAAGAAACTTGGGTCACGGCCTATTAGTGAAACTTTCCTAATTTGTGGCCACATTCTAGTCCTAAACAGTCTCCTATAGTTTCTTAAGTTCTTAAACTTGCTAAACCCGTGGAGGAAAAAAGGGGTTTCCGAAACTGGGAAATATGGCACATAAATTTCTAATGTTTCTTAGCTCTTTTCATGTAGTTCTAAAAGTTCCTTAAATGCTAGCGTGTTCAGTGCTAGGTTTCTTATAAAATGCGTTTAGTGCCAGTTAAAATTTGGTGTCATATGAAAGTAACGTTTGACTGTTTAACATGTTTAAGAAAATTCAACACTTGAATCATGAGACCTATGAAAGTCCTTAAGTTCATATCTAAAATTCCAATTTTCATACAGGCTCATTATGTCTGCCATTTAATTCTCACCTATTTCTGAGATCATCTTTAAACTCCACGGCTATGTTACTCTTCGCTCCCTAATAAATGGGGGGGGGGGGCGTACTGAATATTTGACACCTAAGAAAGTCGACAAGTATATAAGTCATATATGCCATTAAAACTCAAATATTCACGCAGGAAAATCATTCCTTACTTAAATTGTAAAATTTTCTTGTGGTACGTAATCCAAATATAATCGAGTGCAGCGTGTGCCACTCGAATAATCGGAGTAGTGCCTGCCTGCCTGTTTGTTTGTGTAGCACTGGAGGGTTGTAACACTGTATTAGAATTCTTGCTGAAGAAGTCTTAAGAAAGTTCTAGTAATGATAACATGAAAAAAGTAAGAAAGTTACAGTATTGGACTTAAAACTGACCTATTAGCAAAAAAATTGAAGAGGATTATCCTATGCCATATAGGGTAAACGAAAGATTGGTAGTTGTCTAAGTTTCGTATGTTTTGACAAAGCTATACTTGTTTTTTTATAAGAAACAGGTTTATAGGAAAAGTAATACTAGACGCCCAAGCTTTAAGGAATTTTTAGAATTACACGTAGGGAGTTAAGAAATTTTAGAAATTTCTGTGCCATACTTCACAGTTGCGGAAACATATTTTTCCTCCAAGGATTAGAAGTGTCCACTGCAGTGTTTTATGTCCGTAAAAGCCAATACGTCTTATGATTACTACAAAAGATACTTTTTTCTACATTTTGGTTTTGTTTTCACTACACTTGTCTTTAGTAAATTAAGAAACTTTTAAGAAACTTTTAGAACTAAATTGTGGCCAGAAATTAAGAACCTTTTACTATTAGGCCTTGAGCAAGATTTCTTATAAGAAAACGCAGTAAAGCTGAAATATTAGCTCTAACCCAGGTAATACTATACTTTTTTAATTTATGGAGGAACTACTATAGAAAATTCTAAACACTTCGGTTGGCAGTAGTTAATCGTCGAAGTGGCTACCGAATGGACGCAGCGGTAGAAGTTCTTCAGAGGATCAT
The DNA here is from genome assembly GCA_964019165.1 of Mastigias papua. Taxonomy (NCBI): domain Eukaryota; kingdom Metazoa; phylum Cnidaria; class Scyphozoa; order Rhizostomeae; family Mastigiidae; genus Mastigias; species Mastigias papua. The sequence continues at coordinate 18,412,618 of OZ025269.1, forward strand.
CAAATTTTATCTTTAAATAGTTCCTAATACATTCTGTCGGTTCCCTTGTGGCTAGGCCACCGTCTCTGTTCAGTTATCTCTCTTATTTTCACCCAGTAAGTACAAGGTACTTTGCTTCGCACCACCAAGTATATCCACAGATCATTTCGTTAATGGGGCAACATCAAGAACGGAAATTACCCAAAACAATTGCATTAATAAAGATTTACAAGGAATGAGAAAAAAACAAAACGGATTGCTTTTAAATGCTAAAAACAGAAATAGACTCCACGAGTAACGATTAAAGATTAAACTGTACGTGATTCAACAACTCTCATGATGCAACTTGGAATTGATATAGAAAGTACATTGTGGGCGAATTTGTGGTAATTAGAATTAAGCAAAACTAGTGTCTGAAAACACACATGGAAAAATGGAAGGTGCCTAGGATCCATGTAAAATAAGACGAACCGGACTTAAATGGTGTCCGAGTCGGGAAATTATTTATCATTTTGAGAGCACCTGAGCGGTTTGTAGGCAGTAATGGTCTTGCTTGCTGATACATGAGAACTCAGGTGAATAAGCATTTTATGTAAAGAACTCTGAATGCAAAGCTGATAAATGAGAACGCATGGGGGCAAAAAACCGTTGCAGGTAGAAAGACAAAATAGGCGCTATAAGTGCAGAACGCGTTTCATTTTTTCCATGAGGAATTTTCAGCAGATTGTGCAGCATTGAGGCTAAAGATTCCGGATGGAAAGGATGAAATGCGTCCCGGACTTATTATGCCTTTTTATCTTTCTACTAGTAACTGATTTTTGGTTTATCATTATAAATAACAGCTCTTTACGAGTTTAATTTATGAAAACTGTATATATATCTTTATATAAATATATATATATATATATGTACATATATATATATATATATATATATATATATATATATATATATATATATATATATATATATATATATATATATATATATATATATATATATATATATTTTAACATTATGTAGTGCAGCACAAGTACGAAAAAAGAGAAGCTTCCAACTAACCTTTAATCATACTTCTGCTAAATATTGCACTGCACGATTTTTAGAAATTGTTGGTCTAGTACTGAAACTTTCTTGGCGCTTTCATGATTTCAGCACCAAAGCATTCTCAAGGCTTTCTTAGAAAGAATGTTTGATATTGTGCAGCAATACTGTGTTACAAAGACAGGAACTGCACTGGGATTACACTGGGATACATAGGTAAACAGGAGGGAGACCTATACAAATTAAGCAAATTAGACAGTGGGTTTCAGTGAAAATTAAATATTTAAATGTATATGAACTTATAGATTTTCTTAGGTCTCAAAAATGTAGTAATGAACTTTCTTAATGTTTTGAGCAGTCGAGTACTACTTCTTATAAGCCACTTTCTTATGACAAAAACATGTAGCTACTGTCTTGATTTAGATAAGGCACACAAAGAATAAGCATGAATTCATAATTAACTGTATGAGCTTTAAGTTAAAATTATTGATATTTATCATTCCGATGATTAAAGATGTAAATTATATTCCAAAAGAGACTTGCATTGCACACTTCTTTTCTTGTATGAGAAAATGGTCTGTAGGAAGGTAGTACACGATTGCTGAAAAACTTAAGAAAGTTCAGCACTTGATTTCTGAGACCTAAGAAAGTTGTTACGTCATATACTCTAAAAATTTCAATATTCACTCAAAACATTCATCGATTTAACTTAATTTGTATAGATTTCTTGTGGTAACCTCTGGCACAAGAGTGCTATGTTTGTGTACTCTCAGGTGCTTAGTACAAGGGGGTCTTAATAAGGTCCGGGGGGTGGGGAAAGACCTGAAAAGTTAATAAGCGTCACCCTCCTCTTATTAAAGCACCCGAGAGTAGTGCCTGCCTGTCTGTGTATCACTGTAGTATTATGCCGACTATTGGTCTTGGTAAAAAAGTCTTTAAGATTTAGTGCTGAAATCATGAAAAAGTGAAGGAAGTTTCAGTATTGGGCAAAAAACACTTTCTTAGGAAAAACTTTCATGTAAAAGCACGTGTATTCAAAATCCAATCGCATTTTTCAATTGCTTCTTGGGTGCCTCATACAGTATGTTGACACACGTAAATTTCAGGCGCGTGACCAGAAATTTCTGAGGGCAGGGTTCCATTCAAGAAAAATGGGCATGAATATACTTGATATCGCATTTTCCCCGTTAGGAACAAAAGAAATCGTACAGGAAATTTCGGTATTTCGTTACTTTCATGTGTAACAAAGATTATAAGCAGGTCTATCCAACAATTATACAACAAATAGTTTCATAAAGCTCTAAGAAAACGAATAACCTATATGAGGAAAAGGCCAAGGGTCCAGGCCCCAAGAAACCATCGTGTAGTTTCGCGACTGAGCAATTGATACGTCCTTCCGTCTTGCATACCCAGCTTTCGCTGATACATACTAAAAACAATTTCTGTCTACTTGAATGCTATTTGCTTGTCGCAAAAAGTCAGCTAGGATAATTATGTTACGATTCCTGGTCCTCAAGTTATCCGTTCGGTATTGAACATACAACAAAAAATCCAAAATATACTATAGGTTCTGCACCATGGGCGAAGGGGGGGGGGCGTTAAATGTAGGCCAAGCTCCTCCTATGCCAATTTTTTCTATACTGATCCCTAAAAAAGATTGTTTTTCTCGAACATCTGAGCCAAAAATACTAATAGTGTAATGAAAGTAAATGAAACATCTCAAACTCATCGTTTTTCTTTTCAGCATGGTTGCTTTCATATTAGTTTCTTATTTGATTGCCTAACAAGAGGCGCTTATAATCTGTAGCTGTACTAGCACTAAACAGACAAGACAGGAAGAAGTCTAACAAGAGGCGCTTATAATCTGTAGCTGTACTAGCACTAAACAGACAAGACAGGAAGAAAAAGGAAGAAGGGAATAGTAAAGAGTTCTGTCGAGGTAACAAGGTGAGGAAGCCAATTTAAAAATAAACAGTTAATAATGAACACACTGATTGTTATAATGTGTAATAGAAGAGAGCTTTGACTTCGCAAAAAGCCGGCAAAAAGCTAGTGCTAAGCACGTCAAAAAACAAAATGGGATTCGTGGCTAACTATATTTTCAACCTAATAATCGTGCGATACTCTTCTAACACCATTGCAATAAATCTTTTACGATACGAGTGACGGGCTAACTTCGATGACGCACCAATGCCCAATCATCTGGATTTTGACGAAGGAAGTGAATATATTTGCTTCACAATCACTGTTTTGCGCTCACAAATATCAAAAGAGGTTCTTTCAAGTAAACTGGAAAGATAGCTCAGACTCAAGGGCATCGAATTCAAGACTACATAAAAATCTGAAATTTAAATCCGAATAAAGTCTGGAAGTATTCTGAACAGATATAGATTTGCAGCTAAAACGGTAAAGGCACATTTTTATCTTTCGAACATTTCTCTTCAATCAATAACACGATCTTACGGAAGGAGCAAATATCGACGATAGACTCGGAAAAAGCGGATGTTCTACTAACAAGAAAATCAACTCACCTTACCCCTCAGAGCGGTCTGTATAGAAGCTGTTTCTTTATCGTGAACTTTCCTTCCTCCCTCTCGCAATGTTTCTGCAAGTGAGAAATGATAACCCGATCAAGAGTTTTCAATCCCCAGAGCGAGGCTTATGTACAACCTACTCTTATCTATAGTGATCCCAAATATATATCTAAAGGAATGCTTTTCAGACTGTTTCAAACAATGCAGGTCTTGCTGGCTTTCTAATGACATTGAGGGGTCCCTTTTGAGAGATGATCAGCAGTTATAAGGTTATGTCACTCGTGTGGTTAAGCCAATCAACACCTGAACATGCTGCACATTGGGACGAATGTTCTGTGGCTCAACCGTCAATCTTTGATCACGACGAAGCTCATTCCTTTGGTATATACCCCCCATGATGCCCTTTTCCCGCCTGTCACTCATACTAAATTCAAGCGTTTAGATGGTCGTTAGGTAACAAATCTGTCTAAATTAGACGTCAGTATTGCAGCAGGAGAATCATTGGAGAAGTGGCATAAGCTGTGTCGAAGGAGTACATCCAAATATTACATTTGGACCACGCCTGGGCAGTGGGGCGTTGTGGTTGCCTATACCTTGTTTCGGATTGGCTAGATTCTACACAACAACTTGTAAGCCATGAAATGAACGTTTAGCCACATAAAAGAAACGAATATATTCAAATCTCTATGAAATCACATGAGTGAATTTAAAATAGGCATTTGTCCGGGATAGCAGGCCCTTGAAAGCCAACGTATCAACTGACAAACTCAGTTCCCGCTATGTTGAACAGCTATTTGTGTGCCACTTCTTGAAAATACTTGAAAATAGAGAGATTCACACCAGGCTCGTGATAACAAATTGTACCAGAACGAGAAACGAAAACCAAGCAAGAAAGATCGCCTTCTATCCTTTGAAAAATAGCTTAGTTCTAACACAAGTAATATTCAATTATCTATTATCACAACCTCATTATGAGTCAATATAAATTGTGTTGGAGCACTTGAAGAGATACTGAACTATTTATCGCCAAATTAAATTGCATCTACCTTGGCAATGAAGTCAAATATTCCATCTACCAACCGACAAGTGTAACTTTTCTGACAACCTTATTCTGCCGTTTTATTGTGCAGCATAAAGTTGTAGTATGCAAATGTTTATGAAAACGATTGGGCTACATTTAGGGTCCTCTTTGTAAGTAGGAATTTGCACGACGTTAAGGCAGACAAATTGAAAAAAAAACAAACATATTTTTAGCACTTCAAAAAAAAGCATGTTGTAAAGGACACCTTTCTCTGTCTTCATTTGTTCATTAGCAAAGAGATATTCCAGATTGACACAACTCACGAAGGTCACTTGTTTAGCGCACTATCTATCTTGATAAAAACAATTAAAATTTTTTTCATATTTATAGATTAGAGCTAATGCGAATAACCATTCACAGCTAGAATCGCGTTTCTTTATTGTATCTGCTAACTAGTTTTCAAGATTTCTCATGCGTCGATGATGCACTCAACTGTGCTCTCAGGTCAAGCAGTAGAATCGTAATAATCATCTCAATTTCCCTGGGTATATCGAGTGCGAGGTTCACTTTTATCGCAGTTAAATCTAGCAACCATGGGCGCAATTCACTGCTTGTTTGCGGAACTCGGAATTAACGTTTAACAGCCCCCCTCGAAGTTTCAATTAGAGCAATTGGGCACATTCTGTGACAGCATCCCGTGAGCATCAGGTGGAGGATTCAATCTCGCAGTTTGTTTGCACAAACTTGCAACAGTTTACAAAAACAGAACAGAATGGTTGGCTATTTTAGTCCTACAGGTGGTACACATTAGCACATATATCATCATAACATGACAGAAAACGCATGCAAATTAATTGCCTCGTCTCTTGACCCAAGAAGCTGATATAACGTTGAATACACGACTTTTTATGAGAAACAGGTTTATAAGAAACTTAGTACTTAATGCTCATGTCCATGGAGCTGCATTTTGCGCTAGAACGGAGAATGCTCAAGAGCATTTCTACAAGGCATGAGCATTAAAACGATTACACCACCGTCCCATAGATGTATCTTCCGCTCGCGAGCTGCTCGTGAGGTGAAGGAAAAAGTTGAACTTTTTCGACTTTTGAAGCTCGTCAATTTGCTCTCCGCGTAATAGTGACAGTCAGTGGGTAAAGATTAGCATTCCAATAGGATCGGTGGGGTGGCCATGGGAAATCAACTTCTGTTTCTTACTCATATAGTTACTTACTAGGTGACAAGCTGTATATTAGCAGTTTAAGTCTGGAAATGAAGGGAATGATTGATGAACGAGCAAACGAACGACAAAATGAACGAATGAATGAACGAACGAACGAACGAACGAACGAACGAACGAACGAACGAACAAACGAACAAACGAACAAAGTACTTACGAGAGAGAAGAGCAAACAAATTTACTAAGAAAAAAGTGAAGGAAGGCATTAATAAAGCAAACTGCAGAGGAAACGACAATAAGTTGGCTAAGAAAACACAATCGTGAGGAACTAAAAAGGTGCCAAATTTAGTAAGAGGAAGAATGATGTAGGCCTGTTTTACATGTAAACCGAAGTTCACTGTAACTCAAATGCCTGTGATACGGAAAAACATAGAATGACACGTTCGTCAGAAACTGAATCACTATGTAGGTAGACTAATTATCGATGGAAATCAGACGGGTGGGAATGTTTATGGAGCTGTCTTTATTAAAAACCAATTACATTTGCAAGGTAGGGAATTATGAGTCAATCTTTACACTCTGTGATATATAGATATCAATCAGGGTGGTCTGTGTGTAAAATTCTGCGATGAATAATTCTGTGCAATCAGGCGATGAAGATAAAATACAAAGAAGGTGTAGTTAATAACTTGCTTCCTTAACGATTTAAGACCATAACGCCACTCCCGATTCTAGGATGAAGCTGCGTGAATTCTGGAATAATTAAGGTCTCTGATCATTGTGAAGAGGATAAGTGAATGATGTCAACGATGATTATTGTGTGAAAAAAACTCAACAGGTGTGGCAGTGATGAGGAAGAGGATGATGCTGATGATGATAATGATAATGATGATGATGATGAGGAGGAGGAGGACAGGCTGCAGTTCTGATAAGAAACTGTTGGGGAAACAGAGTGGATTGAGTGTAGCCGGCTCAATCACCTCTTCTAAACAATTCGAAGGCAAACACTGACCCCAATGTCAACCCAGGTTCCGCTAGGGGCGTAAAAGGAGAACAGACAGGCAGACAGACAAATGACGATGACGATGATGATGATGATGATGATGATGATGATGATGATGATGATGATGATGATGATGATGATGATGATGAAGAAGAAGGTGATGATGATGATGATGAGATGATGATGATGATGATATGATGATGATGATGATGATGATGATGATGATGATGATGATGATGATGATGATGATCAAGAAGAAGGTGATGATGATGATGATGAGATGATGATGATGATGATGATATGATGATGATGATGATATGATGATGATGATGATGATGATGATGATGATGATGATGATGATGATGATGATGATGATGATGATGATGATGATGATGATGATGATGATGATGATGAGAATGATAATGATGAGAATGATAGCTATGGTCACAACAATTCGCCCTAACCCAGATAGTAATTGGTTGATTGATTGATTCATTGACTGATAGGCTGATTAGTAAGGATGCTATGAAGTTTAACTATCAATTAACTCCAGGTTGGTTACAAGCGTGCTCTACGTGTGCCTTCCACGTGGGTTCAAAGAAATGTGAAGCTATAAATGGTAATGAATTTGCTATACTAAACGATAAGGTGTGACAAACTCTTGTCAAATAGGACATCAATCAAGACAAGATTATCAGCAATAGCCACAAAATTCAAAGGTCCTTGGTCTGGAGAAAGTTAATCAACCTTGCTTAAGTAATTGAGTAATTGAAAACGTTTCAGAAAATCAACAATCAAAGCTTTTCACTTCAGTGACTTGTCGTTCATTTTTAGCTATGAAGGTCATAATGACATGGTGGACTTTGAAAATAACAAAAAGAATTGACAAGAAGGAATCAAATTATGTTTAGAAACAGAATCTGAACCACTGATCACTTCTTCCATACATCGGACCCAAAACAGAGATGAGATAATAAGAAAGATAGACCAAACCCAACCTCGTTGAAGGACATATCATTGGTGTCGGGAGGTGAGATCCCGATAATTATAACCATTCGGTAGTTTTGAGTTTCACTCAACTAACTCCTTTTGATTTAGTAAAATGATCGTTTCATTCAAGTAAATTCTTCATTTCACAAAACCTTCGGTTTATTAGCTCATGAAAAATGTGAGTAACACCCCAAAATTGTTGACCAAGTCTACCAATGCCGGCATACTGTCTCTATTTTGATAATTGTCGCAAAATTACTACCTATTTCACTTCAATTCATTCCATTTCAATTCTCTAAGGAGGGTTACACTAAATTCTTTCATTTCAATTCTTTTAGGAAAAAAAGAAAGTAGTTTTCTGTTCCCCTTCCCGAATTTCAAACGGCGGCTTTGAATTGACTCAATGATGATGCCAATCTGGCTTCAGTACCTATGCCATTCGATATTTTGGCTCCATGAAAGGATCAAATGATAAAGCCTTGTCCTGCCTGTGAGGATTGCAGAAACAAAAAGATACCTAAAGTTGAAATACCTAGTAATTCTACCTATTTTGCATAGGAAAAGATTTCTGCCAATGCTATAGGTATAGCTTTGAGAACTTCAGTATGCAATGCATGGGACTGCACAGTCTATGATCAGGAAGGTTGTGATATTGTTGTAAAAGTCCGTATTACTAAATGTGGTGCCGTTCCACACTGAACCCTTTCCAAAGCATGATAGCATCCAGATAGCTTAATGTCTAGCTAACTGGACTGCTGTCGTCAAAGGGTAAAGGCTGGCTCACACAGGAGTACCACAGAAAGAATCCAAATTGGGACTCCACAGTGATCAATCTTAGGTTCTTTGCTACTTAACATGTTCAAAAATGATATATTTCTCACAAATCAGATTCTGAGGTCTGCAATTTGTAGATTATAACACTATACAGTCATGTGGGAAAGACTTAAGTGAAATAGCCACAGACTTGTAGAGCGAAATCAGTAGATTGTTTTAATGGCCTACAAACAATGGAAAGGTTGCAAGCCCAAAAAAATCCCAGCTAGCGCTCTCTAGTCTGAACGGCTAGAGAGGACTGCGTCTGAAAATCAAGAAAAACAAGGCATCTGCAACAGAATGTGTTAAATTGCTCGGTAAGGATATTTACAACAAATTACAGTTTAAAAGAAAATGTCTTTCTTTCTAGACTAATCACATATATTTCTTGAGAACAGGCACTAGTACTTTACAACGTGGTATTCTGCTGAACTTCAATTATTTCCCTTTTAATTGGCTATTCTGCAATAAAGGTGCAAACGTGCACATCGGATCCTCTGCGAAGATTATGAATGCTCCTATGAAGCATTAATGATAGAAATTTAGAAGTCAATGAATCAACTTAACCCATCGTTTGCATGGGGCTCTTGGTAAATTGTAATTTGAGGTTTAACAATCTTTGCGTACCACCAAAAATAAAGATGAAGGACTTGGTGCAAAAATTACCGTATTTTAGGGAGTTTTGCCTCTGGAACACTATGGATGACAGCGTCAAAAATAAGCCAAAAATTTTTCCTGTCAAAAAGAGGATCAAACTTTCGACTGGAAAGGGGTGTGCCCACTGGATTTCCCGTAGCTAAATGTATGTTTATAGTAAAAATATCTTTTGTTGTAAATGGTTAGTTTAAAGTGGTATCTGCTATGCCACTACCTTAACATCAACTTTATCAATGGAGCAATTTCACATTAAAACATGGCCAACTAAAATCATGAAGAACTGTATTGTCCTTTTCTTAGCAAAATATTTGCAAAAAGGAGAATATGAATATGCTATGGGAGGAGATTCTAGTTCGTGAATCTTGCGAAAGAATATTCAAAATTCATTCCCTTGAGGCAAATATTCTGCCCAGAAGCAGGGCTGTAGTGGGGAATTGACTGTTATCGTAAGGCATTTTGTTGCTGAGCTTAGCTAATGATGCGCATGCGCCAGTTCTGCACGGCTTGACATTTGGCTTTATACTGAAGTCGAACTCTATCCAGCGGTGTCGCTCTAGGCGAGGAACCACTGGTGAGGAGCTAAAGGAGAGTGGCTCAGTCGAAACAAGTGCAAAATAGTTAAATACAGTAGCTCGGTAGCGAAAAAAACCAGAAATCGCTTGTTATGGTGCAGCATGACTCTACGTGCAAAACAGTTCTTAGAAAACTCTTTGAGAGCATTACGTCCTCCTTTCCCCTTTAGTATTCAATTCATGGCTACAGAAATTAGTTAGAAGAGCCAGTTAAGCAATATGCAAGACAGATGACAAACACGGTTGCAGGAAAAAGCAAGATCCACACGATTAGGATGTTATAATTCATAGCCACCATAATCTGACAAACGAGATTGCCTAAAATCCTTGCAAATGGACCATCTGGTCAATAGATACGCAGAAACTATACTTTCTAAAATGCTAGGTGGTAATTCTGCGGTTGGAAGAAACATGTGCCAAAAAATATAACATGGCAGCTAATAAATTCATTTGACAAGAAAATAACGAGTGATAACGTTTCTCATGTCACCGTATTATCTAACGTAACCATTTGACCACACAAAACCATGTTAAGTTTTCTTGCTGAAAGACATCTTTTTTAATAGCTTCTCTTTTGAGGCTGAAGTAACAATTTGGTAGTTTTCATCGCAAAGATTGAACCCAAATTTAATTGCTAGAATTTCCAGTCGTCCAGATTATCACACTACGTCAAATAGCAGTATACCAGATCATATCACATCAGATCATATCACATCATGTCATGTCATATCGTATCATATCATATCACGTCACATCACATTATAATCACATCATATCAAATCATATCAATCACATTATATCATATGAATCACATCATGCCATATCATGTCCTACAATTATGATAAAGTTTGTGGCAAGGAGAAGTATAATGTGCTTATTGAAACTTCTGCATAGAAATATAAAAATGCCCCAAATCTAAGCGGAACCGATGTAAGGGACATGCAGCATGCAAAATACGCCTGCACAGTAGCAAATAAATAGGACAATGCTGGCAATACTAAATTGGAAGAATGCAGAGTGCATGCTGAATAGAAGAATGTAATCCAAAAGTACACTAGCTTAGGAGAACGCGAAAAAGATAAGATAAATAAAACAATAAAAACTGCCTCAAGCTTCTAGATATCTTCATATCAGCGTTGACTGCTTTATCAAATTAAAGTTTATCAAGGTATATGTTGTTGAATCATTCTTCTGTCTTGTTCACAGTAAAGTTGTTGATCCTCGTTCACAGTAATCTGATTCTCGTTCACAGTAAGGCTGATACTTCGTTCACCGTTCACAGTAAAATTGATCCTTGTTCACAGTAAAATTGATCCTCATTTACAGTAAAGTTGATAATCGTTTACAGTAAAGTTGTTACTCGTTCAATGTAAAGTTGCTCCTCGTTTGCAATCGTGCTGTAGCTCATATACTGCGAAGTTAACTTAAAAATACGATGGGTCAAACCAAGAATACCTCTTTTTCAAATATATGATACAGACTAGGCCTTAAATTACTTTACCAAACAATCCTGTAGAAATTAATTACATCACTTATTGTGCTATCCTATCCTTGTGATTGGCTAGAAGCTATTTAGTTACATTTACAAGTGATGATGGTATGATTCCCACATACTCGCATTATCGGATAGACGACCTCTTTCCTGCTTTTGGGTGGCTCAATTAAAACCGATTATCCTGAACCTTCATAAGGCAATTCCGGACATACTTATTATCATCATCTGTAATCTCCTTTGAGGAAAATACGCACAGAATCTTTGCAGAGATAGGAGGAGATGCTAAGAGTAGCCCACTAAACTTCAAATCCTGTTTGATATCTTGCAAAGAGCTCTTTTTGCCAATTATGCCGATAAGATCATTCTACAGTTCATACTATGGTGCTGAAGCGGATTCTAAAGAGTGTAGAAGTTCAAACAGGAGCAAACAGCTACTCACATTGCGACAACTTGTCCTATTTTGCCATCTGAATAATTATTAGAGATGTAGTGTCTTAAGGCCTCTTACTTTTGTTTGCTCGTTAGTGACATGCTGCAATTTTTCAGTACAACAGCATAGAAATAAATTGATGGCTGGGGGGAAGGGGGGCTCTTTTCACACCTGTACTTTCATATAAAGCTAAGAATTCGATACACGCAGTTGTAGAATGACGTCCAGTTAAAAATGGGCCACAATCCTTTCATGTTGTGTGAACTTCAAATTCTTCATTAGAATGGTTCCTTGGGAAACATATAAACTTTAACGTTCTCTAAAGATACTGTATTTGTGTTGCGTATGTAGTGCTTCATTTCTAACATGCCTTCTAAATGGTGGGAAGTTATAGCCCTTTCAGCTGGCAGCTGGGGGACTGAGTCCCCGGGCTTCCCTCTCTCTCATACCAATGGGTTTTTGCATGGCTGTTGGCTTATCCTGTTTGCTGCTCTTCAGACTTACTTAAAACATGAGTACCACAACAAATGCAAGCAATTTGCTTTCAGATAAATACAGCAGAAACTCGCATAAAAGAACCATAAACTTTAAGAACCTATACCCTAAAATTTATCAGATTCCTATACACAAGATGCCAAAAGTTGACTTTGACTGATTCGGTAAAAAAGCTGGGAGTTTTCTTTCAAGGGAAGAAGATCATTTCTCAATGCATACTGAGCAGGGCAACATCTTCTATTATGAACTACATTCATATATCGTTTATAAGAACCTTTGTGCCGATATGGACCTTTTAGAGACATTTTAATTTAGCCTCGTTTAGGTTATTGAGAGCACGTTTTTCTTATGAAAGAGAAGAGTTGACCATGAGCATTTTAAAAGTGGAGAGGGAATTACTTCGGTGAGCATAGTTTAGAATCGTGACTGTGAGTCTATATACTGTACGAATTGGTATACCTTTTTAGCCTAGGTCCATAAAAAGGAGGTTTCATACGCGGGTTTTATAGCGTAAGCTAGAAACATGCATCTAGGGACAATACACTGAATTAGTCTGTCAGAAGGTGGGTTGTTTTACAAGATCGATGACAACTACCTCTCGTAAGTCTAACATTCACACTTGTGTCGATCTTCAAATGACTAGGAAACTTTCCAGGAAAATATCAAGGCCAGGATGTATATTACGAGCGAAATTGGAAGTGCTGAGTTTCTCATTCAGCTAAGTTGTAACAATCTTCAAACTAATTCACTTCACCTCAATCCTAAACAATATGATAAAGGAGTGTTAGAAGGTTACGTATACGGGCTCTGAGCTCATTTCCTTGAGATTTATAAAACTATCTATTCACTCAGGAAGTTTGTTTATAGCTAATAAAAAGTCATCCAAAAAAAATTGGTTTCTAGAGTCACCCACAAGAGAATTTTTCATAAGGGAGCGAACCTGTTTCAATTCCAAACAATTGGTGAAGGAGATATTGACCAGTTCTGGAAGGATTGGGGTGGATCAATGCAAGGAACTTGAGCTACTGTGTCATCACTCCTCCAGATTTCATGATTTAGATTCTGTAATAATACGTAGATTCAGCCAGTTTTCGTAAAAATAAAATGTGAAACCAGAGGATTAGGAAAACTAAAACAATTCGGTCTTTAATGAAAAGTAATAGGGAAGCTCCGTATATCTAGGACATATATTTAGGATTCGCATGACATTACATGTTCTCTTTTTATAGGAAAGCGCTTTATACGAAAGTAGTACCGGACAACTCAAAAAGTTAAAAAAGTTCAATGCTGAATGTTTGAGATCTAAGAAAATTGATAAGTAATATACCTTTAAAGCATAAGGCGAACTCAGATCTCAAAAAACGAAACCCACAGAGCAAACGATCTCCAAATATCTAAACTACGGCTAGAACTCTCAAAAAGACGTTTTTCATACGTTGGTGCAAAGGTCTGGAATGATATCCCAAGCGACATAAGAAATATGGAATCTACTTGCCTTTTTAAGCACAAAATGAAAACATACCTCTTGGATCAATAAATTAAAATCAACACAGAAGTAAGAGATCCCTAGCATGACCTCCAGGTAGAACAGTTTAAAGTTTGTTTAGTTTTCTGTTTTGTTTTGCGAATAACTACCTTTATTTACGTTTTGCATGTAACTGCCTTTATTTGTTTAAGTGTATAACTGAAGGAGTATCATGGATTATGAAATGAAATGAAATGAAATGAAATGAAATGAAATGAAATGAAATGAAATGAAATGAAATGAAAAATCCCAATATTCACGCAAGACAATCGTCGTTTCTACTTAATGCGTAAAGACTTCTTGCGGTAACACATTTAGTACAGTATTTTGTGTGTATAGGGCCTGTCGGTCTGTGTAACAATGTAGAGCTACGCAAATCCTGATATTCTTGCTAAGAAAGTCGTAAGAAAGTTACAGTACTGAGATCATGACAGTGTTAAGAAAATTTCAGTACTGGAGGAACAAAATCTTTCTTATGCAAAAAGAGTATATTCCTCTACAGTGATGAAGCTGCTGTTTATGGGCTGCCATTCTTCCGTGATATGTAGTCATTAAAAAAATAGAGAGAACTTATCCACGCCTTTCAGTGAGTCCATTAGATGCGTGCTGCAAATCGCGTGCGTGGGATAGTTTGCGCGCGCTAAAGATTCGATTGTTAGAGTATTCCTTAGTACTTCGAGGTACATTTTTCATAAAGCTGGCGCGAGCGACAAATCGAGCGCGTGAACTGAGCTGGGTCTGCGCGCTCGTGCGCGAATGCGCGCGTCTCATTGAAAGGCCTGCTTATGTGTTTTACAGCATAAAACATTCCGTACAGGCAACTTGTTCAAATTCCTAAAAATTCGCTTATTTACTATAACTTCACGTATCTTTTTCGCTGCAGTGAACAATAGAACAATATTTACTAGTCTGACTATACTTTGGAGCATCTCTGTCTTCAAAAAGGCACGTTTGCTTTCTCTGTCCCTCCTGATATAGGTCCCTATCCTTTTGACGCAGGTCAAGGGGGCGATGTCTGTCTTATACCCCATTCTGGCGGTCATGGGTAACATCTTTGAAAAGCAAAAGATCAAAAGGCAATCAGCGCAACGGTAAAAAGAGAAATACCAAGATTGGAAAATCATTGTGAGTAGACTTTGGTGTTCTGATTTCATTGCTTGACTGCTTCTAGTCAAGGTTAAACAAGCTGCAATCATGGAATGTCTATGGTATCTGTTGAAACGCTATCCTTAACCTCTTGTTCACAAGAGAATGCTCCCGTCTTTTCGAGCAATAGGAACTTTTATGGTACCAACAGACCATTCACACAGAAAACTAAGCGATAAATTCCTGTTAAACACACAGACCAGACACTAGACACCAGAAATTGAAATGGAGTGACAAATGAATGGTAGAGGAAAACTCCAGATGGGCAAAACCGAAATGCACAGAAAGAAAATTCACAGCCAAGTCCATTTGGGAATTCAAGTTATGGTGTGACTCGGCCAGTTTGATGATTACGTAAGCCATGCTTTTTCAGTTATATATTGGGATCAAAAAAATCTATCCATGTACAGTTGAAAGTAGCCTTAGTCCAGAAAAATGCCCACGAAGTCGGTAATCAACAGGACGTATATACGGAGAAGCTATTAAGTTAAGATTGAATAGGATTTATACTCGGCTGGGCTTTTGATCGGGTGATTTTATAATAGGGTGGGCTAATAATAGGGTGAGTTTATAGTAGAGTAGGGTTGTAATTGGGTTATCTTATAATAGGGTGAGTCTATAATAGGGTGTGCCTGTAAACGGGACTTTGCGGTATATTCTAGTTGTTCCTACCTCGGCTGGTAGAAAATGTTGACATTTGCCTCGACGTTTCAGAACAATAATCTTTGAATGAAAACGAGTTAGGTCCGAAATGGTTTCGACTAGACAGCATAATAATTTTGATTTTTTCTTTTACGTAATGGGATTGTGGAAGAATTCTTAACGCAGAAGATAATCACCGGCAATTTTGGGACTGAGTTTTGAAACTTGATATTATTTTGAAATTCCGACCTGTCCAGGTTGGTTTCAAATTTAAGAATTTCACTTTACTTTAATTCTCAATGCCCAGTACTTGGTAAATCTATAAAAGACCTAGCATTACTCCCTAACCGTGCCTTGCATGTTTTTTCAGATAACATTTACTATCGTCTCCATGGCGCCAAGTCATTCGAAATCATTTAAAGATAAATAGTATATATTCGGACGAAGGTTGTATAAGATAACTGAACTTTCCAGCTCTGTATTCATTAACTTAATTGGTTATCGAACTATTCTCTACACAAATTTGTAAATGTTTTGGACTCTACCATACAAGCTATACCAAAATCTTTGTTTTCTCATTAATACGCCTTATCATACGGGATGATTTTCTAGTGAGTCCATTCGCCTTGTCTGGACTCATCTATCAGAAGTCACCGTATATATTACGGTAGCCCTATGTTATTCGTGCCAACTATTTGTGCAATAATTACCGTCCTTTAACAAAAGCCAAATCCTTATGTTACTTCTGTGAGTAGCTCTCAATAAAACGTTGTGTCCAAGGCGATCAAGTGCCGCAAATTTGAAGTGGTTCATTCTAATTTTCTATGAACACAACTATAATGCTCGGACTTAAAGGTTACATAAAACAGTCTGCTACCAACGTACATAGAAAAATCTACTGCCACGGCTCCGGAGTGTGGTAAAGACAGTGTAAACCAAGGCTTGTCTGTTCCTGCTCAAAATTATCGTCATGTTCCTTTGATTGGGGCCAATATAACACTACTAAAAACACCTATCTCATAAGTTTCGTTCCCTAACGTGGTGAGACAAAATTACTTATAGTGGCACTCAACAGCGACTCTTTAAGAAGCCAGCTAAGAAGCTGCAATGAAAGTTGTGCTCGCTCTGGACGACGTTCTGAGCAATACAGATTCTATCTATGGCACTGTGTGCAGCTTCATTTAGATATAACCTTTTTGCCCAATATCAGTCAAAATTCTTACCTGTATAAAGAGAGCTGATCTTGTAGTCTTCACTCGAAAAGAAAATGATGCAATGACTTTAAATTAATTCTACAGCTGACGCTTATAATCAGTTTGAACGTCCCTAGACTCAGCAGCATCGATCCAAGCCAACATCGAGCTCGTGTTAAGAAGCTCGTCATTTGTGCTATACGTTCTCTTTGAGGAGCTAATACTAACAAACAAAGAATTCGCGGCAAAAGCACACAAAGGTTAGGAATGCAACAATGTCCTCATCAACGGCTTAGGTTTGATATGAGAACCAACAAACAAATCTGAAGCGAGTCGTGCGCGCAAGGTGCTAAGCTTAATTGCGACGTACACATGGGTGCACATTCTCCCAAAGCCGCTCCAATTCAGCTGTAGTTGTTTGTGATCTAAAGTGAAACATATGGCTAGACCACGGGATAGGAATTGGGTAACCTTTATGCGAACCATAATGCAATAAAATCATATTGCAGCTTAAAGGGCTCAAGAGTTGTGTTACTTAAGAAACTAAGATCTGCAAGGAAAGAATAAACTTCCGGGAATCCCTGCGCGCTATAGTTGTTGAATTGTTGAATAAGGCACAGAAAAGTCTGCTTGAACTTCGAGGTTCTAAAGATTCAAGCCAATTGATTTTTTACTATGACCCTCATGACCAATATTGGGCCTATAAGTACTGCCGAAGACTATCATCTAAAAGACAAAGAAGGTTGTAAAGGCCGAGAAGAACAGAGTTGGTCCCATGTTTTCAGCCTCATACCATTCTTAACGTTTCTCCCATTTGTCGACCCCTATATAATCTAACTACTTCAGAGCTAGAAATAAGGCATAAGTGGTTCTCTTCATGAAGAACTTCACACACTCGTAATCAAATAAACGTACGTAGTAGGAAAATAAGTTCATATATATACATATATATATATATATATATATATATATATATATATATATATATATATATATATATATATATATATATATATATATATATATATATATATATATATATATATATATATATATATGTATGTGTATGTATGTATGTATGTATGTATTTATGGATAAATGTTATATGCATTTATTCATCACCATTTTCTCTTCTTCTCCAAACCCAGATGGATAGGAACAGAGAGCGCAGGCTAGAAGAAGAAATGATGATGTGTATATATATCTGAACTCCAAACAAAGAAATCGAGCGGGAAGTTTTATGATTTTGTTTCATTCAAGTGCAACAAAAGTTATAAGCAGGCCTACTTAACAAAAATACAATAAACAGTTTCAAAATTTTCCAAGGAAAAGGGTACTTTTCCTGCTTTGAGGAAAAGGGCAGGGATCTAGACCCCCAGGACCCATCGTGTAGTTGTTCGCCTGGATCTCTATTCCAATATCCTCTAGTCTCTTTAGTAGTAGTCTTGATGTGGTACATATGTTATCGATTACAACTGGCACAATTTTCACTTGTGTTCCATAGTCTCAGTACCTCTTTGGCAAAATCTTGATACTTCCCGATCTTCTCAGCTTACTTGATATCAACTCTACTGTAGGGGTGTTTCGGAAGGGGTTCGAGGGCTCGGCCCACTTCATCAAATTGAGAAGGGGTTTTAGGAGCTCAGCTGGCTTTCCAATGAAAGTTTGTAAGTCTGGTGAATTCCTACCTTGGTAGTATGAACCAACCTTTTTTCGATTTTACGCATTTTGTCCGTCAACTACGCTCAACTTGTGCAATTTGAATTCGCGTATTTTTATAACAAGCAGGTTTATAAGAAGCCTGCTAATAGACATCATAAAATTTAAGAAACTTTTGATTTAATTTTTTAATTCATTTAGAAATTCTGTATACAGGGTAGAGTTTATAACAAATAGAGAGTTATAAAAGTTATTATTGCAAAGAGAATTGATCAGGATCAGGAATAATACTCTTAATTTCCAGTGAGCAATGTCAATGAAAATATCGATAGAAAAATGGACAGATCTGCAACCAGACGACGATGAGAGAGAGAGATTGTAGAGATTTGGTGAGACTTGGGTTAGTTATGAGACGAATGGCTTTGGACTGGACTTTGTCAAGAAGATGTAGAGAAGATCTGGGAGCACCACCCCAAACATGGGAGCAGTACTCCAGAACAGGACGAATCTGAGATTTGTATATAGTCAGTAGCTGAGAAGGAGAGAAAAAGCCACGGGCTCTAGAAAGGAAGCCAAGTTTCTGAGATGCATGTTTAGCAGTGGAGTGGATGTGGGTTTTCCAAGAAAGATTGGATGACACTGAAAGACCAAGCTGAGTGAAAGAAGAAGAAATATCCAAGTCATGGCCACTTATGAATACAGGGGGGAAATCTCGGTGATGTTTACGTGAAGTAACAACCTGTGTCGTCTTTCTTTGATTAAACTTAACATGGTTGTCATTACCCCCACGTCTCTATGGTTGACAAATCATTTGTGAAAAGTGAAGCTGAGGTGTTACGATAGGATGAATCATTGGGGTGGGAAAGATTTGGTGGATTAGATGAAAAAGATGAACTTAGATAAGTATCATCGGCAAAAGAGTACACGCTGGAAGATGTAGAGGACAGTAGGTCATTTATGAAGAGGATGAATAAAACAGGCGAGATAACAGAGCCCTGAGGTACACCAGAGTTGATAGAATGAGGTTGGGAGAGGACACAATCGACCCTAATTGCGATTAATCTGTCAGAAAGAAAGCTAGCAATCCATTTAATAAAGTTGTTGCAGCCTAATCGAGAAATTTCAAACTTTTACTACCAGGTATTGACCCAGGTTTCTTATGAAAAATAGTGCAGCTTGAATGAAATGTATGGTGTGCTCATGAGCGTGACCCATAGACGTTGCTTACAGCACAGGCCCCTTCTTGAAGTTTTAGGATGGCACCCCTTGTCTACTGTTATATGGAACTGCAAATTCTATATTACTGCAGTTGTAGTAACTGTTCTATCTGCCACGGCCATACCCGGTCTTCGTCGCTTCGTGCTTCAATAGCATGGTTAGTCTCAATAGAGAAATTCCATAAGGAAGCGGTCATTATCTATGACTGGGGTGGGGACTGAAGATAAAATGGTGGGGTAACTGAAAAAATAAGCTGTGTATGGTGGGGTAGAGGAATAATTTTTCACCACAGGGGTAGTGTAAAAACATATACCATGTTCAAGCATAAATGTACCCTTGTTTTACTGTTTTCCTTGGGTGGAGTAAAGAAAATTTGACTTTAGCAAATGGTGGGGTAAAATTTTTTGAAGGGAACATAACGCTTTCTCTTCAGTTCCCACCCCGGCCATAAATAATGACCGCTCCCTAATATCTTATAGTCACTATTCGCATTGACCGCTGCAGGCCCATACCAATTGTCGTTGACCTTAAATCCACAGACTTCGCTAACATCTCAATGCACTCGTTTACCCACCATGTCATTTCTGCGCTTATACTCTTTTTGCACTAATTTGCTATACTCACTAAGCACATAGTTGATACTCTCGTCCTTATTGCCACATATTCTACATTTGTTATCGGTCAGGGTCTGATCGATCTTTGACTTTAGAAGTATAATGTTCAAATTTTATTACGCATGCGCTTAGATAGACTAATAGGTCAATGTTTAGATTGAGTTAGTTTTGTTGTGTTCCGCTATAAAAAGGACTTCGAAGTTTGTTTTCTGGTGTACGCTCTGCAAGGGCATTATAATAAACTTTATAAGTTCTGATGGCCTAATCATCAGCAGCTATTATTAGTGACTAGGCAACTCTTCCCATCTCTCAACCACGACAAACTAACTTTCTACGCCAGCCACCTCCAAGCCTGGTCACCTCTTCAGCTTGTCTCAGATAAGGACCGTGTAATTCGTTCTCTTTCCAGCTATCTTTCATTCAGTCCATTTTCCCCCCTTCAAGCCTTGAGCTGTTTCCATAACTTCATCAATACAGCAGATAGTATCCGTTCATCATATTGAACAACATATTCTTCTAAGCCCACAATAGCTGTGTATAACATGTCTTTGCCTCCTTCCCTTTCTTGGTCGGTAGATCCTATCAGCATTACTCCTAGGGTGGCATGCGTCATGTATGGTAATTACAGTAGTTTACTAGGCCTTAGATTTACTTCCTGTAGCTTTGTCTTTCTCCTTTTCAAAAAAAGAGCAGATCACTTCAATACTGTGTTATTAGCTTTAGTACTATTGCCCCTATGTAGTATGGCTTCAGGCATCTTTCAAGCTCTTCTTTGCACCCCTGCGTAACTATCTCTCACTTTCCTTTCATTATTTCATCATTCTGCAACACTCTCAAATACTTGTATCCATCAGTTTCCTGAAGTGACCTGATCTCATTATTTCCTAGTATCTTACCTCCCTCAGATTTAATCTTCAGACCCTTCTTTAAAGCTAACACTGTACATTTGAGACTAAATGAGAGAATTGAGCTCTTTCTCACTTCTGACATACAACTTAAAGTCATCCATGTATAGCAGGTAAATTATCTTCTCTCCGTTCTTAGCAAACTCATATCCAAGTATCATTGCGATAACAAAAAGCAAAGGAGCCAGCGAGTCTTCCTGAATTAACCTCCTTCGCGGATGCTGTACACTTCCTAATGATTCATTTCCACTACAAAGCTAATTAATGAAAACGATACTGCATGGTTGGGTATAACTGGCTCAAACATTCAACGAATATACGCGGACAATAAGAAAGCATCAAGTTAGGAATGGAAAGTGTAGACTGTGCAAGATACATGTAAATAGCTAAGATTTTATATAGATATTTGGTTAGGTATATTTATTTCTTATTTATCTATTCATTTAATTAGTTTTATAAAATAGATGTAATTAGGGCTAAACTGCTTCTAGTAGCGTTTTCTTTAAATGGTTGGCGCTAATTAGCTGTGTAGCTATCATCATGTCAACCTTAAACATATGAGCACTAATAATTTACACAATAATGCAATTCTCTGTCTTTTCCAGTATTGCTTTACATCACTACTCAACCAGAGAAGAACGTACACATTTTAGAAAGCAGATCTGGATTTGAAGAATGGAGAAGGTACTACACAGTCAGTATCCTCAGTTCCTTGTACTCTCCTCTGTACTAAAGATTAAGTCAAACATGCACCAATGAATGCATCAGAAGAAAGAGATTGAACACCAAGATCTCTAAAGCTATCTGCCTTCATACCTTTTTCAGGGGTATCTTAAATGTGATAGTTTGATACTGGAAAACGAATGTAGGAAAATGAATTTCAATCTTGACGGTAGGAAGCTTGTACACTAAGCTACTGTAAGTTATCATAACATAGGTGGAAAAAGTATCGGAACCTAGGAACGTAGCTCCCAGAAATTGGATAGATTGCAGAAGGTATCGCAGAAAAATCTTGAACTGTTTAGAGAAGTATAGAACTCTAACGACATAATTTAAGTTAGATAAGAAGAAAAAACTCTTGATTCTCTTGACTTGAATTTGTACACTCTAGTGACAGCAGTTTAATCTATAGATAAACAGGCCAATAGATAAAGAATAGACAAAAAAGTACAAACAGACATTATGTAGCTACACCCTCTTGGACGTTTTTGCAGACAATTTGAGCTAGATACTTTTTTTTCTTTCACTTCAAATATTAAAATAAAATAAAAATACAATAACATACTTTGTTTGCACCACATACAGCCGGAAAGGACTCTGAGTCATCTGGTCCCAACTGCATATGGTGCTTACTATTTAGCATATTTACATCAAAATAAGAAAAGGTCATCTCACATCAGATGTCCCATGATTAACAAATATTGGGATGAAAGGACATGCTAGATGTCCAGGAAAAACAATTTAAGCATATAGCTAGAGCTAGATACTTAGGTTCCCTGAAAGGAAGCAACTTTTTGTCCATTTTTGTGTCACTGAACGACATAAAGGAATGGTGTGGAAAACGGGCATCTGATATCTGTAGCGATGCATTGAAAAGAACAAAACCGAAGAAGTTTGTAGGCAGAGCCTTAAATACCAACGGGCAAACTGAGACACAAAAGATGTAGATAAGGAAACGGACGTAATACTCACAGCGGTAGGAGCATACGGTACTATCAAAAGGGGAAAGGAAAATAAAATCAGAAACATCTCAGGAAATATGAATACTCAGATAGTTCAAGACAAACGTTTACTAAGGGCTGCAAAGATCCTTTGCAAAGTACTAAATATATGAACTTCAGGTTATGATATGCCTTTGGTGTATCGTTTACACCAGGCCATGGAACAAGCAGCCAGTATAAACTGTGGCAATTAGGGATGAAAAATTAATAATTGTATAATTTGATAATCCTCCACTATTTTAGACCAATACAACTTCTCTACGAAAGCTAAGTCACGATATTTTGCTATGTGGGAGCAAATACGTGCAATTTTACAGGGACAGAATGCACCGTCCTACTGAATAGAAGCTCAGTCTAAGAACAGTCTCAGACCTTGCTTGATCTTCAAAACATGTATATGTACTGATGTGATATGACTGCGATATATAATGGGAACAGACATAAAAGGAAAGTATCAGGAGACCAACACCATAATAGGGAGAAAGAAGTACTTGAATAGCACAACGAACAGCCTAGACCATACCGTTAAGATACGTCTTATATCAGTAGGTCATACGTGATTGAGTGCTGGTTTGCTTAAAAAATTCTTAGCTGTTACAGTTTCTAATGTGGTCATTTCCCAAAGCACGGACTAGACTTGAGCTCTTGTTCTTAGGCTATGGCGGTAGAAGGTATTGTACCAAACTACAAGGTAATTGTACCAAACTACAGGGTAATTGTACCAAACTACAGGCCACTTATACCAATAGAGCATGACTCGAGCATGCAGGTATTAACAACTGCTTAAAAATATCATTGCACTATTTGCTGACAATTCTAGGTTTCTTAACGACCAAGATGAACCGTAAATTTTTGTCCAATCTAGCAAATTGGTTACCTTTACATTCACCTCCTTCGATGCTCCACTTCATGGCCATTCCTTTTGGTATTCGATTGCGTGTAAGGTGACTATCATGGATCAAGCAAAAGATGAATCCTCTCAATGAGCGAGCAACTCAAATCGAAAGAAATGGAGGATTGAAAACCGTCGTGAGGCAAGGAAAATGCGGTACATCATATATAAACGACATTCTCCTTCCATCGCTTGGCCTAGAATAGCCAGCTAAAGGCAATTACATAATTTGAGCTTAAAGATACCACTGTGCAGAGAATGATGTGAAAATGTGACGCGTTCTTTGGTTTTATGCTACATATGACGGCAATCAGTTTTATGATCATCTAAATATCTAATAACACCCCATTAGAAACATAGCAACTGTTCTCGTCAATGAAGAAATGCCAAACGAGAAGAGTATCTGATAACAGCATGAAAACAAATTACCTTGTTAACTGTCAGATATCAATGCATCATTTGCACAATGTACCGTCCAACTTCTAAAGTTTAGCTGGAGCTACGAAGCTTGAAAGAATTGAGTAAGCCTCAAAGAAGCCGGTCAAGCCTGTTTGAAGGTGAATTGAGTACAATTCACTAACAGTGTTTGTGGCTCCGCCTCCTGATGGACCTTGACGCAAATTTGGTGCGAAAAATATCAGCATATCGCATAGCCTGGAAGAATTCACTGAGTGGAAGTATGGACACTAGTCAACACAAGGCAAGTTTTGTCATGCTTTCACATACGGCTTTGTACTTTTACTCAAAATTATTCAAGAAAAAGACATTTTATGGCAGGCGGAGTAATGGGGCCAAACAATTATCGAGAGAGGAAGGGCACAGGATACATATAAGTTCGCAAAAAGGAAATAACTCAGTGATGCAGAATAGGACAAAGAACGGCTGTGCAAAGAGTCACACCTAAGCACTGCTTTAAACACCGGCTATGGGCGAAATCTGCGATGCAGTCATCTGCTTTTGCAATTATTATATATGCTCTTAGGCTTCAAAACCCTTCATCACACACTTTATACACTGTTCTAAGACATCTGTTCAGTTCTCACTCTTGGTTAAACACTCTGAAAGTTCAAACATTTGTAGATTTTAAAATATAAGGACAGAACTCTAGAATGAGGCCAGAGATCAGGACGCAGGACACAATGCGCATTCATACGCAGGGGACAAAAGTTCATGCCAAGTTGCACTAAAAATAATCCGCAAAACAGCGAGGCCGCGAAAAGTGGACCGCGATAGAGCGAGGGATCACAGTACATACTAGCCCAGTCCATCCAACGTTCACATCACGTCGTTAGCCTAATATGCTCCGCAGAACCAATTAACAAGACAGCAAAGTCTCTAGTGACAAAAGTGTCTAAGTTTGGCTTAACTTCTTTCAAGTCTCAAGAGAAACAGAGAAGAACGAAGATCTTCTTAAAGTAGCTTATTTTAGCACCAAAAAATTTGGGGCTCAATACTGAGGATCCTCCATCTGGTGGTGGGTTCAATAATATGGTTTTATCAGCAACTCACCAGTGTATTTTCATTAGACAAATACTGTCATAGTGGCAAGCAGGAACTATACATATTCGAAAAATGACATTTTCTACCCTGGGGAAGGTCTCCCCCATTCAAACACTTCATTTTTGGTCTTAACAATTTATCTTTCTGGTCCCTGCTTCTCGTTGATTTGAATTATCGTAAAAGAAAATAACTTGAAATTCGCTCCTTGAATGGAGCTGCAATTCATTCATATAAGCTCCGATTAATACAGAGTAACAATTGAACAAAGAACTGTCTCATCTCTACTGAAAGAAAAGGGAAGGAAGCCAAAGTACACATAATTCTAGGAGTGTATATGCTTATGAAGAAGCGTGAGATTGTGGCCTACTAATATACCTAATGCAAAATGCACTATCTCAATGCAAAGTATGGCAGCATTACAATAACAGAAGCATAACACAAACAAAATTATTACAAAAAGACTAAGCATACCATCAACTAACTAACAAGAATTAAAGAAGACAGAGCAAACAGAAATAAAAAGGTCTGGGGGCACCAAGGGCTTTAGGGCCTGTTTTCGCTTCGTAATTTAATACCTCTTTCAGAAATTTGGCTAAGGCACATACTATTAGATCTCAAGGCTATCTGTCGATATTCTAGAACAACGAAGTGAAGCAGAAAGCAGAAAGCAGACAGCACAGCAGATTCTCTTTTGAAAGAAAGTTTGATTGGTTGCTCTTTTAACAAAGAATTCCGTAGAATATCTTTACTCATAAAAGCCTCTTGATCCTTTGGTTTTCAGATTCAACGACCTTCTTGAACTTGTGTTTTCACACCTAATTTGGAGTACTTGCAACCGAAGCTGGCACAAACCGAACACGAGGTTATGCTGAAAGTAATGTTATAAAGAAACTTTTGAACTGTTCAAAACGTTCTACTTGTGTCTTCATCAGTAATGATGAAGACACAGGTCAAAACGCTTGAAAAGTTAAATTTTTCTTGATTCCTAATTGAATACTACATAACATATACATATACGTATATTCATTTGTATTATATACATAGCTATATATATATATAAATAAAGTAAAAAGATAAAGGCTTGTCTCATATGCGATTCCGTACGTTGGGGAGTGCTTGTTAGAGAGGACACTTATCCAGATATATATATATATATATATATAGGCAAATTTTAATTTTCTCCTGGTTTTTCTGAGCATTATATCAACCTTTCCGTTTGCACCGAAAAAGGAGAAATCCTGGTTACTCGCTAGCTACTGATTGTATATATTAGAGCTGCTTGATAAAGGCGAAAGCCGAAAGTGACCACAAGGTGCTAAAAACCAGGGGAGTTAAAACAAGCCACTGTGGTCTAGTGGTTAAGACGCTTGCCCGGAATGCGAGAGACCCTGGTTCGATCCCAGGTGGTGGCAAATTTTAATTTTCTCCTGGTTTTTCTGAGCATTATATCAACCTTTCCGTTTGCACCGAAAAAGGAGAAATCCTGGTTACTCGCTAGCTACTGATTGTATATATATATATATATATATATATATATATATATATATATATATATATATATATATATATATATATATATATATATATATATATATATATATATATATATATATATATATATATATATATATATATATATATATGCATATATGTATATATTTATTCATATGCATTGTAATAGGTTATTTTCAGGTACTATTTTCATTTGCAGGTTACATTGTCAAACAGTAACTTTAACTGAATTCTAACACTGAGTAAGGAATTTTGAAATAAAAAATAAAAGAATTGTAAATTAAAATAAACCGCAATAGCAAAGCTTTGCATGGCCACAGCCAAAGCTATTTATTAGTATAGATGATGTTATGAATGCATAATCCTTTCTTATATCTGAAACAGAGAGACCTCATAAAAAGGCACTTCCTCATGCTTCTGTTCTAGCTACTATGCACAAAAGAAACCACTGCTGATGGGTGAATAAGTAGAGCTGTTGGGAGAGAGCTCAGGAGAGGGAGAGCTGTAGAATCTATGGAATGGCACCAAAGAAGGGCAAGTTTTCAGCATAGCATAAAATACATAATAGTATGGATATTACAACTTGACTTATAGGCTTAATCTATCATATTTTTGAGACGTGTTAGCCTTGACGTCATCCTGCATCGGTACTTTAAGTACGAATACTTCAACTGATTTTCATCCAAAAGTTCAAACCCTTTTTCATCACAGGTGCGCAAGTACTGGGTGAGTCCTTAGGCCCTTTTCTTTAGACAAGTAGAACTGTCCTTTTTCTTAGAGAATGCTGAAAATGTTTCTTGCAGTTTTGTAAAGGAGACCAAATCCAAAATTGGGACGTTGGTTTCATTCATTGTAGTCAAATTCATATGAATTGTTCGTGATCCACGTAGCAGTGTCTCCTAGTGGGCTTTGCGATCAATCCTACAGTGTCTGAAGCATCCTGTCTTCACGCTAACCGTTATAATGCCTATATAGTACTAAATGTACAGTTGAATTTAAGGAACTGATAAAGAACATCTAGCAATATAATGTGATCAAAAGGGGTACAAACACAAGTCCTTATAAAAATACGCAAGATATTGATGACACAGTCCAGTATTTATAAACTGCTGCTAAGCGTATTCTCAGGCCTAGTTCTTTGGAAATAGACCTAAAAGGAGTGCGTTTTCTAAGGAAATATATTTCGCAAAATAGGTATATGTATATATGTATATATGTATATTTGTATATATATGTATATATGTATACATGTATACATGTATATATGTATATATGTATATATGTATATGTATATTTATATATATATATATATATATATTTATATATATTTATATATATATATTTATATATATATATCTATATATATATATATATATATATATATATATATATTATATATATATATATATATATATATATATATATATATATATATATGTATATATATATTTCGCTGAGAATTCCGTACTTAACGGATGAAAACGGTACAATAAACAAGGTGGTTTTTATTTTCTAATGTATTTTTCTGCATTTGGATAAAGATAGATTATTGGTGATATATATATATATATATATATATATATATATATATATATATATATATATATATATATATATATATATATATATATATATATATATATATATATATATATATATATATATATATATATATATATATATAGATGCCTCTACGAATTAACTGCTACTTTAAAAACGGGGCACTTCTTTGGCTAGAAGAGTTTCTTATGTAATTTTGTAGATTTCCAACAATGTGCCAGCAACATTATGAACAAGCTGAACTGTTAAGAGACTATGTTCACCCTCGATTTCCCATAGTTTCAAATTTCGATTATAGGGCTGAAATGCTCAAGTATTTCCAGTAACATCAAGTTGAAAGTTCCATAGAAAGACTTTGAAGAATTGATGAAAGATAGAATATCTAGAGCTGAGTATCAGCGAGATATTACAATGTTTACAAGAGCGCTTTAACCGGTGAAAATAAATTCTATAGCTACCGTTGATTCCTTGTCTGTAAGTTGCAAAACTGACTGCGTGAAAGCCTCTTTACGACATCTTTGGTGAGCAGACTGCGATTCCACTATGTCCAGTCGCTATATTATATATTGGTCAGATTTATGGCACTTTAAACGAAGGTGGAAATATACGGCGATTAAAGTGGCCTGAAAACAAGACAAAAGGTCAAAATGAGGAGCTTTTTACTGGAGTCGAGTTTTCTGACTTTGTGACATTTCGAACGAGGATAAGTAGAGTGTAGCCATTTGATTCTCTCAATACATTGGACGGATTGTAATCGACTCAAGAAAATGACTTGTTCTAATGCCCAAAAGAACTCCGACTGGCCGAATTCTCCTCGTACATGCGCATAGGCCCACCCATGTGAGATAGCCGACGCTATCTAAGGTCCAGAGGGGTTTTCCTGGATTTGAACAAGACTTTCGGACTAATCACGTCTGCAAAGCTTTATG
Organism: Mastigias papua; assembly: GCA_964019165.1. Classification (NCBI taxonomy): domain Eukaryota; kingdom Metazoa; phylum Cnidaria; class Scyphozoa; order Rhizostomeae; family Mastigiidae; genus Mastigias; species Mastigias papua. The sequence goes on from OZ025269.1 coordinate 18,441,844, forward strand.
ATTTCGTCGAGACGACAGAAAGACTTCGAATGACTTCAGATTGAAAAGGGGGTAGAGAACTTTCGAACAGAGGGAAATTATTTTGGAATACGTCAGTAGCCCTCAATTATCTCAATCTTTGCTCCTTCAGAGATGACTGAGTTGTGCTACTACCTTGCTATTTCTGGCCTAAATATTTTCTCAATGGAAGTATTAATACATTTAATCAACTAAATTCAGGTTGTAGTGTTAGCATATATGCAAAGTCTTTGCGAAACATTAAACGTGTAGATACAATGATCGTGTAGATACAATGATCGCACTTATATTGCGAAAGCGAGAGTGAGAATAAGACGGAAACTCCCGACAGCAAGACAGCAACCTCTTATGAATTGAGACACGTTGAAGATATGGAGAGAGTTATCAAGCAAAGAATTAAATACATGGCCTATGCAGTCCATCAACATAAATCATCTTATCCTACTGAGTTGCTACTTTACAGGTCTAGAAAGCACATATTTTGAGCGAAACGAACGATAGGGAAAAGTTCTAGAGCCAAAACAAATAATTGTAAGATGCTTAAAATACCAGCTTTAACATATTGCAAACTTTGGTTTATTTGAATAAGATAACTTCCCTTCTCCTCTCTAAGACCTGGTGAATCTAACCTAGCAATCTTACCAAGTTCTACTTAATAAAAGCCATTTTCGACCTCAACATGTTTCTGCCATTATTCAGAAATGTAGCATTTGTTGCAGGAGTGTAGTGATAGGTGAAGAATTGGGGATGTTTAACACATTTGCCTGAACTTTCCTTACACACTTAAGAACTTCTTCTAGCAACTAATCCGTCGCTCAGATCTACTACATAAATAACAACTCTCAGGTCTACCAGCTACAGTAAATTGCAGCCTTGACATATACCATTGAAATCACATTTTCAGATTTGTCGCACCCCTCAGATCGACTTCTAAATAACAACTCTGAGGCCCATAACCTAAATCTCACCAGTTAACTACATTGCATCTTTCAGATCTACCAACCACTCATATTAAGTCCCCACATACCACAATCTAAACCTCGTCTCTCAAGTCTACCACCTTTACTCGCATCAATCAAATCTACCACCAAAATCACATCTTCCACATCCACTAAAGTTAATTAACATCTCTCAGATCTAGCACACAAATCACACGCCGCTTCCAGCCATGGTAATAGATCTCTCATTACCTAACACTTAAATTACAACCTCCATATCCACCATATCAAAATAATCTCTCGCTTCCGCCATCTATGTAGTATTTTTGTGTCTACTAACTAAATGCCATAGGGCGCATTCGGAAAGTATGTAGAGGAAACAATTGCTGTTTTGACTCTCCCCCATCCCATGTAATGGTTTGTTACAATCGATTTGATACCCCATCGTTACTATGTAACATTCCTGCACAAGACCCCCTACGTGACAAAAGTCCATCATCAGCCACTTTTCATGTTTCATAATATGATATGATGTCATATAGGAAAAATTAACATAATATGACGAAACAAAATAGAATGAAATGATGTAATATGAGATAATAAAACAATGCGTAATAAAGCACGTGACCCTGTGCTAACATTTCATGTTATACTTACATATTACTACGTATTTAGTTAGTTTGGTAGCAACCTATAAAATTCCATGCAAGTCTTAAGATAAACTGAGTTTGTCGTAGTTACTCCCTCACATACTCAGATTGGTATGGTAAAATGGGCAGAATAGACAATCATTGATTGTATGAAGGAATCAGTCGTCAATCTTCTCCGATCAAATTGGGACAATAGTGCCATCAAAACATAGTGGTTCCAACTAGTGCAATACGCACAGTTTATACGTGTTGATCGACGAGTAGAAATATTGTACGAAATATTTAAGCTATGCGTAACTGAAGTAGCCCAATTTTTTGTAACAATTTGTCACGAAAACGATACATTCATCTCTCTTATCTGACGTGTGTTTCAACTAAAAAGCCTCTGCTTGATGTCTCCTGTGAGTTCTAGTTATGCTGTTTGACGATCGGTTGAAGTTCTCTATTCGAATGGTGCATTTGTTTCACGTTATCTACTAATGTAACATAACTAAACCGTGTTTCCGAATGGTTGTCCGAAATTGCTCGCCGTTTGGAAATATTGGGAGCTATATATCTTTTGCTACTGCAGACTATATGTCAGGCTACCAAAGGGTGATGCGGAATTTGCTTAATATACTAAGATATTTTACTGCCATAAAAACCCGGCGACGGATTATTTACGATAACATTGCCTATAACTTTTTCTAGCCTAAGGTAGTTCCTATATTGTTCATATACAACAAAGAAGGGATGTTTAAATTCAATGCTCAGATGAAACTGCTCACTAATATGACAAGGATTTCGTGAGACAAGAATTAGGCTCATATTAGAGCAGAAGCTAGTCTTTGTCACATACTTTGATGAGCGGTAAACAAAGATCGTTCTGGGTAATACGGAAGGTAATGGCTCTTTAAAACAATAGTATCGAAGGCAGGATTGGTCCACAAGGGAAGAGAAACGCCTTGTGAACCATGACTTTCATGTTCAGGTAAATGATGTGACCTGACATGACCTGACCTGAAAGAAGGCTCAAGGTGTGAATCAACAACCTCCAGACATAAAACCAGTCACAGACCTTACAAATTTTAATACTTTTGTTAGCACTTTGAGGACCAGGCCTAACGTACAAGCCAATCGCCATGTTTTTGATCAGAAAGAGTGCTTGTCTCTTAAATATTACAATTGAATGATTCTGAAGCTCTGGTCCTCTAACAAATTTCCAAATAATTTATATCCATGATAGAATTTGGTGATTTTTATTAGTTAAACTCACTTTTCCTTATATATTTATTCCACGAAGCATATATTTACCTGTCTGCGTTAACCTAGCAGCTAAGTTTTTATGGAACAACTTTATTTCTAGCTTACAGTTCTTACTCGTGATCTCTGTACTTTTCTATTATGTTGCTATATAAATGCCGCATAGTCTGCTTTAAAATTCAGTTTATATCGTTTCAACCGGGTAACCTTCGTCAGACATACGTTCTGCAAATCTCTTGATCAACACGATATTGCTTCCCAAAAACACACAACACAGGCAAATGAGCACACAAATTCAACGCAAGACTCCCTTGAAGCTGGGATGGAGCAAAACAAACAAAGAGCATATGATTGATAAAAACAATTGGCGTGTTACAAAGAGGGTGCGCAGTTGGTAAGAGTTGGCTTAGGCCTGTAATCACAAAAATCATATGATGGTACAAGCATTATATACACATCTATCAAACCTACCTCTTCTAGGCCTATCCTCTGCTCAAGTAGCAATAATATACTAAAATCTTTCGTGTTCACTATTCTCTCTTATTTTACACATTCATACACTCAATTGCGAATTAAGTGTTTTCCTTTTTGACGATCTCTCAAATTAGCACTCACACAATACTTTCTTGGCGTAATACTGTTTCAGCAAAATTGAAATATGGATGTCATGCTGGGTAGGGTACTTAGAAACCTATTCATTGCAATTCGTCACCAGCGAGCGAAAATCGTAAAGATGCGGCGATTCACGAGCCGGCAATATCACGGTCATATTGCATTTGCACACAACATACTGGAATCCTCCGCAGAAGTTACTCACAACAAGGATAGGACCTGTAGTGAGTTCGCAAGCAAATTTTATGATTACGTGATGTCGTGCTAGATGAGCGGGAAAGTGCAAATTGTTTTTCTATACGTACCGCGTTGGTGCAAGCGACTAGAGCAGCTCTGCAATGGTCTGCCAACAATATTTGAAGGAAATTACCAACTGTGAGTTGCTTTACAGAGAACACTTGCTGCATTATCAAAGGAACTTAGATGGTCATTCCAACAGGTAGATATACTGTGCTTTCCATCAATCAACCAGCTATTTTACATCGATAGTTTTGGACTGTAAGAAATGGAAAACGAATATTTTCTAGGCGGACAAAAAACTTGTCAACAAAGTGACAGACTGAAACCAAAAGGACAAAACGTCTATTACATAAACTATCATTCTAGTAAAGAACCCTGTATCTTTATAGGGAACCTAGCTCAAGACCTAGTAGTAAAGGTGTCTTAATTTCTGGCCACATTTTAGTCAAAAAAGGTTCTTGAAAGTTTTTTACTTTACTTAAAAAAGAATTGTAGCGGACATCGTCTTTTGTAGTGACCATAAAGCTTATTGACTTTTAAGCACATAAAACATACTGCAGCGGACACTTTTAGGTCCTTGGAGGAAAAATTTGTTTTATAAACTGTGAAAGATAGCACAGAGATTTAAGAAGTTTCTTAAATCTTTCTCTGTAGTCCTAAAAGCTTCTTAAATTTCAGGGTGTCTAGTACTAGGTTTCTTATAAATCGGTTTCCTACAAAAAACGCGTAACTAAGAAATTAACAATACTGGACCAAAAGTATTCTCGTGACAAAATTCTTGTGTAATATATTCATCGTTATTTTATTTGCCCTCTGCTTACAGGTGCGACGTTTGTGGACATTTCAACTTTTTACTAGCTTCACTTCAGTAACAATAAATAAATATTATAATTATCAATAGTATTCTAAACGTAACTATTACTTAATTCACTAATTGATTAATCATTTATTATTAATCTATTAGTACTTATTGATACTAATATTAATATAATTAGATTCCTTACAGTTTATAATTTAATAACTAATGAAAATCGTCATAAAAAGTAGCTAATATTTTATATGAAATTGCATTGTGTTTAGCATAGAATAAATACTGATAGATAAATAAAGTTAATGGGATATCAGTCTAGCAGCATCATTTGATCTACTGCTATTAGCTCGCCAAAAAAAGTTACAAGAAAATTGATATAGGTATTACTGGTAGACCTAAGCAATCCTCATTTGATCTATTATTTGTGAATATAAGTAGAATCCAACCTTCAATCGTTATAGCTCCACTTCAGATTTTCATATCCAGTGGATAATGTGCTTTATAGTAAAACTTCTAGTGATTCCGTCAGGTTATGGAAAACTAAAGTATAAAATTACTACCTTAAGCCTCTAGGCTATAGAAGCTATGTGGATCCTGCACCTTGCAACAGAACTCCTGTCTGTTTCTACTACCCTGAGTTTTGACTTCGGCCTGCCAACTTAGGCCATCAAATGTGAAGCCTACATCATTTATCTATATCTCTTCTGACATTCATGTGTTTTGCAAACTTGCCATCTATACGTATAGTATCTTGACGGTTATGACTTATTTAAAGTTGATCCGGCTGAGGGACCATTACAGCAAAGAGTCTATTTGCAATTCGAAAAAATGGCACATCATCCTTGATGAGTTATAGTCTCAAAACTGCGAACAAATTGCTAGCAAGCTGCTTCAGTTCTGACAACAAGGTAGCAAACTACAAAAATTAAACGTTTTTACTTACTTAGTACGAATCTTAGATCTTTGACCAGTCGATTGTTCAATACTTAAAACATTCGCTGTGCCATTATTAAATCAGATCAGTCCAGAGAAGTGACAGGAACTAACGACAAACATCTCATTCAAAACACAACGTTCGCTAGAGAACATATTCCGTCGGTAAAAAAGTAAAGCAATGCCCGGACATTTCAACTGAAGGATAGGAAATAATTTGGTATATAACTCTGTCATTACTCTCATTGCTCATTCCTTCCGCCGAAAACTTGACAAGGCCGACTTGAATGATGTTGACAGTATATCTAGTGGTCGTTGGAGCAGGTAGCCCATGGGATTACATAAAGAACACATACAAGAACTATCCCTGATGTGGAATGAGAGCCCATGGGAGCTTACTGCTTTCGTGTGATAGCACAGTTGATTAAAACTAGTAAGATGACAGATCCCAAGAGGGGTAATACCATAGAAATGCTAAAGGTAGTGCTTTGATTAAAGATAGATAACTGCTTTTGTCCTCCCCAAGCACAGTATAATATGCCATTTCATTTTACATATTAAAGGAAGGTAGCCCTTTACCAATGCTGAATTTTAAGGGCCATCCAATACCAAAAATAATATATTTACAAAGACAAAAATTGCGCAGAAATCCAGTGTACTACCTACAACAATGAAATTCAAACTAATATAAAATCTCAAGAAACTAAAATAAACTTACAGTATGAACAACTGAATATGAGTGAAAAAGAATCTTTGTAGCAAACGAGGGCATTTTTTAATATACTAATTACAGGAAAATGTTCCCAATAGGCCCAATGCTTTCACCAGTTGTGACCGGCAAAATCGAAGAATTTCCCGAATTGTTTGGGCCACTCATGAACATTTTCAAGGAGAGAGTGGTACACTTAGGGCTGTTAAAGCACTATGTAAAAGAACGTGGGACTTTGTCATTGTGAACATGGAATGAGTGTTGCCTACTTTCAATGTTTCTACGGGGTGTGGTCATAAAATCGTCCCCACTATTGTGGTCCTTTCGAAAAATTTTCCTACAAGTGGAAAATCCTTAAAAAGCGCTGTATATGCAAGCAACTACTCCAAAAGTTTTTCTTACAACTTTTCACGGAGGATGCTTGCTTGCACTCACCTGCAACCCTCCTCTTTGATTAGCACGGGCCATTGTCTTTTGATGATGTTATTCACTGTACAACTCTACCGTACAACTACTACACTCAACTCGAGCTTCCAATAGCCCTAATTCCAGACTTTCGTACAGAATAGGTGCCATTGTGTTAATATGCTAAAAACTCATCAACCTAGGCCGTACCCATTTCATCTGCCTATATGTAGCCGAACGAAATAAGCTGCCTAGCCTCGCCACTAAGGTTGTAATGCACCGGCAAAAAATAACAAAACGGTGCAATAGCTCTAGCACTTAGGTACGTCACAGGCTGAGGTCTGCTTGAAATGCAAAATGATCGCTTTCTCAAATAAATATTGGACTTAGAATTTGCTTCAAAGTGAGCCAATTCTTCATACATAGCATACATTTTCTTGCATATTACTTGTAGGAGACAGAACCAATAACACATGTCATTTACATGCAGTTTTTAGAGTACATCAGAGAATCATCGGGACAAACTTTCCTAGAGTAAACATTTCAACAAAAAAGTTACAAGATACGAGAGTCAGCAAAACGGTAAGGGCTATCCGCTCCAAACGACATAAATGCATTGAGTAATATATACAGTAGGGCAAACTGAACGTCGGATTGTCAGTACTGGACGAGAATATAGCACTTTCCGGCTCTATCATAACAACTTCAGGCTTTCTTTCAAATATCGTGTACGCTACTATGCCCATAAAACGCCTGGTGGTTATGTCTGATTTCCAATACAATGAGCATGGTCTCAAGCTTAACATACGGTAAGTGATTTCGCAACTATGATCGAGGTTTCATATTTTCCTTGCCTCAGCGAGCTGGAAGTCTAGAAGTGTAAGTCGGAAACTTCGCCCAGTTGTCACGACGTAATCAGGAAGAGCAAACACCAACATGTTGCAACAAGTTCTAGATTTCACTTGCGACATCTGAAAATCATTTCAGCATTCGAATGCTATGGCTGTGCTTTAATTAGCAATCTTTCAGCCATTCTTGCAGGAAGAATCTTTGAATAAGCTAGAAGAAATTACTCTCCATAATACCCGGGACATTTTTGAGCCTATCCTTTCTCCTTTTGCTGCATGTAACAATAGTTTTCTGTTGTCTTACAGCTTCACTGCTGCTAAAAACACAGTTAAAAGTTGCATATTAATGTGATTTCATGGCATCACGGGGAAACTGTAAAATTTCCGCTTCAAATGGCTCAGTGCAAAACCAAAGTTTATCAGTCAATTTGCACTTCAAATCAAAGGACTATCTGATAAAATATGTCGTTTTCTATGAGCCTAAACTATCCATTCCGTTTTCAAGAAAATATCCAAATCATCCCACAATAACCTCTTCTAACTTCTGTGACAGACTGATCTCTGAGCATCAAAACAAAAATGCCAGAGATCATAAAGCTGTTTAATTTTCTGATAACTCAGTCTCTCGGTACTCTACATAGGAGCTGCCTTAATAGCAAAACAGTGACATGATTCCTAAAATCCGAAGAAGTATAGAAAAAAACCGATCGAAGAAACAATAAGAATGTCTCAAAAATGCAAATGAAAGTATTATGTTCATTGAATCTTTTCAACATTACCATAACAGTTTTGATGAAGCTACACTGACACTTCACATATTTGGTAGCTTTTTAAATGTATCATCCTCCCTTTCAGATACAATATCTCCTAATAACTCTCAGAACCCCTGACAAGTCCAGGATCATGTTTTGTACAAAGCTTCACACATATCAAAGATTGGTACAACTTTTCTAAAATGCGTATCTGAATCTGAACCCAACTAGATACAAAAGTGTCTAGAGGTCTAACATTACAAAAACAGCAACCAGCTTCATAGAAACATTATAAAACCTTGGCTTGACTAACTACAGGAAACTCTTCTTTCGGCCTTTTTTCTCTCTTTTCTTTAAAATCTCTTTTATGGTATCATAGATTCCCGTTGGTGCTGACAAGTCACCATAGAGAGGATCATACCAACTAGTACTATCCGTCTTCCATGGCTCTCTGTCCAAGTCACTTGCAGTGTATCTAAATATGTCTTTTATACTAACCTTCTCTTGGATTGTTGGTGGTGGTGTGTAAGTTAGATACAAAATACCTGATGATGTTGACAATGGTTCCTGATCCCACCATCTTCTATTTGTCATTTCCTCATTAAACTGAGAAGCAGTGCCATCTTGAGCTAGGTATGTATCAATTACTTTTGATCTTTTTGCCTTTATTTCATTCTTTTCTAACAGCTCCCCAATTTCAATCGATGTGAGGGGTGATGAAGTCAATGGACTTGGTGCTGAGTCTTGATATGGGGGTGGAGGTGGCATTTCAGGAGTGTAGTCTGGTAAGGGTGGTGGCATACCAACATCCAGGTAGGCAGTAGCTCTAGGAGTACTTGTCAGTTTGTTGTCTATCACATGCTCTTCAATCTGTGATTGCTGTGAATCCCCAGCTGCAGCATACGTATCCTCAACTTCCATATCTTCATTAACATACCTTTCATTGTAACTTTCCTGATAAGGTGGGGTAGAGTATGATGGTGTATCAACAGAGCTTGCATGGCCCCATTGCGCTGCATAGTATACATCAAAAGGCTGCATGCCATAGTCAATTGATCTGTCAATGACACCTGGATAAAGAGAAATTGACCAATACACTAAAACTTGAAACCCCCCACTGAAACCCAAAACAAAGGCAGTGATTGTCTTTGAAGAAAATCAAATACCTTGAATAATTTTACTGATGGTCACGCCTAAAAATGACCCACCTACTTCCATTACAACAACTAGTTTGCACTTGAGTAGAAAACTGCTCACAAGGCAAATGGTCCACTAATTCAAGGTTATAGAGGATAATGGGTGCTTGCTACTGATGCTGTAAAAGTGGTGGACACTCACATAAAATGAAATATTTCTATATAGTTAGTACACCCTTTTGTTTCAACTAAGAAATGCCACAAATCCTAAATTGGTCCCCATTGAAAAAGCCCCCTTGAATAAACCCCCACCATAGAGGATGAAGAAGACCTTGATATAGATGCTTAAATTTAGAAGGTTTGTTTAATATTATGTAGAACAGGAGTCAAAACAATGAGCTTTTTACTAAGCATATGTCAAACAATTTTATACAAATTTTTTATAAAAAAAGTTTACAAGAAAATGAGGCTCAAACAGCCAAATCTTAAGAAAATCATGAGGCTCAAGTTCCAAAATTCACCTTTTCTAAGTGCCAGGAATTGATAGTAGCTCATTCTTTTCAAGCTCCCTTACAGAGATCAAAATGTTTCTTTGATAATCTTGGTAACAACGATCAAACTTTTTATAACAAATAATGGTATCCTCTTTTAGTCAGCTTACCCCAATAAACGTTAAGAGGATCTTAAGAAAATTTCAGCCTCAATTGTTGGTAAAGTTAAGGATATTGAGGCTCAGATGAAAAAGTGGGGTTCTTACAAAAAAATGTGTATGCACCCTTTAAAAAACCCTCCACTTGAACTTGCACCCAATCAAAACACTTAAAAAATAAATAAGCTCCTGGGGGCCAGGTTGAAGATTTATGGTAAATGGAGAAAAACCAAAGAAAATAGCCTGCAATATAATATTTCTAGACATAAACAAGTATCAGTCATACAAAAAACTTACTAACATTCCACCACCCACAAGGTTGAAATGCACAAAGTAAATATAAATTATACCAACCTTCTTCAATTGGTGCATTAAATCCTGGATACAGCACTTCTTGTTCCACAGTATCAGGCTGTATTTCCCCTTCTTCTCCATAGCTATTCTGAATTTCCCCTTCTTTCCCATACATCAACAAGAGGGATTTATTTGATTTCAAATATCCAGGTGGATAGCCCAGATCTCTCATTCTATAAATATATGGTGGCAGGTCCTCCTTTGGTATCATTAAGGCTTCCCTTAAGCTATCACTGATAATCCCAGGTTTAAAATCTTTGAACCTCTCCTGTTCTCCCTGATGATACCTAGAATCACTAATTGGTGAACCACCAAACTTTTTCATAAACTCTTGTCTGTTTGAATTAATTCTAGCTTGATCTCTTGGTCTATCACATTCACTGACAGTATGATCTCCTAAACAATTAAAACAATGTTTAGTTCTTTTTTGTTTGACAAATACCTTCCTTCCATCATCATCTACAACTGGCAACACATTGAAGAAGACCTGTTCATAAACAGGAATGCTCCACAGCTCAGAAATGCTAGGATTGTGTTCCAGTAGTGGTAGCCCTAAACGATCAATACAAAACCCAATATAATAGTGTATGGCACTGTAAATGTGTGGATCTGTTGTTGTGGCTTTTGCAAAGTGTGTCCGCTTCCCCTTTGTGTCAACAGCAAATGCCCTCAGCGGCACTGCAGATGGCTGCAATTTTGCATCTAGTGACATTGAATCGTTAGCTTTCTGCCTGTCCTCTTTTGCTAGTATCTTGAACATTGCCTCTTCTACATCGTTTTGGGAAGCAACTGAAAGTTCATTATTCAGAAACAAAACAGCAGCCACTGGCATTAATTCTAAACATCCTGTTTCCCATAAATTTGCCTTTTCATTAGAACTCTGAGGGCCACAAAGTCGCTTGATGACAGACTTCAATTTATTGTTCTGATCTTCTAACTGTTGAATGTACTTATCCTTTTGTTCAATAGCTTTAGACACTTCGCCAGGAAGTTCCGCGGCATTGCCATCATCATACACACAATCTGAAAGCCTTCGCTTCTTGCTCTTCTTTGACTTACTTTTAGTTGCATTTTGCTCTTCAAAATTCGCAAAAAGATAGCTTTCATCCAAGGCTTCACCATCCATTCTATCACATGCAACCTACAGAAGCTGCTTATCCTTCAAGATGCACAAGGACCAAACGGCGTAGCAGGTCAGCAAATAATATGCAGCCTAAACGATCTACATTACTGATATAGTCCTACGAACTAGTAATTAAACGTAAATGAGAGATACATATACTCTGTCTACTTGAGCTCCAAGCAATAATTTCGTAGGATTAGGCCTATGATATTTGAAATCGAGGCTATTGATCTATCAATTCAATTAAAATAGATGCCAAAACAAAAACTTTCTGTCACCGAACAAAGCTTGCCAGAACACAGGAAAGGGTTGGAAGAGGTACAAGGACCCTCCAATATCCAAATAAGTGGCCCACCCAATTCGTTTGAATGCCAAGTGGAATGAATCAATGAACTTGTACACAAGTTTCTAATGAAGAGTGCATGATATGTAGCAGATAAATTTCAGGCATCACCTGTTGCTGGTAATTTACCTTGGGGGCCATACATATGACGTCGGCGAAGAGGGGGGAAGGGTGGGTACGACGAATTTAAGACATTTTTAGACTTTGAAGAGAGGGGAGAGGGGTCTTTTAGAATTTAGAAGTCTCCTTGTCTCTCTTTTTATTTTACCTACAAACCTTTAAAATAGAATGCAACGAGGAGAGCTACGTTGTGGAAAAATGAGATTCAATTCTGTTTACTTCATACAGCGATTCATTTATCCATGCGTTCATTCAGTCATTCACTTATCCATTCATTCATTCACTGCACTTTTTCAATAGCAACTCATTGCCATAATTTCCAATAAGGAAAGCTAAATTACGATAACACTCCAATGCATCGTAACACATGGCCCTCTGTTTAGGACTGCTTGCTTCATACCAGCGGTCCCTCTTCAATGGGCTATTCCTAATCCAGCTCTTCCCCTTTAACACAGTTTAGCTATTTCAACTACTAGAACCTAGAAAATATTATATTTTAATTATTTAGACATACCCTGTAACTGTTATTACCTGTTAATTATATTATCTTGTTTGTGACAGATTTAATGTTTTAATTAGTCGTTTTGATTGTGTTTGGGTATGTGTTTGGGTATGTGTTTGGGTATGTGTTTGGGTATGTGTTTGGGTATGTGTTTGGGTATGTGTGTGTGTTGGGGGGGGGGGGCGGGGGGGTTAAGAATAGCGAAATTTTTTTAGAATTCATAAATGCACGGTCTCATTAAAGCGAGCTTCCTCAAGCTGCAGCCGATAGATAAAGGTTTAAGTTCATGGCCACCACCGTCAGGGACAAATAAAATAGGGCACCATAAGAAGTCATGGACCGCGGAGCAATGGGGCTGATTGGGCTATAGCCCCACCAATACTTTGGCCAGATTTTTAGCGCTGCTAGCAGAGAAGCAAACATTGCAAGAGTAGACTTAAGCAATAGAAAGGGAAAGAGGAATTTTTAGTAGCATAATCAACTGCACTTACTTGAATGATGAAAAATGAAACGTAATTGTGTAACTATTAGGGTTTATACGAAAAAAGATTATAAGAAAATGAGGCTCAAAAAGCCAAAATCTTCATGAGGCTCAAGTTCCAAAATTCACCTTTTCTAAGTGCCAGGAATCTAGGTTAACAACGATCAAACTTTTAATAACAAATTATGTTAACCTCTTCTAGCCAGCTTACCTCAATAAAAGTCAAGAAAATCTTAAGAAAATCTCAGCCTCAATTGTTGGTAAAGTTAAGAATATTGAGGCTCAGATGAAAAAGTGGCTTTCTTACACAAAAATGTGCATGAACCCTTTAAAAAACCCTCCACTTGAACTTGCACCCAATCAAAACACTTCAAAAATAAATAAGATCCTGGGGGCCAGGTTGATAATTTATGGTAAGTGGAGAAAAACCAAAGAAGAGAATCTGCAATATAATATTTCTGGACATAAACAAGTATCAAAGTGAACGGTTCCACAAAAACGGATATTTTTCTCTCCGTTTTTATACAAAACGGAGCAGTGCGAGAAGGGCATCAGATCCTCAATTTCCACGCAAAAGAAAGACTCCTGAAAGGTTTGTGATTGAAAAAGGAGCGTACTTCTTACCTCTAGACTTCAGAGGACCACAATTGGCAGATAGATTTTGAAGTTCTGGACCTAATTAATTTTGCTATTTGGAAAGTTCGATCTGCCGAGTCTTATATCTTACAAAAACTTGGGAAGTCGTCTCATAAACTTTATAAAAGGGGAGAATATTTTTTCTGAAATGAAGTTTGTGAAAAAAATTATGCTGATAACACAAAGTAGGCTACGAGTACCTTCTTCCACAACTTGAGAGCTTTAAGATTCTTAGAAAAGGAAAAAAGTGGACATTTTTTCTGACATACTAGATGAAGTGAAGGGCTTTGCCTCAAATCAGAGACCAATGATAAGTGAGATTGTGCAGGCCAGCAAACTACTCTAAGTTAACGAAGCCACTGCAGCTATAGGCGTATGATCATTTTCAATTGCACGGAGAATCAAAATCCGGCTGCGAGCAGAGGCGACTGAACGACGATTTATCCATTTCTGCCATTCCCTGAGGCTGACTTCGATTATCTATCTGTATAACCAACTTGTTAACTGGCAGATGATCAGTAATTAGAAAGGAGTTTAATCTAATGCCAAACCTAAGACATAGAAATTAGAAAAGGGGTGTTTTTTGCACAAAAATCAAAAACATTAAAAACAGGGGTTCTTTTAGGTTGAAATGCAACTTTGATATCTTTGATCTTCTAAAATAGGTTCCAACTTCTCTGGTTTCAAGGAAAAAAGGGGTAAACTTTGAGCTAAAAGTCAGAGAAAGGGGTCCACTTTCTAGAACCTAAGACGTGGGTGCCTACATTTTATAGTTAGAGTTGACCCACCGGGATGATGTGGCGGTACCAGCAGCAAGCTGCCGTCCAGTGTGCGTTGAGAGGGGGGTAACGAAGAGCGGGATATGAATGCTACACCCATTACATACTGGGCAATACCCTTTTTAGCTATTGAGATAAATCTGCTCTAAATGGAAATCGGCCGATGAAATCACATACATGTGGTAAAAAACTCCAATACATTTATGAAGCTTACGGACGAATCTAACTTGCCATGCATTCAAAAAATGGCAAAGAGAGCATTTAACCCCAAAATAACTCGTGATTTGAAATGGCTACATAGACGACATTGTAAGCCATTAGCCTGCAATAAAAGACAGAATCTGAAAAAAACCATTCGTTCAAGCATTAGATTTCATGATCTTTCTCATTAGCTTCAGTTCAGGTCAATGTCTGAAAAAGGGAAATGAGTTCAATAGATAAGTATCATATATGTCTTAAAGTAAAAATTATTTAAAATCTTCCTAAATTGTGGCATGGACTGTATTTCCTTTATGCATATAGGGAGAAGATTTACAAGTTTTCATAGCTGATTAAACAAATGTTTTATGCTGTTCTGTTGGTACCAAGTTAGGAACAATTTTTTAAGCAAATACACGTTTTTTTATAAGAAAAAAGTTTATAAGAAAATGAGGCTCAAACGGCCAAAATCTTTAGAAAATCCTAAGAAAATCACAAGGCTCAAGTTCAAGAAAATCCTAAGAAAATTACAGCTCATCTTCTTTACATGCCAGAAATTGATATTGGCTCATTTTTGCAAACTCTCGTACAAAGATCGAGAATTATGGTGGCCCAACAAATACAGAGTAGCATGTTTCCACCAGTTTGTCCCTGCAAAAGTTAAGAAAATCTTAAGAAAATCTCAGCCTCAAATTCGTGAAAAGTTAAGAAAATTGAGCCTCAGGAAAAACAGTGTCTTTCTTATAAAAAAAACGTGTAAAGGAGAAGACAACAGCAACTGATAAGGAAAATATCCACAAGCCTTTTATCAAGCTAGTCACAAAATAGTTTTACAAGATGAATAATCACAATTGCATTTAAGTACAGCAGAAGATATAACCAAAATAAATAGAGTTTATCCACAACAAAAAACTTTAGGTCCAATAACATACATTAAATCCAATAGCTGTCAATAAGATATTTACTTTAAGGATGCAAACCAAGTCTAAATATACCATACATGCTAGCACTTTCACAAAGTGCAGGAGTCTCCAGATACGTCTGCTAAAGAGCGACCTCCCATGGCTCAGTTTGTCACTAAAAGGCTGTCTTATAGCCAATCTCATGCGAATTATCCTCACTTCTGGAAGAAACTAAGCTTTTGGGTAGCTACTAGGTTTTAATCATTGTAGTTTAAATTTGGCTTCCTACCACAGACAAATTCATAGATATTTGAGCTCCCTCAATCCTATATTAAAATGCTGGCATTTCCAATATCATTTAAAGTCTGATATAGGGACAACAGTAAATGTAAATGGAACAGTTTTACAGGGTAAGTGCTGCAAATCAATTTCCATCATTACCTGTTTTTCTCAGCTGTGATTTATAATAGTAACAATCAAAGACTCAGTACATGATCTATTCAGAAGCACACTAATAAAATGATGCATGAATGGGTCAAAATTGCATCAAACACTAGCTACAGGAGCTAGGAGCTAGTATATATAGCAACAGGGATACTTTCAGTAAAAATTTGACAACTGCCCAGCATACTTCATACACAGCATAGCAATCAAATGTTTGATTGGTTGAGAGCTCTGATTGGATGTATTTTCTTCCAACCTAACTGGCCAATCATCATGCAAGGTTCTGACCACAATTGCATTCCACAGTTAATTAAGGTCCATTTTGCATGATGATTGGTCAGTTAGGCTGGGAGAAAATAGACCTGATCTTCATTTGGAAGCTTCATTTAGAACATCTGACGGCCTTCTGAGCAACAAGTGCGACCCTCCAAATCTGCACATGCACTTGGCGGCTATGTTTTCTTACTCTAGCATGAACTTACATTGGCCAAGTTGTCTTAAGAGCTCTAACGCATCAAAAGCTTTGTCCATATCTTAAGTTAGCAGGGATATCCCTATATTGTGGTGCTAAGGGTACAACAATCCCCTGGAAGAAGTTCCAATGGCACATTGATACAAAATAGCACAATGGTTTGGACAATGCCTTTGTGGTATACACACATATTTGCAATTTTGACTTCAACTGGCAAACCAAACTGGCTACATCCCCTATTCCAAAATTACCTTGGGTGGTCCTTTATGTTGGCTTACAATAAGCCTATAAAGGAAGCAATTAATGTGATCTGCAATCAAAATTATGTATGTTCATAAATGGACAAATAATACGATAAACAACATATTAAATCTTGTACAACTATCAAGATACAATAGTTTGAATATCTTTAATTACCCATAACTCTTAGTGGAATGTCAAAATGCATGCAAATCTTTACTACAATGTACAACTGCAAATCGTTCATAGGATCATACATTAGGTTATGCAATTGGAACTAAGCCCTAAAAAAATTAGCTATTCTACACAAATTTATTTTTCTCCCTAAAAGCACATTACTAAACCTACTTTATCTGTGGCTACCTATATCAACAATAAATTACCATGTGCTTTTGGGGGCACAGCTCTGCTCAACATGAAACATAAGAGATCTAGATATATGATATGCATGTGGAATCTGTGACAGCAAAGTGTGACTTGACACTCTTTGCCCATACCATTCTTACATTAATAGTCTATATGACAGAAAATATATAGACCCTTTACAAATGACAATTTGAAAAAGGAGTTATGACATAATCATAAATGAGAAATACATAAAATACTATGAGATTTCTGAAACAATCTGTTTTGATTAAGGTGCTGCTCCAACCAAACATGGATCTAACTCTTTGCAAATAAGCTTCAGAACAGCTCAGCAATACTCTTAATTCAGCCAACATCTATAGATAGCCTCATTACTATCAATAAATTGTCAAAATGAGACTAATTCACAGCTTACTGAGTTCTGCATCATCCACATCTTCCCCTTCTGCTCCAACCTCAAGCTTTGACAGAGTTTCCATCTTTTTTTGCTGAATAATTTCTTCTTCTCTTTGAGCTGCTTCCTTTTCCTTTTCTTCCTATAATGAAAAAAATTAAGTTGACAAAAATTATGAAAGCAAAGAAAGAACTAATTACAATAAAATATAAAAATGATAATGAACAAAATAATACTAAACAAAGAAAAGAAAATAACCGAGCACAAATCAACTCTAACATATAATATAGAGAGAAGAAACTCTTTTCTCAGTGTCTTTTTCAGCATTTAATTCTATTCAATGACAATGGGTATAATTTAAATTGTATCTGTAGCTTTTAGGTTAATAGATTGACAGAAAAAAGAGGAGAAAAAGCCATGAGATTTTATCTACAATATCACAAGGAAAGAATAATTGAATACCTCTCTTTTCATTCTGTAGTACTCATCAATTACATACTGATACTTAGGTGTTGTAATGCCAAAGAAATCAGCAAGCTTTTCACCAAGATACTCTGCAACTGTAAGATGGAATGGCATCAATTTATCACAATAGATGTATATCAGCAAGACTACAAAAGCATGAGGTATAAATAGATTGACAAATCCATGAAGTTATGTCCAAGGTAATATGTAGGGCAATGCATAAGGTCAATTTATTTTAATGTTGTGCTCCTGTCAACGATGCTCTTATGTTGTTGTTGTTGTTGCTGTTATTGTTTTTGCTGTTGTTGTTGTCTCCAGTAATCCTGCCTTTACTTCATAGTTTGAAAGAATAATCCCACCTTCCAGTAATCCCGCATGCAGATTGATACATAAAGTAGTTTTAAACAAATTTATTCACTGGCATAAATGTTCAAATCTTTGCTTCAAATGCCCACTGTTATGTTTCGAATGCATTGTACCAACTTGAAATGAAAACTTAGCATCATGTCATCAGGCATGATCATGGTTTACTGAAACTGACATTCTTGATGTAATGCTTTGGTTTTGTTATTTTATTGAAAATTTTTGTCATTTTCAACCTTCTTCAAATTCTGTTTTTTCTCTGGTTTGCCACAAACATTTCTAAGAGCCTGTTTTTGTTGAAACAGCATCCTCAAACTAGACTTCAAGGTATTGAAAAAATAATCCCGCCTCTCCAATATACACTGATCCCACAACAGGAATATGTGAGTAAATACAGTATTCGCACTCACTACACATAAATGAAATCATACACATAGTAGTTATACATGTCAGAACCAATAACTTGAAGGATTACTCACAATGAAATGTCCCCATTGACACTGCAGTGATATAGTACCATAGCCACATGATCCAAGAAAGGTCATTCTAAAAATACAAACAGATATGCAGATTATTGATTTGATCATTTGATTTTATCATCAAAAAAATCAACAGCAGCAACAACAACCAAAATAGCTCAAATGCATTGAGATTGTTAACACTACTCTTAAACAACAGCACCCCAGGTAGACTGATATATTAGCAGGGCATCCCTAATATGAGATGGTCAACATCTTGTGCAATTCATTAAAGGCTGTTTTATTTTTCCAAGTGACCAACAGCTCATACAAGGAAAGTCGTGATATTACACATGCACATGTTGGTATATGCCAATATTAAGTTGCAAGGAGTGACCTAACTCACATGTTCTAATGGGGAATTTCTACTTAATGTCTGTGAGTAAATACACTATGATCTGGGGATATGTAGGTTGTTATTCACAGAAAACAAAGCACAGATTCACACTTCAGAAGAGACAATGTTAACATAGATGGGACAGCCATAGGACTACTATGTTGCTAAAACAGCATAATAACATTTACATTCAACAAAATAATCCTTGTTAGCTAGCTTGTTTCCTATACTTTGACCTCATTATGAACTGTTTAAGGAAATAGGTATCAAAACTTAGAGCTCCTCTTTTATTATGTATTCACAAAATTTATGCACAACAGCTCTTCTACATTATCAGTTATTATACCACACACAGGCCATAGCATGGCATTGCTTCCTGCAGTTTGCTAAGCACCTTCCAATTGGTTGAATAATCTGTTGGTGCTACAGAGTGTCACTATTGCTTGAAAGAACTGGAACATTCTTTAGCACACTGTGCTCTTAGTGTTCTGAGCAAAGTATGCTAAAAGAAATGTCCCTGCTTTGTCAAGCAATAGTGAAGTTCCAGTTTGATATTTGAATGGCCTGAGTTATCAAGTAATCTAAGACATTTAAGTGGAGTTTGAAAGGTAATTCTTTAGGTTCTTTTTTAATGGCATGTGGAAGAAGAGTGTCTTACTCCTGTAGGAAGATTGTTTCATAATTTCCACAAAATCTCATATGATATCCACTATAACCCAAATTTAAACTTCCTAAACAAGTCTACTTAATATGCAAGCACAGACTTTGAAAATACATCAATCAGTCAGCATATATCTATACCCCTCTTCCAATCAGCTGCACAAGTAAACCACAGGTGTGAAACATTCGCAAAGTCGATAGTTAAACATGGGTGTGAGCCAATCCAAACTAGGACTCAAAATGCCAATTTTAACATAGAACTGTACTGGTATGTGATACATATAGTATTCAGTTCTTGCAATCATACAAATGAACATTTGCTGCAAAGTGAGCTTCTGCAGTAGCACTTCTATCATATTTGCAGGAAAATAATCGATAACGTAACCCAGCTATCTGCATGTTAACAGGAGTGATAGAATAGTCCTGAGCAAACGAAATAATTCATAAAGTACCGGATATATTACCAAATTAACGCTGTCTGATTTGCTCTTGTTACTTGCAACTATTGCACTAACATCTTCATCAGAACTGGTAGTTTCTCCATCGTTGCTGTTTAATGATTTAGACCTTCTTTTCTTTTTGACCTTCCTTTTGGCCCGAGATCTTTGGTGATCGGAAGAGGTGGAATTTCTCTCTTCTTCACTAATATCTGAGACATCACCTTCTTCATCTGCATTCACTTCCACAACGTTAGACCTATCTACTTGCCTATTTCCAAACGTTTGCTTGCTTTCTTGAGGGCTGGGCGGCTTAATGTTGTTTTCGTGTTCATCTTCTGGGTCCGCCATATTTGTTTCCCTCCTCTACTTTGGGCATACAGCTCAAGGATTCTAAAGAGCATTTTTGAGTTACCTCTATGGGTAACTTATCAGTCCTTTCACCCGGCTGTTATTGGAATTATTTTATATGACCGGGTGCAAACAGGCCTACTTGAAAAAAGACCAGGGGTAAAGAGTCAATCTGTTGAGAAAACTGCAAAACTGATTCACCTGGATTCCAGAGGCCATACTTTGCAAAAAAAGCTAAGAGAGAGAACAAGTTCATTTAAAAGTGCTACCATAATATCTCCAAGAAGCCCATGACATCTTGCCATATTTTGTTATTGACAACGTCAACTTGAGCATTGAATGCGCTTATTTGAGCAGCAACAGTTCTCTGCAATTTCTATGACTTCTGGTGGGAATGCATACAGACTATTTACAAATTACCACCAACTGAACGCAATCACAGCTTTCGCCATAGACAATTAACTATTGACAACAACCAACAACAAATATCTTTCTCTTTGTAGCATTAAACCATTGTAACTAAGAATTGTTGGTTTATTAAGGAGGCCGTCAATGCTGGGTACAGGGGTGGAAGAATTTATGGAGGGGGTATTAAAAACTTTAGTTTTGCTATGCTAGATTGTCAAATTGTTTTGCTACTTAAAGATGAGTTATCAAGTTGTTTGAATTCATCACACAATAAACGTTACAGCACATAGACTTGCTCGCATGTATATACAGACCCGTCAACTCTCCCGGTATCACCGGGAGACTAATACTTTAAACTGCTTTCCACTGTCCTACCTATGTCATGCATCCACTTGTTTATTCACTACAAGGAAATATGCGGATACAGGGCACGAGTAACAATATCATTGTGGTATTATATTTTTCAATAGTTTGAAATGACACTTCAAATATAATTAAACTAAAAATAAAACCACTTTTCATTCGAAGGAACGAAAAAGCGGTTTTGAAATTACAAATATGAAATATATATACCGTATTTCCTCTGATATTCACCATTCTCTTTTATTTCCTCCTCTCTAGTAATCCTGCCTTTACTTCATAGTTTGAAAGAATAATCCCTCCTCCCCAGTAATCCCACAGGTGGATTGCTGTATAAATTACTTTCAAATAAATTTATTCACTGGCATAAATCTTCAAATCTTTGTTTCGAATGTCCACTGTTATGTTTTGAATGCAGTGTGCCAACTTGAAATGAAAACTTAGCATCATGTCATCCGGCAATCACGGCTACTAAAACTGACACTCTAGATGTAATGGTTTGGTTTTGTTATTTTGGTGAAAAATTTTGCCGTTTTGAACCTTCTTCAAATTGTATGTTTTTTACTCTGATTCCCACTATCATTTTAAAGTGCCGGTTTTTGTTGAAACGGTATCCTCAAACTAGACTTCAAGGCATTGAAAAAATAATCCCGGCTCTCCAATATACTCGCCTCTCTAATAATCCCGTCTTTTTTTCTTAGGTTGAAACGCTCATCCCGCAGCGGGAATACTATAGTAAATACGGTATTTATGTGTTGGTACTACAGAACGTTATTATGGCTCGAAAAAACGGCAAAATTCCTTAAGTATGCTGAGAGCATTTTTCGTCCGACACTCGTCAGAGCCAGTTCACCTTTCGGTTAATACCCTCGCATTTCATACTCTGACGAGTGAAAAGACGAGATAAATGTCTTCATCAGTTTACATTATATAAATATAAACAAATAAATATTATTACCAGCTACTGAGTTCATATAAATAAACAAATAAACAAATAAACAAATAAACAATATATATATATATATATATATATATATATATATATATATATATATATATATATATATATATATATATATATATATATATATATATATATATATATATATATACACATGAAAAGTCTGTTGGTACTACAGACCTTCACTACAGCACGAAAAAGCGGTACCATGTTTTAACCATACTGGTATGGTTAAAACATGGTACCGCTTTTTCGTGCTATATATATATATATATATATATATATATATATATATATATATATATATATATATATATATATATATATATATATATATATATATATATATATATATATATATATATATATATATATAAATGAGAAGTAATGAGTCCTTCCAATACAGTGCTCGATACCGTAAAGTAGAACAGAATATATATAAACTGTTACCAGTTGTATGTGTTAGCGAAAAATTGCTCGTTTTATTCTCCTGATGAGTGAACAATACCGTTCACGAAACAGGCTTGTCGAGACCACATAGTAGTTTTAATTTATATATATATATATATATATATATATATATATATATATATATATATATATATATATATATATATATATATATATATATATATATATAAATATATATATATATATATATAAATATATATATATATATATATATATATATATATATATATTTATATATATATATATAAATTAAAACTACTATGTGGTCTCGACAAGCCTGTTTCGTGAACGGTATTGTATATATATATATATATATATATATATATATATATATATATATATATATATATATATATATATATATATATATATATATATATATATATATATATATATATATATTATATTTATATAATATACACTGATGAAGATATTTATGGAAACGTTTACGGTCAAGAAAAGTGCTTTTGATTTAGTCTCTTCTAGTATATTTATATACTGTGCCGATAAATATAGAGATGAAGTCAGGCATACAATAATTCAAGTTCTACTCAATAGAATCCAATTGAATATTTACAAATAATCTCAAAGTCATTTCTAATGTCAAGCTAATTTGAAATTCATGTACAAGATATATAATGATGAAGATCAGGCCTAAGATACTAGGGTGATTGCTAAATAAATACCTCCAAATATGTGTGTGGGTAGTTTCATAACCGAGATCACATTTCGGAATCACACGAAAAAACAGAAACATTGCTGGGAATTCTAGCATGCCAACTTATGGCTCAAGGTGTTCGTGTGACGTTTGTTTTGTACTAAAAAAAGTTTACTAGATATAAACTTTTACCCCATGCCAAATACATTAATAATCTGTAATGAAGATATTGTCTGATTGTCTGTAGAGTTCTGTAACTTAAAAGAAAGTTTTTAAAAACATAAAAGTATGCATTTGAAAAAGACGTTATACGATAATACATTGGAATAAGACACAAAAATCTCGATAATTTTTATCCGATATAATGACACACGTTTTTCTACAAGGAACCCCCTTATATAAGGAACCTACATGAAGACCGTCAAAACAGTGAAGGGACAGGTACTACTAAAGACGAAATAGCCAAGGAACTTTTCACTTTCAAATACTTTTTGACTATAAAAAATCCAAGTCACTCAAATTCACTGCAGTGAAATTCGCAAAAAATGTTCACAAACTGTGCTGCAGTGCAACACAGAGAGTTTTCAGCTAAAACTTGCAATGTCAATGTATCTTGTCTTAATACTCAACACTAGCGGGTGTCTGCCTTCGAACCCAATTCGTCCCAAAACAATGGTCGGAAACCGATTTGTTCGAGAACTGAAACAGTATTTCCCATAGGAAATAACAGAAAATCGATTAATGCTAAAATAGTTCAGGGCTGCAAATTAGCTCAAAACGCACAGACACTAATGAATACGACGTCCGAGACACGCTCACAATCGTTGTGCGGAGTGGACGGAGCAAATGACTTCATGCTCAATCGTTTCAATCTAAATGAGCTCCGATAATTTGATGGAAAAGAAAGACATAATTTTGTCGAACTTTTTGGTCAAATTCCGAGTTGTGCGACTTCAGAGCCGTTCAAACACTGAGGTTCCACTGCAGTATAAAATCTGAAGTTTAAATCAAGAAGCTATCAGGGAACTTTTAGTAGAATAATGCGGACAAAAGAGGTTCAGAAATAAGAACAGAACTAGGCCTTGAGCAAGGTTCCTTATAAAATAACGTGGAAATCTATTTGAGTACAAATATTTCAACTCGAATCTATGTTTGCAATGATCCTGTATGAAAGTACATCTATCAGGTAATTACGAGGCTATGGCCTAGACATGTACAGCAGATTACCCAAGTCAGCCCGCAGCATCGCACATACTTAGGTGTGATCAAATGCTTATTATAACAAAACATGAACAATAGGACATGGCAAGGATGAGGAGCATCTTGCTTTACAGACAAAGACGAAAGAGAGCACTAGTAACTGCCGGGAGGTCTTAAAACCATAAAAGGTCGGACCTTCTGCTTTGCATAAAGAAAAACCCGCACATGAGAACCTCTGAGTTTGAAAAGAGCTTGTTCATATAATTATGTGATGAGGTACTTCCAGCAATCAGGGTGAAGGTTCTGACGCTAATTCAATTACAGCAGGCCCTACCTATCACAGTTATGAATGGAATGGTTTTTGCTTATCCAAGAAAGGGTTTGACTGGCAAACAGGCTAAATTTATTTCTCAGTCGATGAAGAACGAGACCATGTTTAAGAACTAAGTTAGAATATCAAGCTGAAAAGTTCCTTCCTACTTCGAAATTAAAACGTACACCTTCAAGTTGTAGTTTCTTAATAAATGAAGGTTCTTATGTAAAGATTTCCACCGCAATATCTGTCCAGCGTGCATAGAAAATCCGTAGATACAAATTAAACTCAAAAAATATCTAAAAGTGAACAATTATAGACAATTGCGACAAGTATCATAACGAGGCTTCTGTGAAGTATGATCTAAGATACTACTGAGTAGACCCAATAGTGTGAAGTTAAGGTTGTAGTCCCTTTGAGGAGTAATATGATTCACTCTTTAAGTTGCCTACGAATAAATTCATTCGCAGGAGGAAAGCCCAATGACTGGAGCTAATAATTGTGAACATCATATATTCAAATGGGCCATTAAAGTGCAAAAATTGAAGGAACCTTTGCTCTGCATGAACACTAAAGTGGCACATCACTTCAAATTGACTTTTAAGTAAAAATAGTGCAAGGCGGACTATGCAAGTCGTAAAATAAAGAAAATCCCTCTGATTGCTAAGTTTCTGAATGTTGTCATCCATCCCACACCCATCCCACCCCAGGAATAGGTCTGTTCTGCTTAACTCGTATTAGTATAATCATAATCTTAGATATAGTTGACACATAAAGGGGTGATCTCGCGACGTGTACAAATCAATGTTCCCTTGCATTGGAAATTAGCTAATTCAAAATACAGGTTTATTCAATACCAACCGTAGTATTGCCTATTTCATGCTGAGAATGACTATAGGAAGATGACACTATAGAATCGCTTTGTCCGCTCTCCGTCCCAATACTATGTTCTGTGGTGCTTAGGTTGTCCTTTATGACGTCGTTCAGTTTCTGGGCCTTGCCAGGAAATGGTAGCTTTTCGATATGGTTATCAACTTTCCGATCGTTTGCAGCTTTTGATTTGTCTGCTATGATAAAATCTGCTGAATTGATCTCCCCATCTTTTAGCCGACGGTAAAATTCTTTCAGTTCTGCATTTCTCGATCTAACAGGAGAAGACAAGTGCTCTGCGTCTGCGGGAGTTGGGGATTCGACGTTCGGTTGCCGCTTTAGTGTCTCTTTGCGATTGCCCTCGACAGACGTATCACGTGAAACACCACCACTTGCAGTCGATCCTTCTTTGTTACCCAAATTAATCGAACTATCATTCCATACATTCGTTATCTTTTTGACTAAACCAGCCGTTGAATGGCCTCTCGACTCCATAATTTTGGTAATCTTAAATCTTTTCTTTGATAAGACAGAGCTCCGTTTTTGGTCTTTCCCGCTGGGCTTGCTGCACCCATCAACACTTATTTTCAGATCTTCCATTTTCACTTCGCTTTTCGATTCCTCTCTGGCAGCCAAACTTTGCAGTGTTGACATAATTTTCCCGTTACGTGAGAAATCCTCAAAGCTCTCGCTAGGCGATCCGACCCTGTCTTCGTCTGAGTCTTTCTCGCTAGATTCATGGCCTACCAAAGAGTCGCCATCTTCGCTAGTTGAACTCTCACGTGAAATCGATTCTCGTGCTTCCTGCTTATTTCGGTGGCAATAATTGTAAATATCCGCTAAGACTGATTGCTGCACTGTCTCTAGACCCTGTCGTGAGCAAATTATACCAAAGTTACATTCATGAGAATATGTGGGTGCAATACAGGTCATTTATATAGGAAACCTGGCTCAAGGCCAAGTACTATAAGTTTCTCAATTTCTGGCCACATTTTCTTTCTAGAAGGTTCTTACTTTACAGGAAAAAATAGTAGAGAAAATGAAAAACCGTTAAAAACATTGTCTTTTCTAGTGCCTATAACCGGCTTTCAAGCACATAAAACATACTGTGGTGGAACTTTCAAATCCTTGTGGGAAAAATTTGTTTCCGAAACTGAGAAAGACAGCACAGAAATTTCTAGAATTTTCCCAACTCCTTCCTTGCAGCTCTAAAATTTCTTAAATTTCAGGCTGTCTAATATATGGTTTTTTATAAACCGGTTTCTTCGTGTACCTGAACAGACCAGTTGGAAAGAGGCGTAGGGGCGTAAAAACCCCTAGAAAACGCTTCATAACAATAATTTTATCGGCATGCAAATTCTATGATTTTGTGCTAAGTCGTATGGCACCTCGGCAAAAATATCCAAACAAGTATCTAACAAAAAGCAAATTGTCGGCTGCGTTATTTCATTTTTATTGAAAAGTAAATTGGGAAACTATGAGAAACCATACTCAGTTCTTGAATACAACGCCCATTTCGTCTCGGGGAATTTTATTTCACATCCCCAGAAGCATTACCTTCGCAACAGCTCTGTATGTATATATCCCTAAACAGGGTATACAACCATACATTCGGTATTACTTCACCGTTAAACACATTCTATACGCTATGGGGGCAAGAACGGGGTGGTCGTTAAAAATAATGAAAGCAGCCCATGACAACGGCAAGGACATTGAGACTGAATATCTAATCTTGGTGTAAAATTGTACTATTAAATCAGATTTACATATCGGCACCAGCGGCAACAAATTCTGAGCATAATTCCATTTCAACTATCTTGAAATGCTATCTTTGAACGATGGATCAACAACTATCTTTGAAACATTGCACATTTCATTACAGAAACTAATGACAGAAATTTATAAGTCAATGAATCATCTTAGTCCATCGCTTGTATGGGAATTTCACGAAAAGAAGCATACAAGTTATAATCTAAGGATAAAAAGCCTTTGAAAATTATCAACAATTAGGATCATAGGCATTGGGCAACAATCATTGCCTTTTAGGGGGAGTTTCCTCTGGAATAGCCTGGCTGGCAGTATTAAAAAGGAACCAACATTTCTCGCATTCAAAAGTAAGATCAAACATTGGTTCTGGAAAAGATTGCACCTGCAGGATTTGCCGACGATTTGTTATTTTAGCATATGATGCTTTATATGTAGTTTCTGGTTTTCAGTTTTGCTACGTAAATGATTTGCTCAAACTAGCATTTAATTACTTCTGTAGCACCAACTTTAAATACGGATATATGATATGATATGATATATGATATGATATGACATAAGGTATAGGATATAAGATACTTATGATATAAGATATGATAGAAGATATGATACAAGATATGATAGAAGATATGATAAAGATATGATATAAGATATGATATGTGATATAAGATATGATATATGATATAACGTATGATATGATATGATTTGATATGATTTGATATGATTTGATATGATATTAAATGATATGATATGACATAAGGTATAAGATATAAGATATGATATAAGATATGATAGAAGATATGATACAAGATATGATAGAAGATAAGATAAGATAAGATAAGATAAGATAAGATAAGATAAGATAAGATAAGATATGATATGATATGATATGATATGATATATGATATGATTATGATTATGATATGATATAATATGATATGATATGACATGATATGATATAAGATATGATATAAGATATGATATAAGATATGATATAAGATATGATATATCTGATATGAAGCAAATAAAACAAAATCAATCAAACTTACTGGCTCTTTTCGAAGTTCTTTATCCAGATCAATTCTAACTAATGATCGGTTGACTTTCAGTGCTAATGACACTGCCATCAATCCAGCAATTTGGATATGATTTTCCCTAATATCAATTCGTGTTAATGAAATACTATCGGCAAGGATTTCCGCTAATGCGACAGCACCTGCAAGAAACGATCAGAAAGTTCAACGTAACTCACAACAAGACGCTACATTTTGCGATGCAAAATTAAAGCTGCTTTGGCATACGGGGTGAAATCACACATAAAACTGAAACATGCAGAGTGAAGGGTATTCAATATGGAACTGCCAGGGAAGAGGAGGAGAGGGAGGCGAAGGAGGAGGTAAGTGAATGTGATAATGGAAGATATGGAATCTATCGGACTGGAAAAAGAGGATGTTGTGGGTAATTTGTTTTTTATTAACTTTATAATAGTGAAAGAACATTAAAGTTACAGATATACCAATTATTTTAAGGTAGTGTACAACTGGCTAGTCTGCTATAGCTAAAAATCTAATAACAATCTAAAATCATAAACATAAATAGTCTAATAATAAAAGCATAAACAAAAACAAGAAATAATAATAATAATAATAAATTTCTTTCATTAAGGCTGGATTTTCTTCTAACTAAAGCTAATCAACGCCAACCAAAAACGTACATTATATATTAATGCTAAATAAAAACTAATGTACACAGAAAAGGAAAAAACGCTTCTGAAGTTACTTATATACATAGGGATGTAATATAATTTTCAATCTGCTGTTATACAAAGCCGTAGGTCTTTAACATACTGTTTACATAATTTAGAGTTGAAATCAAAGTCATGGCTTGTAATACTTCCTTTGAAACTTTTTCATGTTTCCGACTCTTTTATGAAAGATGATAGTGCATGCGATATTCTGGACCAAAGGAAATACACATTTTCAATGCCATACCCTATTGTGTTAGGTTCTGGTGCTGAAATATTTCTGCCACTACGAAGGAAGTGTGGCGTATCTTTCTACATAAAGATAGGGTACGATGGAGGAGGAAAATCCGCGGTTGTAACCGTTGAATAAGGGAAAAGCCCAGAGGGAAAGAAGAAGAAGAATATAATATAACATAACATATTTTTCATGCTATATATTATATTTCATTATACTATATATTTAAAATTATATTATATTGCACTGTATACTTTATTATAGGCTATATCATATTATATCATATTACACTAAGCTATATGATTTACAATGCATTTCTAAGCATTGCATAGAATGCAAACTACCGAATAAAATATTACATTCCTATTGCATTATAATGCACTCACTTGAAAAACGCTTCAATACATTTATTTGCAGTCTTACATTCAATATAACAAAAAGGACAATACCCGAAACAAGAAGCAAATGCACGGTCAAAGAGAAAGGGAAAGCAGTAAATTTGAGCGACGGAGATGGAATGCAAGTCACGTGCCAATTGAGGTTTCAATGTCACGTGGATTTTGTGACGATTTTAAAAGAACAACTGGATATTTAGTAACTACTTGTTAAGATAATTTGATGAAATGTTGACCAAGACTGATGACAGGGCTACTCTTTCATTGCTGCTTCTTTGAACTTACCAATTTTGTTCGACTTGCACGGGGTTATTTGCTGAAAGGAGTTAGCAATTTGTTCGACTTATCCGGAGTTCGACCTATCCAGAGTTCGACTTATCCGGGTATTTTTTGTAAATGAAGCATACCAAAAACAAGGGGTATGAGAAAATGTTCGAGATCGGGGAGAGTTCTACTCAACCGGTAGTCGACTTATTGAGGTTCAACTGTACTTTCAAAACATAAAAACTATGATACCTGGAGTCTGCGCAAATAGATAATTGCACAAATCAGTATACCGTAGGGTACTTCTACAGACAACATCCTTGTTCCATCCAATATGTGATTACAACTGTTCAATTCAAGGTATCAAAAAAGCTAAACGTACTTGACGTAAAATGTAAATAAAGCTGTGATAAGTCGTCGGTTCATACTACCCAGTTAGGAATGCACCAGAATAATATGCTTTTTGGCACTGGTATAGGCTGCCTATCAGTTCTAAAAAAACTGGTGCACTGTAATATTAATTGACGTGTTCCAAAATAACAATTGAAGTTACCTTCGTTTCCAAGTTTCGTGTTCAATAATCCCAGTTTACGCAAAGACCTGTTCCTTATAAGTCCCGGTTTGATCTTCTGTATTCCCAGATCACCGATACGATTTTGTCCCAGATTAAGAGATCGAAGAGACTTCGTTTTTGCCTTGAAAACAAAGACATTGCTCAGTGCCATTAACTTCATATGACAAATAATGACAACGCAACTTGGTAGGATATGACTCAATTCAACGAACAAATACCAGAAGAAAAGGGTATAGGCTGAGATAGTACATACCATAGCATTACAGAATCCAAACATGCCTTCGTGGGTTAGGCCTAAATTCCAAAGTACTAATGATGCTATGCCACCCGATTCAAAATTGGCTTGGTCTGCTAATCCGTTTGCTATATGAACAAAACCACTATCCTGGAGGAGGGAAGTATCAGAGCAAATCAAAACATTGATGATTTATTCAGTCGAAGACTACCTTACTGAAAATATATATTCATATTATCGGATGGGTAACGGGGATCAATAAAAGTGCATTGTGCCTGCTGGCATATATCTGAGAACAGAATGTGTCTGCAAAGTAAAACAGGATGCTACGTATCGTTTGATGAAGATTACCTGCAAATCTGTCTCTTAATAGATTCCCAGCTGGGCTAAGTGCTGTTTAACTAACACATGTACGTTGAAACAATGAATAGGTAGATATGGGCCAACAGTGCCTTCAGAAATTCTGACTGCAACATCCTGTACCTGTGAGTGGTGCTTGCTTTCTCATATATTGAACGCAATAGGCAACACCTCAAAGCACCTCAAAAGGGCAAGGTTTCAGGATGAGAATGGAAATACAAGAAAGGACATTTATATTTGTAACTCTTTAATGTTGTAGATACATTTCAGTTAAAGCCGACACGAGGCTGCTGGCCTGGAGGTATGAGTACATACCCGCTGTGAATTATCAGACATAGAAGTATACTAAAAAGTTTGGAAGATACACTTGATGTTTAATGTCTATGACAGTATGACAATTCCCTAACTATTGGTGATTGTGCACATTGAGCATTTAGTTCACGTTAATACCAAATTGTTTCAATAAGTGCCCCCTGTATATGTGAATCTCCTAGCCTTACAAACACTACAGTGAATAAATCAATCCTAGCACATTACATGCAACATAACTTTAGGTTCAAGTGTTCTTAAAATTGTTCTAATTTTTCCAAGAGTGCGTTTTGCAAATATTTGAGAAGCTATATGCAATACACAGCTTCTAAATATTCGGCCGGAAAAAAACAACGAATGTTGATGTATATTAACAAACTCATCAGAAGTTCTTCCCCACATGAAAGTGAGTTGTCTAGTGCTTGCGAAGATTCTCATCTGAGGCAGAATATGTTCTAGTAACGTTCTTATTGTTTTTGCAAATAAAGCTTCGGTGTTCTTATAAAGTGCGTTCCTATAAAATCTACTGTACTAAGAGGCACCCAAAGTCCACTAAAGCTACTTGATTCTATCAGTTTGATGAAGAATCAAAAACAGTGGTGAATTTCAAATTCAAACACGCGTGACAGTAAATGCAAATCGAAGGAGACCTGATAAGAAAAACAATTAAAGGATTACATTTGTTTGCCTCAAGATCTCCAAGACACGTGACTTGTTAACTATTGCAGCAAAAACGTTACAAATACTTAATGCTCCCGCGTTAACAGCATAATGAATCCTTTAAATTTGATCAGAACATGATACACACAGGGTTTCCAGAACTTTCTAATACTTTTGCAAGAAAGAAGCCCATCAACTGTGATCGAAGCACGGTACTCACACGGTTTACAACTGCCAAATTTGTAAATACGTAGGACGGTTTAATCTTACCAACCAACCTGAATTCTTATGATAGGCAAACACAAAAATGGCGATAAAACTTTCTAGTACTTTTGCAAGAAAGAAGACCATCAACTGTGATCGAAGCACGGTACTCACACGGTTTACAACTGCCAAATTTGTAAATACGTAGGACGGTTTAATCTTACCAACCAACCTGAATTCTTATGATAGGCAAACACAAAAATGGCGATAAAACTTTCTAATACTTTGGCAAGAAAGAAGATCATCAACTGTGATCGAAGCACGGTATTCACATGGTTTACAACTGCTCAAAATGTAAACACATAGGCAGATTTAACCTTACCAGCCAAATTGAATTCTTATGATGGGCAAAAGTGCGAATGGCGATAAAATCGTTCTAATACTTCGGCAAAAATATGCTCATCAACCGTCTTATCCTTAGTTCGCATAACTATGTTCAGTGCCAATTGCTTGTCTGGATACTAGCAGATACGGCGAAAGAAAATATTTTCTTATGTCTCGAATAAGCGAGGGATCATAATAAGTAAGGGTGGGGATGCAAAATTTCTCAACATGAAATCAGCGTAAGGGCCGAGATAAGCGGGGAGCGGGGTTAGAACTTTGTCTAAGTTTGTACGAATCGGTGATAATACAAAAAAACGGATGCAAAATTACTGGACACATTCATAAAATATAAGTACCGCTTACACGTTCCGGTTAAGAAAAGTCAACTCAGTAACTCGCCTTTTTCCACGTTCCTTTAAGCAAACTTGAGAATTTAACAAGCGGGGATTCCAATCAGAGCGGGTGGTCGGAACTTCCTTCCAAAAAGAATAAGCAGAGACGAATAATCAGGACCTAAGAATAAGGTCTTATTAACCACTTACCCTGAATGAATTGTTCCTTAAGTCTAAGAGTTGCAATGTCCTATTAACATTTAACATAGCTCCAATGGAGACGCCATCAGCAGCTTGTAGATCGTTGTCACCAAGAAACAGGTCTTCCAGAATTGTGTTGTATTTCAGTGCAGTGGCTGAAAACAAATCTCTAATTATACACACACATGAACACATACATACATACATACATCAGTACTGTGCAAATAAATTGGGACAGCAATATAATTTTTCCATCTCTGTAGTTTATACCCATGACTATGAGATAAACAACTGCTAAAGAGTGAACCTATACAAGTCAATTGCATTGTACATTTACATTAAGAAATACCTGTTTACGTTTAACCTACAGACAATGTCCCTTGCCATAGAGCAAAAGCAGCGGACGAATTTACCACACGTCACAGTTTTTACATACGGGGGTGACTAGGAGCCTCTACTGATCTGAGCCTCATAAAAACCTCATTGTAAAACCCGAATTGATAAAACATAACAACAATGGAAATGCTTATCCGCGCTATGATTCATGTTTGATAATATGTGAAAGAAATAACACTATCAAATCTATGTCAAACCATTTGAAATTGTCATCAAAAATAATGGCCGCCAAATATATTACTAGAATGTAACCTCCATGAGTGTATATGCAGGCCTTTCAATGAGACGCGAGCGATCGCGCAGGCACGCGCCCAGCTCAGTTCAAGCGCTCCATTTGTCACTCGCTCCAACTTTATGAAAAGTATGCATCCAAGTACTAAGGAAAGCTCTAAAAATTGAATGTTTAGCGCACGCAAACGATCCCATGCGCGCGATTGGCAGCGCACGTCCAATTT
Source organism: Mastigias papua (assembly GCA_964019165.1). Classification (NCBI taxonomy): domain Eukaryota; kingdom Metazoa; phylum Cnidaria; class Scyphozoa; order Rhizostomeae; family Mastigiidae; genus Mastigias; species Mastigias papua. The sequence goes on from OZ025269.1 coordinate 18,476,025, forward strand.
ATTCATTGAAAAGCCTGTTTATGTAAAGAGTTTTGGATCAACATAGCTTGTAATTTGTATATACATGCATGCACATAATTTGAATGAAATAAAGCATTGAAGACTCTGTTAACATTCACAGTGGTAAAACATGGTAAAACCACACCAAAGTGTCCTAGACTACAATTATAGCATATAAATGCAAGGCTATACACAATCAATGAAGCTTTATGCAGTAACACATCAGATCAACTTACTTAATATCAGCAATGGTCTACCACTTAGAAAAACTCCCTCAAGGTGTAGGGTACGAAGGTACGGATCAGCTTTTAGGCACCTTCCAAACATAGGCATTGTCTGGTCAGTCAGCATTGTTCTTCTGGCATCTAATGACAACATACAGGGTGTTTTTCGAAGCATGCGGCATAGTGTATGCCACCCACGAATTCCTATCCTTGGGTTCATTGCAATATTCAACTTGCATGCACTCTGATAAAACTCTATCATCTCAAGCAATGCAGTTGCTCCCTAAAATGCAAAGTTGAATGCTTAAACAGCCTATACTGATACAATGGGTACTATGGATGATCCATCAGATGAGTTTGTTAAATAGACAGATATACATACATAGTTTTAACTTAACAAAATTCACTAACACAAGTATAAACAAATATAATTACATACAACTTATAAACATATATCTGCAGTTTATGTAATTATACATATATGACTCTTACATACATATTTACTGACCATTAGATAAATGTATCTATAGGTTGATTAATCTATCTGAATAGGTCATACATAAATACATATATATATAAATATATATTTAAGTATAATCACCTTCCAAGGTTCATAAAGAGTGCTCAATACTAGTGTAGAGCAATGTGATAGAGTATACAAACCAAAACCAGAGTGTAGCTACTTAAAGTTTCGTGTTTCCACTCATCAGGCTACTAATATGAAGTTTGTTATGCATCATTATTTATACTATACTACATTGGGGAGATGGCCATATATATTTATATATAAATATATATAAATATATATATATATATATATATATATATATACATATATATATATATATATATATATATATATATATATATATATATATATATATATATATATATATATATATATATATATATATATATATATATATATATATATATATATATATATATATATATATATATATATATATATATATATATATATATGTAAAAACTAGGAGTTTAATCTGTGCACAGTTAGAGATAGGAAAAACCAAAGAAATGACTCTGATTCCATGATAGCTTGATATATATACTACTCGACCAAATCCGTCCAACTAATTCTGATTCCGTGTTACTTGCTAATAAGTTAAATTCTGCCCGTTATAGCTATAGGGGGGCCTCCTTCTCGTTAGTTTAGCTACTCGATTCTTTGTGCTTTTAAAAAAGGACATAGTACTCAACATGCTCTATTTCGGGTTGTTGAAATGATTCGCCGCTGCATTGACAAGGGGGGTATCACTGGCATGGTACTGATGGATCTTTCAAAGGCATACGACTGTCTACCACATGATTTACTTATGGCGAAACTGAACGCCTATGGCGTTGGCATTGACAGTCTAAAACTCATTTATAGTTTCCTCACTGATAGAAAGCAGAGGGTCAAGATAGGCACTAGCTTTAGTACCTGGAAATATTTGCCAAAAGGAGTTCCACAGGGGACTGTACTTGGTCCCCTACTTTTCAATATATTTATAAATGATTTCTTTTATGTTATAGAGCACTCTCAGGTTTGCAACTTTGCCGATGACAACACAATTTTTGCATGTGATGAAAACTTAGAAAAAGTAACCACAAATATTGAAAATGACACACGAAAGGCAATGAACTGGTATAGAATGAATGAGATGGCTGCCAACCCGGAAAAATTTCAATTGATTTTTTTTAGGCTAAAAGAGCAACGCGAGTTAAGCATAGAAATTAATGGCGATATCATAAAAATGTCTGATACGGTAAAACTTTTAGGTATTACCATTGACTCAAAACTTACGTTTAACGAGCATGTCAAGAGTATCTGCCAAAAGACTAACAATAAGGTAAAAGCTTTTTCTAGGGTTGTAAGAGACTTAGAACCCCAAAAGGCTAGCCTACTGTATAACTCGTTTATTCTGACAAACTTCAATTACTGCCCACTTATATGGATGTTTTGTGGAAAAACTACAAACGATATGGTTAACCGGGTCCATAAGCGTGCCCTGAGAGTGCTACTAAATGATTATGACTCTAGTTTTGAAGAGCTCATACACAAGAATGAGGAAGTGACAATCCATGAAAAAAACTTGCAAAAACTTATGCTCGAGGTATACAGATGTGTGACCTCTGGGAACCCTTCCTTTCTGTGGGAGTTATTCAATAGAAAAACTCTCCCATATACATTAAGAATAAAAAATCTCCTCCAACTTCCAAACACGAGGACCAAAAAGTATGGGAACGAGTCTCTTACATTTAGGGGAAGCATACTTTGGAATCAACTTCCAGATCAATATAAAGCTGCAAAAACTGAAAATGAATTCAAAATGAAAATCAAAAGTTGGAAGGGATTTAAATGCAGTTGCCGCATCTGTATATAATTATATAGTTATCTTTTAAGACTGTTCATTTTAGTTATTTTTAGAAAATATTGTAAAAGTAGTGTAGAGTTGGCCTTTATTAGCTTTAGCTATTTCTTCAGCCAACTGTAAATAAATTGTATTATACTTAGGAGGCTCCTCCTTAAGAATTCTGTGCGTTTTTTCCCTTTTTATGTTGTTTATATTTTCATTTAATTATCTTGTTGGTTTAAGTTTGTAGTTAATTATTGTATGTTGTATTAATGCAGAATTTAAGTTATATGTATATTACATTACATTATATATATATATATATATATATATATATATATATATATATATATATATATATATATATATATATATATATATATATATATATATATATATATATATATATATATACACTCAAATTGCTCCAATCATAAAGAAATTTTTAAAGACATAAATAGACCCTCAAGAAAAAATTCCAACTCTTAAAACGTTTCGGCACAAGCCTTCATCAGTTATAACATTCCAGGTACATACAGCGCATATATAAGGATAAAAACAAAGGAACAATATCTAATTAACTTACGACAATAGAACACTTTACACAATGAAACTGGACTTACAATAGATAGCATTTGAAATTGAATGGAAGGGAAATTATATTTAGCATAAGAGAAAAGGGTGTTGGAGAAGCTGATACCTACCGTCCCAGCGGGGTATAGAGAAAACCATGCGAGAACAAAGTTTTCTCACTTTGTTCACACCCACTTTGTTCTCGCATGGTTTTCTCTATACCCCGCTGGGACGGTAGGTATCAGCTTCTCCAACACCCTTTTCTCTTATGCTAAATATAATTTCCCTTCCATTCAATTTCAAATGCTATCTATTGTAAGTCCAGTTTCATTGTGTAAAGTGTTCTATTGTCGTAAGTTAATTAGATATTGTTCCTTTGTTTTTATCCTTATATATGCGCTGTATGTACCTGGAATGTTATAACTGATGAAGGCTTGTGCCGAAACGTTTTAAGAGTTGGAATTTTTTCTTGAGGGTCTATATATATATATATATATATATATATAATTATATATGCGGGTGTGTGGTGGCATGCAATTTCCCTGTGTCCCCTTGTACATACAGCTCAAAAGCAGCGTCCCCATGTATATAAGGACTTCAATCATCTATCAACAATAGATTCCAGTCATTTCCAAACATGGTGGATATAATCTGTCATTAATAACTATTTATCTAATATAAAGTGCTAAGCACATCATAAGGGTTGAAATGATTTAAGCCCTATTCACACTATGCTCCATTTTTGGACAAATATGGGTATATTTAACTCAGTTTTTGGTTTTGCTTTCACATTACTCCACTCCAAAAACAGAGCTGCATGAAACCACTGACTAAAACAGAGCTGTATGAAAAAGTAGCTAAAAAATATAGGTCTCCGCAGCCTCATTCAAAGTACTTCATTTTTGGACAAAAATGGGGATATTTTGGTCCAGTTTTGACTTCATTCTGCCCCAATATAAAAGAAGCTTTCAATAAGATGAATTTATGAGGACAAGTGTGAACACCAACTCATAGATATTTGTCGCTGTTTGAAAACAGACTGGTGTGAAAGAGAAGAAAACAGCTCCATCTATGGAATCTAAAAGCTGCAGAAAATGTAAACAATTAGCATTGAATTAAAACCCAAGGAACTAACATCAACAACTTGCCATTTCAAGACAATGAAGGCGTATGATATTCTGCACACCTAGGAAGTTGCAAATGTGTGCCATGGTATGTGTGTGCAATCGCACACCTTTCCCACAAAAGCCTGTACATATGTATATATGTGAAAATATATACACAAATATATAAAAAATATATATTATATATATATATATATATATATATATATATATATATATATATATATATATATATATATATATATATGTGAAAAGTCTGTTGGTACTACAGAGCTTCACTATAGCATGAAAAAGCAGAAACATTCCTTTAGCATACTGAAAGCTTTTTTCGTCTGACACTCGTCAGAGTATGAAATGTATATTTTGGTTCACCTTTTGGTCGTTATCTGACGTTTCATACTCTGACGAGTGTCAGACGAAAAAAGCTTTCAGTATGCTAAAAGAATGTTTCCGCTTCTTCGTGCTACATATATATATATATATATATATATATATATATATATATATATATATATATATATATATATATATATATATATATATATATATATATATATATATATATATACATATTTATTTATATACATATATGCATACACACATACACACACACTCATACACACACAAACAAACAAACAAACAAACACACACACACACACACACACACATACACAGAATAAAAGAGATAAAGCTGCAATTCTATCTCCTTAATTCTACCTATATTTCAAAATTGGGTGGTTGGTTGTAGCTTTTGGATGTTTATATATACAGATACATACAAAAATATAGTGATAAAAACCAATGGCAAACATATAAATTTACATATAATATATAATATAATATAATATAATATAATATAATATAATATAATATAATATAATATAATATAATATAATATACTGACCTCTTCCTCTAATCCACAGTTTTCAAAATCAACAACTTCAAATCTTATTCTTCTGAATATTGACTCCAGAGATTCGCATGCTTTGTTGTCCAACTTAATACCTGTCATGTTTTGCAAGTAAAATCTATTATACTATATAACAAATAATGTGTGGAATCAGAATGAGGTGGAGATTATCAGCTTTCCAACTGTGCTTGCACAGGTCAAAATTCACCTGATAAGACAACAGACAATTCATTTATGTAATCATTACAAAAATAACAAGATAAAATTTAGTACAATAGCACACTTTGAAATATACTGTGAAAAATAATGGACGAAGAAACACTGTTCCTGTCAGCAAAGGATATCAACATTAGAAATATAACATTTAAAGAAATTGGTAGTAGGCTCTTTGACCAAAAAAAATCAATCAGATTAAAACATAATAGCTCACACCTTTGAGAGACAATGTTGCAATTCTTGATGAAAGGTCTGGAAGATCCTGACACAAAGGAAGAGAAAGAAACCTAAAAATACTGGCCTAATTTGCAGTTATTGAGAATGCACTATAAAACCGTTGCAGTACAACCAAAGTAGACAAACTGTTGGAGCTCCTTAACACTCAAGTGCAGAGTCATGAAAATTTGGAACAAACATCTCACTGAACTAACCTTGCTATGTAGCATTTTTCAGGTTATATCTTGTAAGAACTGATTTGTAATATGGAAGTTTCAAATTGTAAATGTAGTACTTCCCTTCAACTATAAAAGCAAAGTTTTCCTTCAACTATAAACAGTGGGCCATGTTGTAACAAGTTTTTATCTTTGTCGTTAAGTTAGTACAGGCTACCTATTCTAAAGATTTCAACTATTATTACTACTAACCAAAAGAAAACACATACCTGAAGTTGCCTAATCACATTATCAACTGGCTTCATCTTGCTATGTTTGCACGTTGTCTTGTATTCCAAAATAACCTGTGCACTTTTAACAACTTCGGCTGCAAAATGGTCAAAAATGGTTCTAAATTCACTACACAAACATCAGAAAGCTGGAACTAAGAATAAAACAGAGGCCACTGTAATCATGTTGATCATGTTGATTCCTAAATCCCTAGTGATCAGTTCATTATTTGGATTTAATAGTTAATATTTTCTGGATCTTCCAGATCTGAATAATCTTTCCTAATAGTACATTAAATATTACAGCATAGAACCCAACATAACTCATAGATTCAAGCACTAGGCAATGCTATCTAATCTATACTTCCAATCCAGTTATGGACAATGGGAGATATTACTACATAAGCTAGGATCCAACTTACAGTCTCCAATAGGGTATTCAAAGGTACTTGGAATGGAGGTGGTAAAGGTCACTAACACAGAGTTGCTAGTACACATAAAAAATGTAGTTCACTTAAGATATGAACAAAACATTCCAAATAACTGTCCAAAACAAGTCAATTAACTTTTGGTTGTTATTAAAAGTTATTAAAAGTTGGCATGAGATGAACTGTCCCAACAACTGATCAAATTTGTGGGGATAGATGTTGCAACTACATCTAGCCCTTTGCTTATGGGACAAAGACACCACTTCTAAAGAACATGTAGTATGAATGGCTGCCAGGTGTTATGAACAGGGAAACTTCAGTGCAAAATCAAGAACATTCTCAGAAATAATAATAATTGTACCAATCTGCTGCTGTGTATTAAACTTTGTCACAGTCAACGTTATTCTTCTATTTGTCGCCTAAACACATGACCCTCTTAACAGTTGAAGAAGTTTTATTGTATAGAAAGGCAAATATTATTACCATCCTTCCAAGGATTGACTGGTTCTACTTTCATTGAAATAATGCTCTCATCTTCTGGGAATTTAACTGACTTTTTTGTCCTTGCAGGTCCACCTTCATCGTCTGCACTTTTTGACTTTAAACATGAAAAACTTGATTTTTTTGGTAGAACTTCTGCCGACTTTAACGATTGATGACCTATCGAAGGGAGTGTGTAATTCGTCGATGGAGGGCTCAGCTGCGGCATATAAGTAGATAAATCATTTTCTTTTTTGGGTTGATTAAAATTATTGGACTCTTGCTCTCCGACTAAGGTAGGCCCTCGGTGGTGAGGGGGAAAAGTGACATCACGATCTACTAAAGAATCTGCTTGGGTACTAAGGTTCCTATTATCAACAAGCTTCATTTCATTGACATCATGAGCATCTATTTTTGTTGTTTCGTGGGTTGCACTGGATGTATGGGAACCACTGCTATCTGGAAGGTTTTGTCCGTGAATGGCATTAGGCCCGTGATAGTGACCGTGATGATGATGGAGATGATGTTGGTGTAAAACAGCAGCGGCATTGGCCGGCGGGGGATCAAGCGTAAGGCTGACAATGTCTGCTTCCATAACCTCCTCGACTTCCTCATCTTCTTGATCTGATATCTCGGAACTCATAGTAAGATATATGCAAATCAATGGATTTGTTCAGCAAGTTCTATACACCATGTAATGGCAGCCTGTGTTCGTAAACTACCGCAGCAAGTCACATCATGAGTTAAGTAAATCAATTAGCATCCACCGTAGCGACTTCTTGTTTTAGACTTTGCTTTTCTGCGAATGGCACACTTCTGAAGAAATATAAACCTCTCACTCACTATCCATCTACTGAAATTTATTAATGAAATCCGTTTAATACTTGAGGCTAATGAAATCCTAAAGTTGTTACTTGATTACCATGCATTTTTTGTGTACTGACGAAAGCTAATCTCATTTTCCAAGACTGGTCTGAAAACAACAGTTGTATGGCATTCATTTACTTGATACGAAACAATACATTTCGGAAGAAAATACTAACCCTTCCAAAGCACCATGATTCGGAAATTTTTCAAAATACTACAAAATTTATGTTATAAACTAAAAAGCTTTAAATATATCCTAGTTATACGATGAGCAATGTGCTTACCACGAAGGTTCCTAGCGTACCTCAACAAAAATCTTCGATTCAGAATTTCTTACCAACAGTCTTGCGTAGGCCCGTAGCGTTCGTAGATTATGAGCTGCCAATTTCTCGTGTGAGCATCTGTTGTTGGGTATTTGATGTGTAACTAAAACTTTCTAATGACAGGGATGTAATCCCTAGATAATGACACATGGCTCGGAATGATAAAGTTTCACAATTTTCCAAGAAAAATGGCATTTTAATCCTTATGACGAATAGGGCAGGGGTCTATACCAGTGATGTAGAGCTAAATGTTGTGTTCTAAATATAATCCTAAATGTGCAGACTCTACTATTTTCATTTGAACTTCTTTTGTAGGTTTTAATTGGCTATCACTTAGCTACTTCTGGCCGTCTAGCACCCTACATAAAATAAGTTGTATAATAAATTTTTTACGCATTTATATCAACAATATATCAACTAATGACAATTATACGTCTCTCTGTATAAGGCAATGTACAATTGGCTGTCACAGTGATTCAAACAAAAAAACAACAAAACTCTAACAAAATCAAGCTGGTGAGAAAGGTCTGTCTACTAGAAAGCCCCATTGTCATGTACCGTGTAATTCTGGAGTTGTCCACAGTAGCATACCAAAAGATGAGAGAAAGGGAGCCCAGGTCCTCTTCGAGAAATAGAAGGGGGCTGATCCCCTTCTTCAACAGCACTGGTCTAGACCTTCCAACATTCCCTCCTTGGTTGCACTCCTGAGTATAAAGTCAACCATATGAATTTTGTAGGTCAGGGAAACATAAATGCATTCTCCATTCAAGGACAAATCCACCGAGAGCTGTCGCACCAACCAAACATTTCCTAACTTTTGGAGTCCCTCTCAAGTTAGGGGATCATGGCAATCTGCCCCCTTGTCTCCTCTTTCAGCGTCCCTATCAACAAGGAATATTTGACCTTTTTACTAGCAAAAGTCTGCTTCTTTGGCTCCCTTTCGCTTTCTAATGTCAGTTCCTTCCCTCTGATAAAATTCGAATTTGATTCCACTTTACATCAGGCTTTCTCTATCTCCTTGGTGAAGGATGCTAAAGATTAAAGGTAATTAAGAGGTATATTGCCACTAGATTACCCTTTTTCAAACAATCATCATGAAACACTTTATATCTTCGAGCCATGGCCACATATTTATGTTGCTGTTTTTCACAATCATGATATTGTTGCAAAAGATTTTCGTTTCAATCTGTTTTGGAGTGTTTTCAGTCAAACATGTGTGACTGACTGAGTGAGTGTGAGTCTGTGCGCGTGCGGTTGTGTGTTGATTTATGTTTTTCAAATATAAATGTTTTCAGCATGCATTATTTAAACCCTCTTCTTGCCTCGGCAAAACTCTATCTTCACGAGATACAGTACGGTTCATTAGCAACAAATGCGATCTATCAAAAGTGTCAAATCGATAACCCACTAAAGGTTTATTCGTGTATTTATATCACAATATTTTTAACTCTAGTCTCGAGTTCGTGTAGACAAAAGTTCTGGTGGAAAAAATAGGCTGCCTGTAAGCCATTCAATATCCAGCATTGCAATCAAAATTGCCTGGGGAACAGGTATAAATGTAATGCAGAGACGAGCAACAGAACGTCTTGTTCATAAAAATAACTAGCAGTATTCCCTTTCTGTAGAGCATCAAAATTTTAATATAAAGTACTAACTTCATGCTATCGTTCTTGACTACTATTCTTGGCTACTTTGCTGCTGCCACATAACTATCTGGATATCTATGAAAGTTAAAACATCTACAGACGAGCAGTATGTTTTAGTGAAAATCATAAAATTTGCCAATAAAAGGCGAGTTTCGCCCACACAGTGCTTTTCCAGGGTGTGTGGCAATCTTTATGCCCCCCTCCCTCACGACGAGCCGGGCAACAGTTGCCCATTGAAGATTTATGTATGGCAATGCCTCGCTATGGTGTAGTCCAAGGGCTAAAAGACGGATGTCGAAGTGGAGTATGCTTTTTTGTCGATACGGCACTTCTGAATAAAAACATTGCGGTCTGGGGTGAGTTGGACAGGTAACTCGTACCTCTCTGTGACTTTGAATAATGAATTGGATTAGAGCTATAGTAAAGCAGAAGCAGTGCCAGATACTTCAATACTGGAGGGGGGGGGGGGGGGAGAGGGGTATGCCAGTAAACTTTAGGCAGAAATCAAATTAAAACCAAACTGCACATTTGTTCAATGTTGTTATTTACTATTGTCAACCTGACGAGCATGAGACGGTACCTAGGATTTCTGAATAAGTAATTGCCTACATTTTACTAAAACTCTTCAAATGTAAAAACGTTCGTTCAAACAAAGATACTTTCAAAGCTTTGCAATAATTGCTCACTGTTTGGAATTATTTGGGAATGTCACACTCCTAGTCTGGTTGCTAGCATGGCGGGAACAAGCCATAATATCTCACAGCTCAATGAAGCTTCAGTTGTTTTGAACAGTTGCATGCACGGAATTGCATACGTCGCATACAGCCATTCCGACACACAAAACCTTCACATAGGGTATTTGTCATCTAACTATTGCAAAGCAACACAACTTCAAACGACAAACGAAAAACGACCTTGCGGTAAGATATTTGTCCCCGCATTTGGATGCAGGAACACTGGGGCCATATGGAGCCATTCAGCAGTAAAAAAGGGACTATCTTCCCAAGCCCACCTTTTATTAAAAGGGGATACGTCCACCACATCTCAACAACTGGGAATACGTGAATGGCCTGTTGTCCCTGGCTCCAAAGTCCTGGTACGAGAGAAGTGAACAGTGCGTCAGTCAGTCCCAAGTGCCACTCTTTCCTCATTATTCTGCCCAATGTGCTTTGCGTTAACTTAAACACAGATCTTTAGCAAAGTGAAAAAGTATAACTCTCTAATTTATAATAATTCAGAGAGGTAGCCACAGCTACCCAAATAAACTAGTTAAATTCGATATATCACCATCTTCTGATGGTTTCGGTTTCGTACGTGGAGCCAAAGGCGGCAGATCTTTGATTTTGATATCAGCTTTGTGTGTTTCACTTAGACTTTTCTACGAGAGAAAATAACAAAAAATAAGGATCGGAGACTTATGTTTGAAGATGTTACCAAAGACAAAAGAAATCATAGGATGAACAGGGGTGGCATCAGGGGAGGGTAGGAGCTATAGCTCACCCATCGGAGCAGGCTAGTCCCCCCTTCGGAAGCTGAAGAACTCCTTTCACTGAGGTATTTTAGCATAAATACAGTCAAACCCCGTCATAACGCCATTAAATTTCCCCGCAAAATTCCGGCTGCAAAATGGGCTTGGCGCTACATTTAGGGTATCATGAATTATGAATTTATTATAAGGGACGGGTCATTAATTACTTGTGGGGAGGGGTGGAGGACATTCTCATGTATTTGAAGGAATTTTCGCCTCCCTCTTAGATATATACAAAAATTTTGGTCCCCACTCCAGGGCTTCAGAAGAAGCTCCATATTCCTTCTTTTAAAATGTTCTCTATTTTTCATTACGCCTCCTGGGTGCGCAGAATTCTGGTCCCCCCCTCCTAGACATCTTCCACCCCTCCCCACTCTTGTAAAACAAGAAAACTGGAATTTTGCTCAAAAGCATGCCACTGAGAAACGTAGAACATAACAAATGGATGTAAAACGGCAGGATACAAATGACAATATAATCAATGAAAATCAAAGACAGAAAAGTGGTAAAAATGTTTGGCGCAAATGTGTTCCTCTCGTGATTAAATCACACTGCCAATGATAAAATTATTCTTCAGCAATCAGAGGAATGTCTGATGATGACAAACAATCAGAGGCTACTTCGAAATGTTTCAGTTGGATATATGTTTGGTATCCGGAATACGAAAATTATATGGTTTATCTGGTTATTTTGTTCTGTTTGTTCCGCTAAATTAATGGCGGATGATGGAGAACGGTGGAATTACGGTATACCAGGGTTTGCCTAAGTAAACATATTTGTTCCAACAAAGGTTGTGGTGTAAGGTGATGTTGGCGTTACGACGAAGGCTGTGTAATGGGGTTTGACAGTATCTTAGCGCTACGACCATCGGAAGAATCAGCCCTCTCATCGGAATTTTACTGGTGCCAATTCTGAGGATGAGTATGAATCTGGGCTACCCAAACTCTTCTTAGAAAAAACTCAGAACAGCCACAGGAAATCACCGTGCAAGCATGAACGTGGCTAAAACGGGTACGAGAATAGGAGGAATTCACGTCTTGAAGAATATTTGAAAAGCTACTGATAGAGCACTAAAGTGCTGCTGTCACAAAAGTCTATCTTTAAAACTTTTATTTCTTAACCCTATGAACTCACATAGCAATATAAAAATAACTCAAGGACGAAATGAGATATGTGCGGATCAAGCTCTAATGAATCTTGATAACCAACTGAAACCGCTGGGAAGATTTATCTATCAGATATTACAGAAAGGAACTTTGAAGAAGTGGCGTCTATCAGAGATATTTGCATTTACCAAGTTGTGATCTATGAATAAATTCGAATGAAGTTATTTTTAGACGACCGCTTGATGACAAGAAATTTGCCAAGTAACTATTGCATTTCTTCCTTCGTTTATAGCCTTTTGAATCATATTGACAATACAATGATTTCACAGGAAATAAAGTGGCATTAAATGTATCATTATTTGTCTGAAACAGCTAAAACCTGTCAATAGTTGCTATTTCAAAAATGCCTTTTCAGAAGACAAAGCCAAAATTCCACTATTCTAGAAATAAATATTTTATGACATCATACTTAAATACTCCATTTACTGCAAGAAAGAAAAGACGTTACATACTCCGAATGAATCTGAGAGGAAAGCTCTAAAACATTCCCTTTTTCTCTTCTCCGTAAGCTTGCACTCTGATTCAAACACATCCAGATCAAATTTCTGCAAAAAAAGAATTCATTGTCTCATTATCGCAATAAAGATAAACAACAACAAATTCGGCGTGTGTGTGGTGTATGTGTGTGTGTGTGTGTTTGTGTGTGTTTGTGCGCGAGTGTGTGTATGTGTGTGTGCGTGTGTGTGTGTGCGTGTGTGTGAGTGCGCGCATACGTGTAAATAAATATAATAATAAATAAATAAACAGATATATATATATATATTTATATATTTACTATATATATATATTTATATATATTTACTATAAATATATTATTTTTATAGATATATATATATATATATCTATATATATATATATATATATATATATATATATATATATATATATATATATATATATATATATATATATATATATATATATATATATATATATATATATATATATATATATATATATATATATATATATATATATTACCAAAGTTTCTCAGCAGTAATATATTAGAAATACACCTTAGGAAAACGACAATTGCTTTCAATTTGCAATCGAAACATGTTTGACAAATTGAAAGCAATTGTCGTTTTCCTAAGGTGTATTTCTAATATATATATATATATATATATATATATATATATATATATATATATATATATATATATATATATATATATATATATATATATATATATATATATATATATAACAAGCTACTGAGTTCATATTACATCCTTATATCCGTTCTGTTACTATTTGGAAGAATTCTGGAAACAATAGTTCACTATTAGGTGACGCACTGTTTCACTGAGAAACAGTTACTAAAGAAGATTTAAGCTTTTCGTAAGCTACATTCAACTATCACATCTTTAGTTAAAAGTACTGATGAATGGCCGAACAACAATGATTCTCAAAAAATCAATATGATAATGTTTTGAGATCCAAAAAGGCCTTCGATACAGTGAATTACTTCTCCAAAACTTTTGATCTATACGTGGTTAACTGGTTTCGATCCTACCATACTGAACAAAAACAAAGTTGTAGAATGAATGGTGAATGTTAAAGTCTTTGGATGCTTCCTGTGGCGTTCACCAGGATTCCTGCCTAGGCCCCCTTCTCTTTGTCATAAACACTAATGACCTCGAAAACTGTTGCAGTTCTCTTCGGCGAGCATGTATGCTTATGCCCAGCAAGGAAAATAGCCTCAGGGACATGAGCGAGCTTTCCCACATAATGAAGGAGGAAGTACAGAACATCTCTGAGTGGATGAGGGCTAATGAATCACGTCCCAATCCCAAAAAGACAGAATATATGCTTATCGGCCATCCACGCAGAATTAATAAAATTCAAACACTAGCTCCAGTAAGACTTAATGGCTTAGAAATAAAACGAGGGAAAAACTAAACCACTAGGAGTTATTTTGGATGAGAATCTCAATCCTGTATCTTATGTAATTTTCTGCTTATAGATTCGTATTTCTGTATCTTTTATATATATGTAACAGAAGTCTGTTTCAAAATGGAAGTCGGGTGAAGCCAGAGGCTATACATTACTCATGCATAACCGAACATATAGAATTCCTTTCTCCATTTCGCCTGCCCCCCATTTTGAAACTAACTTCAAGTTAAGTTAATTGTTAAATGCTCAAAGAATTAATGATCAAAATCGCCAAATTTTATGAATAATTTAAGAATATTCTTAGGTTCAAAATCAGAAAAAAAATAAGAAAATTTAGGCTCCGTGAAAAACTGGGTATTCATATAAAAGTGTGTAGTGGAACATAGGAGATATGACAAGCGTAAGTACTCTGTGCAAATTTGAGCGATCCTATCGGATATGCTGTTTACCATTTTGACTATATGCACAATGAAAGACATAATGACTAAAAGAAAAATAGTTGGTATACCAGAGCTCATGGGCGTGGGGGGAGGGGCTTTAAAATTTCGGAGACTGCAAACTGCTTGCCAGAATCATTGACATTTTGCCGGAATGAGTTGTTGTATACCCCTATCAAGCTGCTGTTATTTATGGGGAAAAATATTGTGTGTCTGAAGTACTTACTCGAATGAAGTAGATTTCTGCCCATCTGGGGGGCTGGAGCCCTCCCAGTCCCCGCTTCCTATGCCTATGCTAGAGCTCTTTCAAACAACAAGGGCAAGAGGGCAATACCACATACCTTTAATTTCTCTTGTTTACAGGATGGAACTTTCAGCATTATTTGAACTAATGATGGATAATTAACCCTCTGAAAAAGAATTATGCATGGAAATCATGAAAAGGACAGAATTTTATTGTGGAAAATAAATTCCAGGATTATTGTCCTCATCACTGTCATTAGTGCTATCATCTTCGTTATCATCATAAACATCATCATCATAATCATCATCATAATCATAATCATCATCATCACCATCATCCCCATCATCATCACCATCATCATCATCATCATCATCATCATTATCACCCACATCATCATCATCATCATCAACGATAGCAACATCGTCACTTCCATCATCAAAACCATTACCATCGCCGCTATTGAGGACAAAGAATGTACGAGTATTGGGGAAATTTTCCGTATAACTCGGCATAAAATCGCTGTATTCTAATTTAAAAAATGTCCAAGGTGGGAGTTCACAATAAAGCATTACTCTATCTGAGTTTCAGCATCTGCATACCACATGAAGTTATTGACAATTAATCTCAAAAACCAGCCCTTTATCACTGGCCTGATATTGAACATCGCTTAACCCACACATGTTTAACATAGATTATCCGTCGCAAACTCTCAATTGTTCAACTGAAGAATCGGTTTGAGTATGAAGCGCACAGCTCTCAATTTCCCTATCTTTTGAGTCCTGTGTTCCCTCAATATCACCCTTTTACAAATAGTCACGCAGGAATTCCATTGCAAATTTTAAACTCAATGATAAGAAACAACTAGTAGCGAACCATGAGAGTATATTCACAACAAAAAACTCATCTGTCAAAGATTATGTGCATAAAGTTAACTGCACTGGCCATGAGTCTAATCTACTAATAGCTGAGCCTAACAATATGGCAAAGTATCTAAGCAGATTCACGAAAAGAGTACAATGACACGCCAACCTAGCAAAGACATGTCTATCTACCCACGTGCCTCTTAACAGAAGAATTTTCTTCCCCGTATGTTTGCAATACGAAAGAGGAAAATTATAAGGCAAAACGACCGTACAGACTTATTAAATGATTTTGAAGATTGCTGGAAATTACAATTAATTAAAAACTAGCATATGACAATGTATGCTCCTTAAATCTTTATGAGCTCTAAAGGCGACCTAAAAATCCATGGACAACTAATCAGATGGCATTTAAGCCTAGCTCTTAAAAACTGAAGCGAATGTAAATGATTCAAAGAAGGACCAAAGATTCCGAAAAAGCTATTAAAGTTTCAACATGAAACATGAATGGCTCATATAACAGTGGAAGGGATGAAATGGCAGCACAACAAACGTTGCATATTTCAATATCTTAGATCCAACTCTCCAAGTATAGTTGCTCGACCGACCAGATGCCCACTTTTTCAAATCTGCTTTCTAGAGAAATGGAAATAGCTTGGAGCTCTCACAACTTTTTGTGGAGGCAAAAAAGGATCACCGTCATCATCATCACCATCACAATCATCATATTTTTCTTCTTTGTTTCGTTGGGCCCCTTACGAGGTCTGGGCTGATCCTGGGCTCAGTAGACGACCTGCAGCTGCCAATTGTTTAAAAGAGGCGATTGAGCCGGCGACACTCAGTCCACTCTGTTACCTCACTAGGTAATTATCAGAACTGCAGCATGAAGCTGCTGAGCCTGATTTTCACTGAAGGGGTCTGGATGGACAGTATGCCACAGGTCATCAATTCACCAATTCCCAACCTATGCGAAACGAATCACTATCAACTTCATCATCAACCTTGTCAAAAAATCAATCTAAACTTACCAAGCCTATATACATATTTAAAGCTGCTGTTAACAAAGAACCCTGTGCCGAAATTTCTGCCCCATGAATTTGAAGACCCTACGAGAAGTAAATGGGTAAAATATTACACCAGGAAAAATTAATATGAAAGGTTGAAGATAGCTGAAAATTCGAGATCAATCAAACGCTAAATGGAGATTTCTACACCATAAAATTAACAACACAAATAAAATTACCATAAAATTCAACGAAAACTTACCTTCAAAATACACATAAAAAGATGATCTATGACTGAAGATTGAGTTTTATATTCTAATGTCAGCTGTGAAATCTGCAAGAATAGTGAGTGAAATTAAAACGGATAATTATGAAGAAATTAAAGATGAACTTAATGGCCTAACCATAAGTTAATTATGTTCATCTAAATTTTATAAGATACGAAAAATAAACCAAATAATAGTTACTATCCCCTTGTTCATCTAAGCACGCCCCCCGGATTTTCCTTTCTTCGATCTAGTACCCTATTCCAACAACTGACTGGGATATTATACAAAGTACAGATAGGACATACCTGAATTACTGGAAAACAAATTGGACAAGTAGCAAAACATTTACTTACATATTTGACAATGTGTGGAATGACCCGAGCTATTTTATTAACAGCAGCAGTATCCGGCCATGTGAGAGCCTCGAACAAAGTAAATATGTAATGTGTATTTGTTTCCTAGAAATGGAATACATGGGAAATGTAGGATGAAGAAGAAACAAATAAATTTCTCAAGTGGGTTGAAGGAGCATTTCGTTAATTAAGAAGAGAAAGGAGGGAAAGGGAGTAGGGTAAGAAAAATACCAATGAGAGAGGAAAGAGAAAAAAGAGAACGATGATACAGAAACAGTAAGAGGAGAAAGAAAGAATGGGCAGAGAGAAAGACAAAGATGAAGAAGACAAAAATGGAGACAGCAGAGGAAGTTTCTGAGGGCGTAGAAAAAAATATGGGAACTGTTGGAATACAAAGAGCAAAGTTTCAAAATATAAGAATGAGAAATACCTTAAGCAATGTGAAAGCACTCCGATACACATTGTTCCACAAGAAACAAATTTTCTGCCTTCAGCCTGGATGCCTCATAGCATTTTATCGAATCCAGCCTTAAATGTTTCTGAAATATTTCTTAAATTCTTCAACTTCCAAATAACACCAACAACTTACATGAGGCGAATGTGAGACAAGAAATACAGTGTTCAAGTCTACTAAGCAAATATGTAATTGAGCTTCGAATTGAACAGGGTTTGAAACTTGATTTCGAATCGGTACATCGAAGCTTCAATTGACTCAACTCTCATTGATACACTGTGTAAATTGCGAGTTACTTATAGGATGAGTTTTTCGAATTTACTGTTAAGTTCACCCTGCCTGAAATTTCTGAAATGTGTTCTTAACTTTGCTTGATTTGAGCCTCAAGTTTCTTACATTTATTTGCTTTCTGTATAGAAGAGTGTGTTTGTAAAAGCAAGAACTTCTTATCGTTATGTATTCACAATCTCAAACAAGAGGACCCACATTCTAAAGCTAGTGTTATACAGTGCAATTTCTTTTGCAACTTGTGACGCAATGCCACTGCGATACAAGTTGCAGTGCGATTGCACCATGTAACATGTCATCTCAGTGCTGTGCAACGCAGCTTTTTTGCTCTCGCAACCGTTGCCTGAAGTAGAACTTTGTTCTACTTTTTGCACCGATTGCCAGCATTCATATATCCATTGCACCCTGTAACATCGATCATTGCAGCCTGCAACGCAATTGTACGTTGGGCGCATGCGCAATTTAAGGTTTTCATCACTACAAAGGAATCAGTCAATGCAAGTTGCAAAACATGTTGCTATGTGTAACACTAAAAAGAAAAGCGCTATGTGATCCCACAAACCTTGCATTGCAGTATGAAATTCCCAAGTTCACCAGGGTCAGGATTCGCAGTATCTACAAAGACATTTACACTTACATAGGCACAGCATTAGAATAGCATTTATCCCCGCTACAAATCAACAAAATATTCCCATATGGCAAGGCGAAGACAATAAGATCAACTCTCAGGATAAATAACACATTTCTACATCACTTCTATTTATCACACAAACAATATTGTCCAGCACTTTGTATATATTCTAGTTAGCAAGATTCAGTTTGCTGTATGTTCTTCCTTTAAATCTCTGCTAAGTTGTCTGATAGTACGAGGATATAAGAACACCATTACATGCTCACGACATGTCAAAATACATTGCAAAAAACAAAGAGTTGCAAATATGGCTGATCTTGTTTTGTCCTGGAAATTATGAAGCTTTACATACATAAATGTTTCCAGCTTGTTCATAAGGTATCAACTGTATTCTGTAAAAAACTTACGCCCGCATTGTGTTAGGTTGAGTAAATGTTTGTGGTAAAAGATGGTAAAAGATATTACGTATAAGAGCTTTTCGATAAATAACTCAAATTTGTACAAAGAAAACCAAAAAATTACCTTCTTCTGAGACTAGTGCATCCTTCCCTCTGTTTTTTACGAAGAAGCATGAAACTGGTAGGAAAATAAAAATGTTCGACAATCCTACATAAGCACTTGTTCAACACAGAAGAGAGGCTGTTAGCCAGCAATGGAGTAAAAACTGTGATGAACTTCTACATTTCAAAGGTGATATCAGCCACCATGGACTGGGAAACTTAAGCAAGCCAAGCCAGTTCAAGCAAACCGCCATTTGGGGCCGCACTCTTCAGTATAATAGCGTACAATAGTGTAAAATAAGGGGACAAAGAGCAATAACATACATTAAACCTTAATGGAAATCTCCCATTCCCTCCAACCTTTTGTCCTGGAATTTGGACGAACTTGAAAATTGACCCTGGAAAGAACTGGTTGGGGCATATCCCATTAATCCCCCCATGATACTACCAATGATACATGAATTTGAAATTTTTGCAAAAATCAGAAAATGCCACCAAAGGGACGTTCAAATACTAAATGAAATCTATTGAGCCTTCTGCTACAATCTCACCTAAAGTCTCAATATATTCCCGACTGAGGGTGTATACAAGCCTCTCCTTGATAACTTGGTCACTTGGGTTATCGTCATTTCCTTGAGATTGATGGTTGTTTCCACTAAAGACAGAATAATACAGCTGTAAAAAGACCTTAATGACAGATGTAAAAACTGTATTGGTTTGATGTCGTCAAACAACACATAGGCAAAGGAAAAAGTCCACAAAAAAATGTAATGAATTCACTTGAAATGGAATTAAATGAAATGGGCTCGAATGGAATGTGTCCGAACATAACATGTCCGAATAGAATGTGTCCCAATTAGAATGTGTCCAAATAGAATGCGTCCGAATATAATGTGTCCTAACTGACCAGTTCACAGATTAACGTCAAATATTGAAAAATCTATTGTATTTACACACGTCTTTCAGTCATTGAATACTGATCAATGAATTTTAAATAGTAAAAATACTCTGTGAACAAGGTTCGCTCAGAAATATGTTCAACAAAATGTCCAGTGATATTCAACACTTAAAATACGCGTTTTTTTAATAAGAAACCTAGCTCAAGACCTACTGTATTGTCCGGTGTATAAGTCGAGATTTTGGATCCGAAATTTTGGGTCAAAAATAGGGAATCGACTTGTACATCGGGTGTCACTTAAATACAATTTTGAACATCAGCATTCCTAAATTTTCCGTTCTATTATGATCGTGTGGATGAATGGAGAAAAACAGCTATCAGCTGGTGGGGATGTTAAAGCAGCACCATTGGAAAAGGTATGCAAATGGGTTGTTGAAGCTTGGAACTCCATTGATCCTCAAATAATTCTGCGTTCCCTCAAGAAGTGAGGTATATCCGATGCTTTAGATGGAACAGAGGATGATCATCTTTGGCAAGATGCGAATGACAACGAAAGTGACAGCGAAATGGAAGATTGTCACGATAGTTTCGATGATAATTTATACGCTGGGGAACTAGAAGAGTTGCTCATAGATTCTTTATAACGGGCCTTCATCAGATGTAGAGGACGGAAACATGTTTGATATGTTTGAGTAGTTAATTTAGTTTTTGAACTTGTGCTAGCTTCTTTAACCTAACAATACAATCGACTTACACACCGAGTACATAATTTTTCATTATTCTTAAACTTAAAATTGGTACCTCTACTTATACACCAGACCGACTTGCACACCGAACAATCCGGTAGTAGCAAAAGTTTCTTAATTTCTGGCCACAGTTTAGTTCTACAAGTTTCTTAAAAGTTTCTTAAAGTGTCTTACTGTACTGAAAAAATAGTAGTGAAAACGAAAGCAAAACGTAAAAACACTGTCTTTTGTAGTGCCAATAAGGCTTATTGGCATTTAAGCACATAAAATATATTGTATTGGACACTTCTAAATCCTAAGAGGAACAACGTAACGTGTTTCTGAAACTGTGAAAGATAGCATAGAAATTTCTAGAGTTTCTTAACTCATTCCTTGCAGTTCTATAAGTTTCCTAAATTTTAGGTTGTCTAGTACTAGGTAACTTATAAAAAAACATGTAAAGTGATCAACATCTTAATTCCAAAGCGAGAATAGCTTTAACAGCCATGCAAATAGTTCTTGGTCATATATGCTGTTCTTACAAAAGCCAATGGCTATATGTGCTGTGTCTACAAAAGCCACTGGTTATATGAAATGTTCCTATAATGTTATACTGCTTAAATGCACTTACGCTGCTGTCATTCGCTCTCTGTATTCGGTCCACTCTGTCGATAAAAACTGTAACAAAAATTCCATATAGAAAAATAATAAATAAATGCTAAAGATGTGCTTAAAAGGCGGGTCTTTCACGGAGATAGAAATTAAGCTATCTCTTTGCTATATTAGCTTCGGAGCTCAAACGCTGATATATAAAGCACTGCTGCACCGTTGAGTTGTATATTATTGGAAATGACAAATTCCTAGTAGGATGTACGGAACGAAGTACGGTACGAATGTGTTCTTTTCGTCCAAATCATTGGGCAAGCAAGATCGTCCCTTCATTTAAGTGTTTTGGAATCAGTTTATATTAAGACTCAAAAACACGGTTTTATGTACGGAAAAAAGAGTTCACTTTTCCCTTAGACTCTTCAGTTAAGCAACGGTGAATAGGTGCCATTGGTCAACCATATGACCAATTGGACGCAGTATTCATCATATCACGTGCATCTATCCGAATCTTGCTAGGGTAATTCGGGGAAAAATGAGACAGGGGGCAAAATGCGACATTTCCTCTTTCATAATGAATTTTCGGTTTGTCCGGTGGAGGAACAAATCAGCTCAATCTATGATGTAAACATTGAACTCCTTCTTTCAGCTTTTCAATCGTTGTTTCTGTGGTAACGAAAAGCTGAGGTGAGAAAAATGAATTTTTTGCGGATTCATCGATGATTAAAACAGCAATTTTGCAAAGGCAAAGAAAAATACATTGAAAACTTTTTCAAACTTTTGCGCCAATGATGCAAGGTGAGTGAGATGCAACCCCCTATAGATTTTAGTTAAGCACAACTCTATATTACTAGCAATACCACAGCATGATGGAATGCACAATTTTATGCTTAGTTTCTTTCTTTCTTCTGTTATCAAACTGGGGCAAAACGCGACAATGGCCTAAGTCCATCCTATTCTACCACTAGGAATCATAGTATATGCTAGAATTTCTTAAAATGGATTAAACCATATGTTGAATTGACTTTGATTTCAGATGGTCCGCACTTATCATAGAGTATAAAAAAGCAAAAACTTTTATTTCAGCAAAAAACTGCCGGATCCTTCTTCAGTGGGTATTCTTTAACGATTGTCGTTTTGGCCTTAGAAAGGACTCAATAACATGAAGATTGAATTGAACATGTTATGTTTCCTGCTTCAAGAAAATTGTTCTGAAAGTTCCCGTGGCATCCATAACAATCAAGAAAAACTTTCATTTTTCAACAGGATAATGCATCTGCTCACAGAGCAGAGTTAACTCAAAACTTCTTAAGATAGCAGAACAGATTTGACATTCGAAGCTGTCAAAAAATGTGCGGCTACCCATCAAAACATGAACTAAAGATCTATTTTAACAAAAGTTTTTCGCAACAGTGTTTAACTTTTCGAATCTTCAAATTATAATTCTTTCATTGGCCGTATTTCGACTTCCTGTTCTTTTTGATTTGCTGTTGTAATTTGCATCTAATTTACATAACCATGCGCCTCGTTGATCTTCCGCCATTACATACTTTTTAGAAGAATGTCATAAATTTAATTAAATTAATTTCGAATGTAAGTGTACTTTCTTTTGTCAGTTGAATTAGTAATATATTGCTGAAAACTGTTCAGTGACATGCCTCTTGCCTCCGCCTCTAATCATTTAAAAATGTAAATTGGTACATGTATGTTTTTAAGAGCTCTAAACATAGAAGATGAAGTGTCTCATTTTGCACCGCATTTGCTTTTGCTGTTGTATAGTTCATGTGTTAAAGTAAATATATGAATGCTGTCTTCTTTTATTCACCTATTCCTGGCTGAACAAGAGCAGAATATTTGCTTAAGCGTCTCATTTTGCCCCGAATTACCCTATATCCTTCGGTTCACCTTTCAGTCGTTATCCGAAGTTTCACACTCTAATGAGTGCCGGACAAAAAACGTTTCAGTATATTAAAAGAATGCTCACGCTTTTTCGATGCGAGATGTCTCGGCCGATACTTATAAATTGAAGCATACAAACATTGTATTAACGAACATACAAGAGTACTTGCCTGCAACATGCTCCTTAATGTCGCTGACAGTGTTGGTGCAATAGCTTTCGTAAAGCAGTTGGTTGGGCAAGACGAGAGAAATGGTCTAAGAAAAGATTCTATTTCCTGTCAAGGAAAAATCATGTGTCGCAGATGAAAACAATACAAGCTGGAACAGAGTAGAAAACTACGTTTCTTATTTCAATTCTGTTGTCTACTTGGCGTTAAACAAGATTTAACTTTTAACATTTTCAAATTGATCGTTCTGATTAGTAGAAAAGTTCTGTGATATGATATTGAATTATGAGACTAAAAAATGACTATAATATAGAAATAAACATAGATATTAAAATGAAATGTGTAAAATATTGCACAAAGACCAAAGAATAGAAATGCTATGATTAATGTTCTAACGCTGAGAGTAAAACGATGAAGTCATTTGTCAGAAATACTTCTGTGCTAATTTTTCAAACAAAGCACCACGAAATTATGAAAAGGATACTAAAAACTGTAACAAATCTAAATTTTGGAAGAAATGCCCAAGAGAAAATCACATCTGATATCAAAACATCTGCCAGTCCATCTTTATTGTAAAAAGATTCTGCAAGGAAACTACCAAAGTGACCCAATAGTGAGTAGCTGTAACAAAAAGTAAAGTGAATAAGCTCGTATCAGTTGAAGAATACCAAAAAGTTACCCAATGGTTCATCTATAGTACACATAGAGAGAGAAAGAGAAAGAAAGAAAGAGAAAGAGAGCAAGCACACATAGATACAAAGGGGAACGAATACATAATCTTTAAACACTGGGCAGTAATTTCAATCGATAATGTCATGGACACCCTGCATAGACACCTGAATTAAACACTTAAAAGAAACATGGTCAAATATATAAGCAGCGGGGCTATAGTTTGAATGAGGCCCTGCTGAAATTCACCCCATGAAATGCAAATAGGCTACGCACTCTCGAGATGTCTCCTTTGCGAATATTCATATTTCTGGGAGATGCATGGCAGGAAATCCTTACTGCAACCCTCCCTCGTGTATTAATTTCCTGACGATGGGGAAGAAGCAAATAGGATATTGACTCGTGCTGGATGTAATAGATAGACCCGATCCTAACTGTACATAGAATGAAATAAAAATCAAACGACTTTGACTCGCAAATTGACAACACAGAACATGCTCTTCTGCAGTAAAGCTACAAAGCAAAATCCTGAAAATCGAATAATGCTCATTGAGTTGAATGTTAATGTTACTATCCTCAGCTCGATGACACTCCGGTCCCGACTACTTAATCTCAAACTTTCTGCTGGCCCCCTGCTTATTGGTATCCCCATTCCATTCTCAGGAGTAGTAGACTTAACTGTTCAAATCTCGTTCGCCACTGCGGCGCATACTCTGAAGGCGAGTAGTGTTTCTTCATAATTCGCCCCTTCTTTGGCACTACAAGAGATAAACTCTTTGGCTACCAATATTTGAACGCAGGATCCAGCTCATCATTAGTACCGAAATACTTTCTTTAAACTTGAACCATGTAGGCAGCCATTTTATTCTCTATCTTGCTAAGTGGCTGTGGATTACGACGTTGAACTCAAGTTACTGTACTGTGACTTATCAATGTGACTAAATACCATCATGACACAGCTTCCATCCAGAGATAACCTACCTTTCCTTCATTCTATGTCGTTCTTTCGCTTACTTAAATATCATAAATTCCGTTCCTAATGCAAATTCAGATGACTTGTGGTGGCAGTATATGTTGTAAAAACGACTGGAATAGACTATCCACATTTGAAAGTCATTCGACGGAAAGTTATATATCATTAATGACTAACAGTGACGAAACTTGAAGACTTACAATGTAATGTACGAATTAAAGATGAAACATAAGAACCGTGGGGTATCTATTTACCTTTGTGTGTGTAAGTTGTGAATATATACTGACGCTTTACTCGCAACGCCAGAACAATGGTCCCATGATTCCTTGATTTCTTTCGATACATGCTGACCTATAACGATAAACATTTCTTCTGCAAACAGATATCAATATATCTATAAAACATTAGCAATGCCGAAAGAGGATGGAAATATCTCGCAGTGCAAGGTACCCTGACATGCACTGAGGTCAGTGACGCTATGAGGATAAAATTGTCAGCTAGTGTGTTTAAAAGTTCTTTTAGCTCTAAGGAGTTGAAATAGTAAATATTTATGGGCTATTTGTCATTAAAGCTATTCGTTACTTTATTTCTATAAAGGCGGGTCCTGTAATTACATAAGAATTTAATTTCTGGAGAATTTAACCTGTGCACATAACATCGTGATAACAAAACAAGGCAGAGTCGAAATGATGGATCATTTTTAGTAAATATTCAAATTAAATGGACCCTTGTAATCTCTGTTGTTGCAATTTCGGAGGTCCTTTTATAGAACTGGACTTCAAACAGACCTTCAAATTCCATCAAAATGGTCCAAAGAATGACTAGTAATCATAGGTACAGTGATGTAAAAACTCATAATACCATCTCTGAAAGTGTAGCAGAAAATGTAAAACAGTAATGTCAAACCTAACAGGAATAATCTGTCGTTGTTGTTAAGTTGAAAGGCAGAAGCCAAATTCTTGTTTACATTTATCTGAGTTGATGGCCCCCACATGCACCCGATATGCCTGGAAATGAAGAACCAACTGTGAGACAGGTGATAGCTACAGCGCTGAAAGAGTACAACGTCCAACATCTGTGGTTGATACAATAAAGATAATTCATTCTCAGAAAGGGAAGGGAATTCTTTGGAACAAGTCGAATGCTACATGCTAAGCAATTCTGAGCTAAGTCCCTGAAACATAAGTAAAGGAGTCTACAAAAAGAAAGATGTTGTTGAAATCCTTTCAGTTCATAGGTGATGTAATGGCATTATTTTGGGTCGTAAAAGTTGGTCTAATGACGTCAGCTAGTGTTGCTCCCAAAAAACAGTTGAAGTTTACACGGTGGAGGGGGGAATCTTCTTCATTGCACTTCGTAAAAGAGGGAACTGCAGAAAAAAGTTGGGGAAACTGGGCAGTAGAGTGTCTAATGCAGTAGAGCAAGAAAAACAGGCAGTTTCAACGGTATAGTGACAGCAATAGGCCGTAAATATTGTTGATGGTCTGAGATAATCGCACGTACTTTATTACTCGTGCCAAAATAGGCAAATAGCCAAGTAGCTTCTGTATCCAGGAAGGTTCAGTGCTTCTAATAAAGCTACTTTCGACGGAAGATGAAGACTGAAACGATATAGAAACGAACTAGCAAATGATCACCTGCGTTCTTCGATGTGAAAGTGAGATCCATAACGAGAACACACAGATCAATAGCATTCATTATCCTAACTGTTCACATTTGCGAGAGAAAAATGTGGCCAAATTTTCATAACTATATGTAAAGTGAAATCATTTACGCGTTGGGTACCTTTTCACTTTCTGTCAGCTGCACCCGTCGTACAATAGCGACTAGAATGCCCATAAAAGTTGAGAGCTGTAAAGAATTAACGACAGACCATTATTCATGCGATTTTCGTCTAAGAAGAATAAGGTCATCCCCGATGCAAATCAATGCTGCAAATTAACACAGATCAAGTCTTTAGAGAACAAAGCACATTTCCTGATAACATTTAACAATTCACACTTTTCTTTATAAGAATATAGTTTATAAGAATATCAAGGCTCAAATTCTCAGAAATTTAAGAATAATTTAAGAATAATGCAAGACTCGGATTTCATCACGGTTTAGATTTTTTGCAGCTTTGAGTTTGTCTCAAAAAACCAAAGTGTGGCCTTCACTTATCCTGTCTGAGAGCCAATATGCTATGATGCGATTCAGTACCGACTGCTGCACACTTTTTATACAAGAATATATTCTATGAGAGAATTAACGCTCAAAGTCGCTAAAATTCAAGAATAATTTAAGAATATTCTTAGGCTCAAAATCAACAACTTTTAAGAATATTGAGGCTCAGCGAAAAATTAGGTATTCTTATAAAAAACAGTGTGTAGGTGAAGATGCTTAAAGGCAATGATAGCATAATTGCCAAGCAATTAAATATGAACCGTTCGCTGTTAACCCCTAAGCATGACGTAACTGAGAACCTGAACTATATAATATAACCTTCAAATAATGCTGAATGACAAAAACGCACAAGAAAGTAGAAATTCTCGGCTACAACTCCACGTCTTCTCATCAATATATTGATTTAACGATCTTACAGAGGAATCACAACACATCGGTTGTTTACAGCAAAGTGATTCCAAAATGAACTCGAAAGTCAATCATAGTTGTTAGCTCTCCCCCTAAATCCTGACTCATATTGTATCCTATTTCAAATCACTTCCATTTGTTTCCCAATCTGAATGAATAGCAAGCCTTGACTAGAAAGAGCTTGGGCTTCATTTCAATTCTCATTAATGCTAAATCCTTTCGCATGAAAATGGAGGAGGTAGGAGATAGTGAAGTTTGCAAACAAAAACAGCGGAATAGACGATACTTACATTATGCCTGTTTTCTCGAGGCTGAGCTAAAAGTAAAAGTTAATATTTAAATAATACGATTAACTAGAAAAACCAGTGAAAATTAGTACCTATAGAATATAAATTCTTATGGGATTCTGAAGAAAAACCTATTATATTGCCAAAAAGTACCCAAAATATGTCTTTTCTGATAATAAAACAAAATGTTCTAACACTTTTAAGACATTTGCAATCAGTGAAATAGTGGTAATCCTTCACAATGGCCTGCCCAGCTGATCCAAATTGCAATAACAGAAACTCATAGTTTTCTTCTAAAATGCAAATGTCAAGGTGGTATGTCAAGGTCAACGATCAAAAATAAAGCCCGTTGGTAAAAATATTATGAAAAGGAGAAACAGTCGAAACTGCAATGACTTTTGTGGTGATAAAAGTCGATCTGTCCTGTTGATAATGGCGCAACCAGGAGATTACATTATGTGAGTGCAAAACTCTTAAATCTAATCCCATACAAAGTATGAGGTTGCATGGTTCTAAGATACAACACTAAAATCAAGGTTATTTCAACAATATCAAAGCGTTAATTAAAGAACTCGTTAGGCAAACCGTCATCCCAGCCAATTTCTCCGAAGCCAAGAAAGTTAATGAAATTATCTGTTGATTCTAAAGACCTAAAAGAAAGATATGATGAAAAGTGCGAGTGGAGATAGGTAGATAAAGAGACTATTCATGAAAGCTACTCCAGAATACATCAAAATATCTAAACTGTGAAAGTGAAATATTGGCTTGAAATGCGGTTCAAATCCAACCCCGAAGCGCTTTCAAAGCATTGCATTGGCTCTTCCAGAACTAGGCCAACTGCACGATGGCTTGGGTGGCAAACAGGCAAGTTGGGACACTGCTATAGCGACAAGTCAACTTTGACTGACAGTCGAAAGGAAAAGAATAGCTCGCCATTATGATGAAATGCCAATGACGGTAAACTTCTTTCAGTTTCTTAATTACCTAACTACTCATTTGTTTACTACCTACTACCTACTTATTATTTAATTACTATATCGGTCTCAGAAACTGTCAAAATCGTGTAAAACTTTCATGGGATTTAAAATGTAAAATCTAGTCTAGAACTGATGTTTCTTATCCTCAACCCTTCCGTAGCTTTACTTTTTACTTTTGAAATACTTATCTGTTCTGCCTTTGCTCTATTGCCTAGAATCGGCCTATTCTTGTTGTACATACAATTGCAACTATGGAATATAATTAATGACACCTTACTTACTTAATCACCCAGTCACGTGCTTGCTTATATACTTACTTAATTAAACGTATAAAAGGACTAATGCCTAAAATGTGTTTATAAAATATTGCTACTTCAAATCTGCTTAAGTCCTTCATAAGAAGTGGACAATCATACCCATCTTCTGTAGGACTTAGTTATCAAAACTTAACCAATCAGATAACAGCCTCAGTTTCAATCAAACAGCAGAACAGAAACGAGAAGATAAGAAGGCGATGTAGGAGATGAAATGTAACAAACTGATTAGAATGCTTCTCGTACAACACTTAGGAATAAATGCTGGCGTTAATAATTCTGCTCAGTGACATTAAGATAACAGAGAAACATCACTCAATAAAACTATTAACAATAAGAGGTGCCTAAAAAACATCAAGCAATTGAGTACGATAAAGCTATCACTTCAAGCCAGTGTCAAAGAAAAGTACCAGGACATGTACGAAAGACCTTGATCAGGATCAGGTATGCATACTCACTTGATGAATGTTGATTTAGAGAGTATACTGTCTATTCGCGAGAGTTGAGTTAAGATGAAATCTTGGCGATTTGATGGCATCGAATTGCTAAGCAGGATGAAGAAATTTAATTAGTTCGGCCCATCAAGAACATGTTGAAATATGCGCTAATACAAGGTATAAGAATAAGGCATAAAAAGCATAGAAAAACGCTCTATAGTCCCGTAACAGTATGTGTAAATAGCACAACAGTGAGGCACAAAAAACGTACGGAAGTAAATCTTAATGATCAGTAATTATAAAGATAACAAAGATATATGAATATAGATACATAATATAATAATATAATATATCGTATTGTATATAATTTCATACTTTAGCAGAAGGAGTCCTTCTAATAATGTATGATATTCGGTGTATGTAATTTCTTTATTCTCCTCAAGCCTTGATACAAATTCTTTGAATGAATCGAAGTATTGCTACAAAAGAATTATAAAATTGAAGTTAAAATTAGAAACAAAAGTTACGTTAAATTTGAAATTAGAAAACTTCTAGATCCATTGTTTTTCAAGGAATATTCATATCAATCTATAACAGCTGAATTGGGATGAAAAACAAGAAGCAAAAGAACTGTTTCAACTGAAATATGCAAGCAAGCAGTCACTCAATAACCGCAACTGAAAAATCGTATATATCTTAGACAAAAATACTGATAACTTGAAAAACAAGATGTCATATCCCAAGGACTTGACAAGAAACAGGTGGTACCAGTTATTGGATGAAACAATTTCACCACAACTGGCTCGACAAATGGATCACATTGCACTGCAACAAATGACGAAGGGCGTATTAACCGTACCTCTGTGTGCAAGAAAATACAAAGGGCCAACATACCAATAGAAATGTGGAGTCTTGCTTGCAAAGGTTTACAAAGCATCCCGTAGCTTGACGGCGTGTTGATAAGATTTCTCTACTTGAATCTTCCAAAGGATACTTACGGAATGTAATCATAATCTATGAACGAAAATCAAAGTTTTTGCTTAAGTTTGTTGTAATTGTTGAATCCAAAGCAAGCTGTGTTTGTTGTCTTCAAACTTACTCTCTCCTTAACCCAGGAGTACCTTGAAGAGGGGGGCGGGGGGAGCTCAGCAACGTTTGGTAAATTGAAAACAGTTGTTGGGGGAGGGGCTAAGTTCCCTTCCAGCGAGTGTATTCTAGTTTGCTGAATTCCTAACTTGGTATTATGAACCATACTTTTATTGGGGTTTCGTGTATTTATTCCGTCGCAACAGTTAACGTTTGCAAAATCTTAGGTATATTCAAATTTAAACAGTTTGAATGAAATACTGGATAAAACTAGGGGTGGGTGTAACTCAAAAATGTAACAGCTCCCTCTTAACTTTCTGGACTAGCAGCCCCTACTCAGCCTGCTGTTGCACACAGAATATGAACTAGTCTTGCTGGCTATCAGTGACAGTATTGGTTGAAAATTCAGTCAAATACGGGGCAGAATATTTTGGGAGAAGTTAGGTTGTCAGAAGGATTGTGTAGAAGGTGTACCTTTTCAAGAGCTTCCATCAGGTTCTCTTGGGATTTTCTAAAAAATGGAAAGAATGCCTGGATGCAAACCAAGACATGTGACGTCACTTGTGGTATCTGTGAAAAAATAAAGATGAGGTTTCCTAAGAGTCTGGCTATTTGAATAGGTGGATGATAAATCCAACAAATTTGAATGTGAAAATCTGAACGGATATTAATGATCAAATTATCTAATATATCAGATCAGTCACATTGCACATATCGTGCTACGATTTTAACCAAAAACATTAAAATGTAACAGAAGCAGATAGTGAAATCTGATGTATTATAAAGACATCAAAATCTGGTTCAAACATGCGTCCAGAACATTTGGATGTTTACCCAATGCTGATTTCTTTAGGTCCTCATTATGGGAAGTCATAAAGCTGCCAAAGCTCTAAACCAAAATTCTAGGCGCTTATAATCATTTATCCTTTAGTTGACAATAGGTAGCTGTAATCCCTACACCCACACAGATATGTTATAGGACACCACTTCATGGTACGTTTAATACAACAAGCACACAAAGAACAAACAGTTCTAAGATGGTATAACATATACGCATACTTTAATAAGAAACAATTTGTTGTCTTTAGCCTGAATGTTTTCTAATAATTTCTCAAATCCAACACTAAATGTTTCTAAAACGTCGCGTATAATTCCTCAACTGTCCAAAACTCCAAAGCATTTGAATTGGCGAATGTGAGACAAAAAATACAGTAGAATATTCAGGTTCGTTTGTAATTTAGTTTCGAACTGGGTTTGAAATTCAAATTCGAAGTGGGAAGTCAATGTTTCAATTAACTCCATGAACGCAACTGGTATCTATATATTATGGAAAAAATGAATTGTCTTAAAGGGTAAATTTTTCAAATTTGCTATTAAGGTTCAGCGTTCCTATGTTTCCTATATGTTTCTTATTTTTGCCAGATTTGAGCTTCATGTGTTTTACACACTTGATTCTTATTTTAAAAAATGTGTAAAGCAACTAGGCCAAATTATCAACCAAGCTTAAATCTATACCTTCACTTGCAGTTGGACCAGTGACTTCAGAACCTCATTTGCCATTGCAACCATGTCGATAGTCTTTCCACGCTCGATGAGAACGGTAGATGGTACATCAAACTATAGGAAAATTAGAGACTATCGATCAAAAATCTAAGAAGCTACCAAATTGCATGGACATTTTGCCCAAGTATTTCTGTTAGACAAAACTGGCTAGATACCATTTAAAAATGTGTTAAAACCTACCTAACAAAGCATGAGAAATTTATGGCAGCCTTGCGGATGGGTAAGTTCAAGTTCTCATACATGAAGCGGCAATACGTCGAAATAGCGTTCTATCAGTTGAAACATATAACAGACATAACTATAAGCCAGCATTTTAATGGAAGTTCTATTTATCATATATTATACAGCTGAAGTAACCAGCCCGGTGAGTGCGGGAACCATTTCGTCCTCAACAACCACATCAGTTGCCCTCAGGCCAGTTTTAAAACTAAAAGTAAACCGTGCAGCTTTGTTATTTCGGAAGTGTGTTATTATGGTAGCCCTTTGCATTACTCAGTGCCATAAAAGTAGCCCCCAGTTTCAAAAGGGCTGGTGACCCATGCTGTACAGGCTCTTTTGTTCTGGGAACCTCAGTCACAAAGTGACACTGAACTACGTTAAGTCCTATTAACTCACATCCTACTACCTCATAGCGCAATAAAGAACAGTAAACCGGGACAGAACATGGGAGAATACAGAATAAAATTACTTCAAGGCGATGTGAAATCAACAGCAGAGGTATAACCTCATAAACGTATTCAACATTTATTCAGCTATGCAAGATATCACATAGCTCGCGTGTAGTATCAACATTGTTCAAATAAAACTGTTCATCTGTGCATCTATAATTTACACAATGTTCTTTCCCAAACCTTCCTCTCGAAGGTTATTACTGTAAAAGGTTCACCGTACTGGTTAATATATGGCAATATTGAAACTGTTGCAGCCAAGCCATGTACATATAATCATATATGGTATAAGCGCATACCAGTTCGGATCTCCAAAATCGAGAGAGCACAGCATCACCAAACACAGAAATAGCATCCCATAGGATCACATCTGAAATATGGTCATATTGTTTGAAGTAGATTGCGAATTTAGAAAAGATATAATAAAATGTAATAAAATACAATATAATGCAATATTGCAAAAATATTTTTAACAAGGTTATTTTCTAATTTTCTTCTCTGGAGACCAGAAAAAGATTTTGTGACTTTTCCAGGATTTCTCTGACATCAAAATTTAATTCCCAGACTTTTCCATGTTTTCCAAGTTTTATAGACTCCTGAGAGCCCTAATAGCTTAAGGAAGGTGATTGAAGGTGATTGAATGATGATGATGAGTGATGATGACTGAACACAAAAAGTGATCACGATTATGCTGTCTCATCATAACGGTGATCTACTAATGATGACGAGTGATCCATGGTGATTTGACTGACGAAGATGATTATGTTTACTGATGATGATAACAATAATCCATACCATGCCGCTCCTCCTGCTTCTGCATAAGGTCCATTATTGTTCGGCACAAATGTTCAAAGCAGTGGAGGGGCAGAATATTTGTACAGTCTCGTATGCAAATGCATAATGTTGATCGAAGCTCTAAAAGTTAAAAATACGCTTCTAAGAAATACAGAATACGACGACCAGTAGGCGGGGAAATCTAAGGGAAATTCTTAAAATAAATAAGTTATTCAAAATTCAATACTATTTTTGAATGCCTAGAAGTCATCCAACATACTTTCATTGTGGATAAAACGGATGGGAGACCAATCATGGTTTGGAGATACGCTTGGAATATTAATCAAAATTGCATAGGGTTTGAAAGCGTTTGGGGGTAAAATATAGTACAAGACTATTATCATAAACAGAATTTCGTCTCTTTTACATCCAACATATCCATTGAGACTCAGGGTAGCAAAAAACGATATTTCTCGAAGCTGCAGTGCCACAATACAAATGCTTTATAGGAAAGTGAATACAACAAAATATAATCCAGATTGTCATTATCAATACTTTTGTTACAAATGCATGTGGTGGGCAACATTTGACATCTCTTAAAGTGCGACAATGGCCATAGGTCGCAGCAAAATCTAGAGGCGGACATACTTGAAAAACACTCCATGAATTCACTTTCAGAATCATGATCCATCACAGAATATTTACAACTTGGGTGATTATCTTCGTTGATGTCTCCAAACTAAAAAAACAGAGACGATAGAAAGGGATATCAACGTTGTTACTGAAAGCAAAATCAACCAAAGCAAATCATTTCAGAAACGATTTTGAAATAAATCAACACAGAAAATCTACCAGAACTAATGGTACATTATTTAAGCTCCTAAACGCTAGACTAGAGTACTTTAGAGGTGCCTTCCGTTATTCTGGAGCAAAGCTGTTCGGCGAACTTCCAAGTGATATAAGAAAGCTAGACATAATGAAAGCTAAAACACATATTTAATTTCCTCTAGTCTTTAGTCTTTAGTCTATAGTTTTTTAGACTTAGTTTTTATTTATATTGACACTAGCCAGGTAGCACTATGAAAACAGAAAACATATTTTCTGAAGTGCCATACCTGAAAAACATTTGTAGTACATATATTGATACAGATGAATAGAGAACCTCTCACCCTTGGCAACTTTTCTCCAAATGCAGAAACAAAAAATGGAATTGAATCAATGAAAACATCGTCTTTTGATATAATTTCATGCTTGAGAAATGTCGAGTAAACTGCTAACACCTTGAGACATATGACCTAAAAGAGAAGGCCTCCATATGTGCCAATCGTATATAGGCAAAAATATCGTTACGTTTTTGCACCACTGTAGTATAGCATATCACAATAGATGGTGATGGGCAGAATTGTGCTACTAAACAAGGCATTACTCAAACGTGAGCGTTAAATTGAATAAAGAAACCCAGGGCACTGCAAGACAAGATCTACCACTGAACATGAAAATTGCACTTGCAAAAAGGTGGCATCTGGGATACAACAAAATTTCTGTCTATAATTGTCAACAGTAGAGAAAAACTAAACTTCAGAGGCATTCTGATTTTAGTTACCTGACTTGGGTGGCTAATCATGTCCAATAGGAGTTTGACATATTTTTCAAAAGTGTTCGGTCTCTCTGTAATACCTCGATCGTTCCCCTAATAATAAATCAAAATATGTTGAAATGAAGTAAGCGAAACGCAGACAGCATGTAATTTAAGAGAAACATTTATTGGTCAAACTGAAAAGCACTGACAACACCAGAAGCTTTTTCTACATATAGTTCAACTAAATAGCAGGCGTCCTTAAATGCAGATAACCTGCAAAACTGCCTTCTATTGGGTTCTCAGCTTCGATAAGTGCTGCTACACTAACATGTGTAAAAAGCAACATTCAATAGGCAGATTTGGATCAATAGTACTTGTAGAAAGTGCCTACGAGCGGCACTCGCGCTCAGCAATAAGCCTTGCTACATAGCTCAAATATCCTGAAGCAAGCTCGTAACCGGGTAGATATATTGCTTCTTGAAGAAACCAGCAACGCCAATAAAGCACTGGAGTATAAGTAAATGAACTCAACAATAGGTAACAAAGAATTTAATGGACATGAAGGAAAGCAAGAGAGCAAAAACAATACAAAACAAAATATGAGTAAAATTTACTCGAAATGAAAGAACAAGAGATATGTTGAAACTTTTGAAACTTAACTGACAAAACTAATGAAAAATTTAAAAAAATAGACTAATCGAAGCAGCACAAGTCGAAGTTCACTGATCACAACGCGCAGCTTGCCACAGAAAATCATCTTAAACATCACTTCGCGTGAAGACAATTTGAATACGGTCCGCTATATGGGAAATAATCTGAAACAGCCCCCTAATTAATAAAATTCCACCCAACATAAAAAGACCATATGTCTCAAACTGGAACTTAAACGAATAAAAATTATTACCCAAATATCAGCCAGTTGGCAGGAACCAAGACTAACAATTATATCGCACATTTTTTTTAGAAAGTTATACTCGTCTTCTTCGACATCAGCCATGCAAGTCTTTCTGTACAAAAAAACCACAATAAGATGATAAGCACACCCCTGAAGTTCATCACCATTTGAAACAACCTGAAAACAATCTTCTGATAAAATCATGTTTATGAATTTTCAAATACACCTCAGCTGACTGTTTTTTGCTTGAAGGGTTTAAAGATACGATAAAACACAGCAATAAATAAAAGTGTGGGTTGTTTATTTCTTGGCAAAGAAACTCTCGTCTCTGCATTTTACTAGAGATTTTAGGATGATCCTAAACATATTTAAGACAAAAACTAACAGAAATATGTGATACTGTATGAAAAAGCGGAAATGATACTAAAAGGGCAAAAAATTTAAACGAATTTGAGTATTTACCGAGCAACTTCTACAAACAAATTCATGGCATCATCAGAAAACAAAACCAACATTTTAGAGCGGATGTCTATTCGATCCTAGTAACACAAAAAAACAGACTAATTATACTATAGGTATTTAATATATTTTAACTTACAAAGTTGAAAGCTTCCAATAAAGTAAATTCTATTCAGCCTGCATCTGGACATTAATTTAACAATAATTCGTAGTCATTATGTAACAATGTAAGTGAAGTCCCCCATGGTTCTATCCACGCACACCCTAAAAATTAGGGAGACTAAATATTGGAAAATTTTGGGTTGATGGGTAGAGAAATTTCAAAGTTTCAAGGGCTCTTGTTCATGGGGCTACGTTTTAAGTTGCTGTCCAAATTTTTGTCTGAGTCTGCCGTATTTCCGCTAAGTATAGTAACTCACTCCAACAAAATATACCATTATATCCTATTCGATTATGATTTCTGCTATTGCCAGGTCATTCCATTCGTTGCCTTTATTTTCTAGCTTAAGTTTACGTCTTCCCCATGGGGATGGGAAAAAATTATCCCAGAAGAGGCTGTTGTTTAGGAGACCTAAGGTTTCAGGGGGTGACACCCTGGATGGAGCCTTATTCTGCTCAAAGGGCAGAACTTAGCCTAGCTTGATTAGAGCTGCAATATACAGTATACACTGAATCACAGAATAGAACTGAGTTTGGATTTCAGTACGTACCCTTCTCCTTTCAACAAACACCAGCAGACAATCAGCTGCAGCCACTTTGAGCTTCTCTTCATTCAATAACTCACAAATCATTTGCAAGAGGACAGAATTATTGGCAAATACGTGTTCTAGTGCAACATGGCCTAGATATACTCCTAATGCGAACAAAGTGGCCTCTGCTAGTCGAAGATTGACTTGCTCGTGCTACAAAAAGGAAAGAAGTTAGATAGAGGCCTGAGGAATGAACATACAAGAGTACTTCTAACTATGATACAAACGTTCGCTATAACAGTTAGGAAGGTTGGTCTGTCATTCGGGAAAAAATCATTTAATTAAATGACTTTCCAAATTAGCAACGTTGGCATTCGACTCTGTGTGTGATCTGATTCCTTGGTGCAAATATGATAACAACAAATAGCTTATTCCAACCAAGCTAAATTGATAATTCTACTCTACTTTAAACAACGCCCTTTCATATAATTAGTGTGGTTGAAAAAACAGTCAATATTTTAGAATCGAAACATGCTGGATTTGTTGAAGCCGTAGGAGCAATATACTTATATATGATCTCGATATGGGGTCATCCACATAGCACGTAGGCACAAAGCTGGAGAATGGTCAAGTGACAAGCGTACTTTTGCGCACGTAAAGGAGTGAGCCCTGACAGCATGTACGTATACAATGCTAAGTATATGCACTCAAAAATCTAAAACTGTCCTTACCTACGAAAAACGATTCGGTGGTTTTCACGCAATTAAAAACCGGCTGAAAGTCATCGACCGCATATAACAAAAATATTGGTTGGCCAAAATGCGCATGCATGAACAAAAGGGCGAGGGGTCAAGATCTCCTGAAAATCATAAATAAGCACTATACCGACAACCCCCAAGAAAACCTAACAGTACGTTTAATTCTGTCGTCTCCGTGCTGAAATTTTTAACAAGATTGTGCTTACGTTTAGTTCTCTTCCTGAAACACTTAACAAGGCTACTATACTCCCCAATTATGGGACTATGGGTGAACAGCCATCCAATACTCTATGCTTTAGAGAGGGTATACAAAGGGATTGGACAAGCAGGGCAAGGACACAGATGGAAATTATAAATAAGTCACAGAATTAAAAAGTCTAATTGGAGCAAAAGGCAATAGGCAAAATGAAATCCTGTTGAGTAACAAAAAATGCCTCTAAGGGCCTCTTTTCATCCTTGACTTCTTTGATCAAATAAAATTTAGCTATAGGGTAAGAACTTGCCACTAATCAAAGCCAACAGATTCAGGATAGGCGGCCGATAAAATTGATTAAATTTCTAAACACTCTTTGGGCGTTCTTACTCCTATTGATGTTCCACTTCTAATTTATTTTCCCTAGTTGGTGAATTGCACTCGCTCCTGGTTGGTGAACTGT
This sequence comes from Mastigias papua, assembly GCA_964019165.1. NCBI lineage: Eukaryota > Metazoa > Cnidaria > Scyphozoa > Rhizostomeae > Mastigiidae > Mastigias > Mastigias papua. The sequence goes on from OZ025269.1 coordinate 18,515,114, forward strand.
TCCCTATGCCCTAACTAGATGTGTATGATATCCTTCACAGTGATGCTAAGTCAACTTACACTTCTTCGCCAAGCTCCGACGTTGTCCTGCAATGTTTTGATGAAAAACGTGAAAATGTCCTTCATACTATCACCAAGTGCTTGTTCGATATTCCTCCTCCGTTGCGTTTGAATATGTGAGTCTAGCGACAGCATGACATCTTCAGCCAAACGCAAGAATACAATTAGGGTCACCTCCAATTGTGCAGGCTGCAAAGGGACGAAATAGCATAACAGATTTGGCACAATGAGACAACTGCATACAGCAAGTCTCTTGGGGGGTTATGCATTTAAAATATTTTTTGAATGGGGGCTTATGCGAGGAGAGAGCCTAGTTAGGGGGCTTACAAAATTGTGGGTAGATGACACACAGAAAGATGATCTTCAAAATCTCATTTGCTACATAAAAAGAACAGGCACAATATAAGCATCAGTCTACAAAAAAGTCTCCGTCATCTTCTGTGATAGGGGCTTATATATTCAAGGGAGTTTCTCCCATGGGGGTTTGTTTGAGGGGGCTCTTTGGAGTGGGGTCAATGTGACCATTTACAGCATTTATTGAGAAGTTCAATATTATATCATCAAAAGAGCTTATGAGGCAAGTTGTACTGCGAATTACTTTAAGAGGATTTCTATTATGGGCAAAACTATAAGTAAAGTTCAGAATCTTTACTACTTAGATACACCAATAATTATCCACTCACTTCTCTGTTTTGTCTACAGTGAAGTGCTCATGACGTAAAGAATCTAGCCACATGGCGGTGCAGTTAACTATACAACGAAAACAACAGCTCCCTACCCCTTTTGTTTGAAGGCTACCAAGCTCTGGAAGAAAGGTACCCCAGTTCTGGGGGAACTCCCTTTTGGCTATTTCAACAGTAATTCTTGCAAGAGCTTCTTTGATGTGATTGAATTCTGACATTTTCACCTAAAATGTAATGCCTCATGCTTAGACAAGAATATTCTATCAAGCATAACATACTGACCACAAGACAGAAATATGAATACATATGTGCAGTAATACAGTTATAGGTGCAATTAGAACTGGAAGCTTAAAATGATTCTAACCATTTACTGGATCCTAACATTCAAGGATTCTTGTGAGATAGTGGCATATGTACAATCAAGTGCAGAAATAAAAATAATTTTTTAAACAGTACTAAAATATTGGTAGCATCTACACATGTACTCATATTACCATATCTAAGCTTTCCTTCTAATTAGCCTAGCAAGCTGACGCTAAACCATGACACTGCTTGTCATAAAATGTTTACTTTAGAAAGGTAACTAAATATAAGCAAAAATTGTGCATGAAATACAAATAGAAAGCTCTAGGTTACAAGCAGACAGTGACAATACTTACAGCTGCCATTAGGAAAATTGCTTCCTTTTTCCATGTGTATTTCTCATCTTTTAGTAAGTCATTCCATTTTTTTCTAAGTAAAAAGCAAAATATAGGCATTGTCTGTCTTTCAGTATTGTTTACTGCAATCCATTCTTATAGGCTTTTGTAGAAAAATAAAACAAATTGATTAAAATTGATTGATATTTCTATGAATACCTTGATTGTATAAAATACAAATTAACTAGTAAAAGGAGAGTGTGTTAATAAGGTTCAAAAATTCACAAATTGCAATCATGACACATTCATATTTTTGAATGATGCAAATGACACTATACATAAGATATCAAACTTCAAACTTGGCAATATCAATTCCTTTCTATGAGAAAAGTCTACAAGTAACATATCTTGAATATAGAACAGAATCTACTGCAGCCACTTCTGTACTTCAGCAGTCACCAACCTTTCGTGTCTCAGAGCCAAAATCACTATACACTACCCTTGCCAGAGTCAGATGCTGGCAATATAAACCCTGCTTTAAATAGTGCTGTACAGTTTAGGAGTTGCTGGTGGAAAAGTGAAACTGGGAATTTGAAATTACTGTTTTAACTATCTCTATTGGTGATATTTTGACAAAACAGCAACTACTTCAAAAAATACATGCACCCTTGCCTCAACCACTTGGGCCAGATTGGGTGGCAGCCAGGGCCGCATCTGGGCCTTAGGCTGGAGGTTGGTGGCTCCTGCTGTACTTAAAAACAAAAACACTGTTCAAATCACACCACAGAATACTATTGTAACTAGGGATATAAACACCTATTAAAGTATTCCACAGGATGAGGGACTCTAGTGGACCACACCCTCCAGGACCACACCCATGAGTACAGTGGACAATAAAGTGCAATCAAAAGGTGATAAACAGCAAGCATATGACATAACACAGTATCAAACCTTAATGGACATCTCCCACCTCCTTAAAACTTTCCTCTGTGAATTTAGATTACAAAATTGATCCTGGAAAAGACTGAGGTGACACATCCCAGTTGTACTACAATTGAATATTGCAGAAGCAAGCATTATACTTACTTTATATAATCTTCTACAAGCTGCAAACCTATGTGCCTGACTTCATTGCTATTTTCAAAGTTTGCATACAATGTCAAACCAATTGAAGCCGAATGTGTTGACTCATCCTTTAATTCCTCAATAAGCTAAAGAATAAAGGGAACATTCTTGAATAGAACATTAAATGCCTGTTTATAAAAAATATTTTCCCTATGCGCTTGGGACTTCAGACAAATTCAAAGCAAAGGTTGACCATAGTAGTCAACTTCATGGTGCAGTTAACTGCACAGTTAATTTACTCTCTCCTGTCTGGAATCAGAAATTTGTAGGCTACCCCCACTGGACTGCACCATTGGTTGAAGCATTTAATGCTAGTTTATTTTTTTGCATGTTTATATTACTTCCATGTAACCCCTCCCCCTCCTCTACTCTACCTGCCCCCTTGAATCTAGATAGGTACTCTTGTAAGAGAACTGATATTCTGAAGAACGTGGCAGTCACACGTATTCTAAAGATAATCTGCACGCGTAGATGTATTCATGCATGCTCGATAGCACCATATATGCACACGTGCATGCACAGTCTGTTGTCTACCGAGTAAATGCACGCGTACACGCCTGGCAACTACTTGTTCGCACGCGCTACATGTGTTCGAAAACTGCCATCCTCCTAAGTATTGGAGAAAGGCAGATGGAAAAATTAGGAATGAGCGTTGAAGTAGCCAGCTTTTACTTCAGTCGTTGCATCTGAATAAGAAATTACTACAACAAATGTTAAGCGTATTTAAAACTGACTGGCTATTTACACTTGGAATAGAGCAGAGGAAGATTTAGGCCCATTTGTCATAAACGACAATTATTTCGCTAAGCGGTAAAACCAAACTAATAAACTATCAAAAAAGGTCACCTTATGGGCCGATATCCTATCTGCTTGACTAGTGTAAGGAGATAGCCCAGTTTCTATCGCTCTCTTTACTCTCTCTACCAATGCATCATCTAAAACGTCCCACATTTTGAAAGTACCTTCCTACTCAAAGACCTCGTTTTCAAGAAGAGTCGTAAGGCACGTTAATAGGTCGAGGATAAGATCCTGAAAAATTTTGGAAGTTGGAGAATTTTCTAGTTAAGAACCCTGGAGTTTGGTTTACTCTTAAAGGAAAAGAAGATACAGTAAGAAAACAACAAGAGTACACGATATTCGACAGGTAATATGCATACTTCATTTTCAAACAAAGTGAAATATTCATTTGAATTATGGTACACGAAGTTCATAGATATTTCAAGAAAAGAACTGTATTCGTTCCTCCGTCGATAGAATTCCTCCGTCGACAGATTCTACAAAAGGTGTGCCCAGAATGATATCGTCCCGAACATTGACACATCCATTTCGTCCTCGAAGCTTGAAGATCCACCCTGGGCAACATATAAGTCTTGACGAGGAAAATCAGTAGACTTTACTGCCGTGGTGCTGAAAAGCAAGGTCATAGTACAATTGGGCATGCAAACAACAAATTCATACTGCGATCAATGAAGTTTATATTGCACAATTTTTTACAAGAATATAGTCTATAAGAAAATCACGGCTCCAAATCGCTGAAATTTAAGAATAATATAAGAATTAAGAGCAATACAAGGCTCAAGATTCATGAAGAATCATTCGAGCTATTTTAGAAAACAAAACAAGTCTGAGCTGGGTATGTTTATAAGAATGAGTGGTATATCGTAGGAGAATCTTTGGTTTGTAATAAAAAAAATTTAAGAACATTACATCTCAACAAAAAAATAGGTATTCCTACAAAAAAGTCTGTACTTTCAAGATGATAACTGTATCATGGTGTAGCCAGGAAAGAGATTGACAACAAAATTAATTCTATAAACAAGTCATTAACTAGCGAATAGCAATTGCCAGATCAGATTTGATCGCAGTGAACAGAGCAAATGGATCTACATTGTTCAAGCAGAATAAACCTAGCCTTTATCCTTTTGCTCGGCTTGATAAGTTGACCGAAACTTATTCGTACAAACTCTATTGCATCTTTAGCAATACTTCAAAGATATGTGACAATCACCCATCCCTAACAAATAACGCTTACTAAGCAAAATTGAGAAGTGCCCTCAGAAGATAACTACATGAGGCCTGTCACTAAGCTGAAATGACATTAAAAAATAACTATTATTACCTCCAAATGCATCGGGCATTCGTTCGATTGTATACCTAAAGAAAAAACAGCAAACCACAAATGAGGTAGAATGTGGCTCATGAATATGCGGAATAAAGTTATAAACCCATATTACAGTTTATATAAATTTATAATAGCAAACTATCAATATGCATGGCAGTGTGCGACATTGTGACCCGATAACTCAGTGGTAGTACTCGATCTACAATGTGGAAGGCAGTGAGTTTGAGCCCCACTTAAGGCAGACATTTTCTTGCACTCTCAAATTTTATCTAATATATAATTTTATATAATATTTTATATATATATATATATATATATATATATATATATATATATATATATATATATATATATATATATATATATATATATATATATATATATATATATATATGCTTGCTAAAAGTATTGCAATAATCTTAATATTAAATTAGCTTTTTATTCTTTTAAAATTAAAAACTTGAAGTCAAGGATCGTGTGAACAAATCCTTCGCTCACGTGTGGTATATAGATTTACTTTTACGGGATGTAATTCCGATTATATGGCGAAACATCTCGTCATTTATCTACACGAGTGCGTGAGCATTTGTTCACCGATAAAAATTCACATATTTTTAAGCATTTAAAGAATTCAACTCTGTGTAAAAATCTTTGCAGTGAAAGTTGCTTCAAGGTACTAGATTCAGCAAGCAATTATTATAACTTAAAAATTAAGGAAGCACTCCACATCATGTGGGAAAGGCCTAACTTAAATAAACAACTGCAACATTATAATATTTCATTGAGCCTTTAGCTTTCGTTGTTTAACCGCCACATTCTTTTTTCGTTTAATACAAATATATATAAATATATATTATATTTCGACAACATGTCTTCTCAATTAGGTTTATAATGAACTTAGTATGACAGTATCGAATTATATTACTTAGTATCCGAATGTCGTTCAACAAAAATACCGACTCTAGTATATACTACTAAATGCAATTCTGTAAAAAAAATAAGAGTATTTAAGACCATTCTGAAAACAACTTATCGTTGTATTATTGCATATATTAAACTTTCATCATTTTGAATAGTCTCACTACCAACAAATTCACCTCCAAAATACAATTACTATAACATATTAAGACGCACATACCTTCTTTGCGAAATGAACATTATTGGTACACCGGGGATTTTCCGTATCCTTCGCTTTAAATCTCTGTCACATGTTGCCACAATATAACATTTATGCTGTAATAAAAGTATTTAATTTCCAAATAAATCTCAAGAAAAAACGCTGATAATCAAAATGATGCAAGAACCTTACATGCACACAGTTGTCTATTCTATTGATTACTTTTAAAATCCTCTAAAAAATCCCAATCCCAAAACAACACCAAATCAAGCAAACCTACTTGTACAAATGCCTTCCAATGCTAAAACATGAGAATAAAGTTATTGAAATAAACATAACATGCTTTGATTTCCAATACGATATCCTCATTGTCTAGAAAATATATCCCTGTCCTAAAACGTCCAAATAGGGTGCTGAATGAATTTTGGAAACTACGGTGGCCTAAACACGCCTATATATTGTAGCGGTACTATATAGAGACATTCCAAACAGACGATGAAAAGAGTTCTTATAAATAAAAACTATAAACAAAGTACTACAGAACATGTATTCCTAAAATTTTTAATGAATAAAAATGCTGAAGTCTATTATACCTGAGTAACTCTGTTGACAAGACAATCGTCAGCGTATATTCCTTTGTGCATACATGGTAGCCTCTCGAATCTTTCATCTTTTGCTATTCTAAGATTAATGTTGGAACAATCAATATGCCGACACAAATCACACATGGCATAAAAAATGAATTAAAGACAACAGGAATAAAGTGACTGTGAAATTACAGTGCGAGAAAATGAAAGTTCTACTAAGGTCCTTCATTTCCTCGCACCTTCATTTGACTTAAACTATACCACAGATGGAAAGCAAAAGAGTTAACTAATAAAGGCTGAGATCTATGCAAACAAAGCCCCTGTGACCTAAGAGGAAGTAGAATGAGTAATGTTTGGGTCCAGCTATCATAGAGACAATAATTTGAATTAATGCCAAACGCCAAGTGTAGTAAAAAGCCATCTTAATTCCCGTAGGCAAGTGCTTTAGTCATTTTCAAAGTCTCCAAAAATTGCTAGCAGGTATATCCCCATAGGCTAGCAAATGAGGAACTCAGGCAAAACCTGAGGATACAAATCTAGGTCTTACGCTCACATCACCGCTATACTCATAACAAAAGCACAGACTGCATTAGTAATTGAAGAACAAGAAACTAGCTAACAAATTTGCAACCACTTAGTACTGTCTATCTCAAGTGTTCAATATTACTATACAGCTGAATCAAGGCAACCACGCTGTGTTAAAGAAATATACTAAGATGGCTGCTCTAGCTATTAACTCTGCTGTTATTGATCTTTCAATCAATTTCTCCCAGCCTCCCATTGCTGTCGTCTTCATCTTGTCTATCACTTTCAACTTTCTCATTTCCCTACAAAAGATCTTCCCATTTGCTGTTCTTCTATCTGTAAAACTCTGATTACTTTCCACGTTCTTCTGTAATAGGGTATTTCCTATCTTCAAACCTTACATATTTTGGGCATGTTCTCAAAAAGATTGCTTTCTCTATAGCTCTAAATGCATACCTTATACGACAAATAGACTGCGCTGCTGTGAAAGAAAACCAGGCAAAAAATCTTCGAGTATGACTCAAAGAGTTAGAACGTTAACAGCAGTACTATATTGACTTCAAAATCACCATGTCGCAATCTTTCTAGTGATGACAGACTTATAGCAATATATTTTGGTTTTTTTTAAAAATTTATAAAATACAAAGGAACAGTAGTATTCCGCACTGTAGGTAGCAGAATGGACATAATGTCATCTGGTTCTGGCAACAAACGCCTTTTACAACTCTTCCAATATTAATCTGAAGCAAACGAAGAAAAACAAACAGCAAAGCATTCTGTGTACACTAACTTGCACCAATTAGGTAGTAACTAGTTGAGAAAAAAATGCACTGCACTGGTAAAACCTGTAAATACCTGTGCTGCATTTATGATCTTCAGGAGTAAATCACAAGTAATGGATTGGTTCAAAGAGGGTGCATATAAACGTAATTCAAAACATAAGGGAGGTCGCTCAAAAAGTGGCCTAGTTAAGCATGTTTGTTACTTTAATGTATGCTATGGATGTCTCTAAAATTATTCGCTTATCACTTTCGCTACGTGTTGGGCTGACGTAAAGAAGCAAGATTAATAAGGCTTGTGATTTGACGTTACTTAAATACAGTTCTGGAGGGTAAGATAGATGACCAAGGAGATCGTGGCGCACAGGACCAAACAGAGCGCAGTGCAGTTAGAAGTGCGCATTGTCTGCAAGTCCAGTATTGCAAGCACACATTGGAGTAACAGGCTGAAAATCGTCTTGGAATTTATATTCGTTTAACGCATGAAATTCAAAGCATTACCAGTGTTTTTACACTATCAAATATCCCGAACAAGGAACTTTAACCAGTCTAACAGAGGTCATCAACTTACGTTTGAACTCAACTATTGATACAGAATTTCAAAGAGTTTCATAAACCATAGTCAATTCATTAAAAATGTTCGAAGAGTATGCATTCGAGGAGCTTTTTGTCTTACTAAAAGGCATGTCGCACTCATGTTTTTCTCCAAGATCAAAATGAAGCGTTCTCTCAATTGGCAAATCTACAAAAAGATCAGCAGGAGTACCCTTTTTTCTTATACTGAGAAAGTGTAGACATTCCCAGCCAAATTCATTGCAGAACTTTTGTCTACTAGTTCCTCTCTAAGGCTCCAGCAACGGCAAGAGTCGCTGAGTTCTGAGTTTGTTTTTCAGTCTCATTGTGAAATTTAGAATCATTTCAAGATCGTCTCTCTGTGATAGATAATATAACCATTATCCAGGTGAGGGTCTCACAAGATAATAAATATATTTAGAGAGATGTCCTATCATTCTTATCCTGCGTGTAACTTTCAAAATAGCCTGTCTGATATCACTTTTACAGGTAAGCACAACTCACTTTAATGCCAATCTATATTTCAACCCAAGCTTTTCCAACTCTCCCATAACACAGTCTGTTATATATGGGGTACCTAAACAAAAAGAGAGCAGAAAAATACAAATTTGTCAACAAACATTAATTGAAAGATTAGAACTGAACGTGGTTGCAAATATTCGAGTAACCAATTTAAAACAACATAGGATATTTATGCATCTAAAATTAATATTTATGCTTTACTTGAAACTGCAAGACTATTAAGTAGCAATTTAACCCTTGGCATAATCCTAGTTACTAAATGGTAATCCAAAGCAATTAAAAATCCATAATGAAATGTTTAATGATGAACATACATTTTGCATATAAGCAATCCATCAATGACTGAATGATATCCAGCTTGTTCTTAATTGAAAAGTTAATAAAGTTTGTATCTATCAGCACATGATAAGGAGGGCCAAGTTGCGTGTTGTATTGAAGAAACAATGCTGATGAGCTCTGCACTCTAAAATCAAGAAGAAAATTTTACAAGCATTCCTCATTGCTTCATTGGGTAAAGTGCAAGGCAAAGTTGAACAGGTCAATTCTTTTACTAAATGCTCTGTGAAACATTAGGAAGTTCCTCTGCTACTTTCTGACTGTAATAATATATAAATCTTGGTTGCAAGAACTTTCTGCACTGCACATTGACAATGCAAAATGCTAGCCATGGCATAATCTAACACAATTAACATTCCTACATACAGAGGATTCTGAGTTTTCAGGTTTCAAAAAGTGCCAAAATTTCATCAAAAAAGCCTTTGGTAACATTCTTAGCCCTGCAGCTTTAGAACAACAAATGTACAAGGAAATGCAAAATAAAGCTACTTACACACTTCTAACTTCATCATTGTCTTTCTTCTTTACAGCTTTTTTTTGGGCTTCAGCCTTCTTGCTATAATCAAAACCAAGAAACATTTCTGATTTCTGGTTTCAATAGTTCACATCATAGGGAGCACTATCTACTTTCTCCAAAAGTAATAATACATTGAGACAATCTGATGCTACCTGCCCGTCCATGTCACCATCAGCACTTGATGACATGTCATACAACAAAATTCATTGCAATAGTAAACAATAAATAGCACAATCATGTGCAACCATCATGTAAGGCAGCATATTTGGTTGTTTAAAGAAGCTGCCAGAAATACAGTCACATAGGTGTTGCATTTACATGGGGCCCCTCAGCTAAGTTTTATGACATGTGCAATGTATGAATGGTACCAAAACTATTGTTAGCAGAACCTTATAAGCTTCTTAATCACCACTTGACACACTCTTTGTAGTCGTGTGCAGATATTTGGTTAGTCAAAGCCATTTACACAAAGTCATTCATGAACTTTAATGGTAGAGATCAAAAGAAGTATGCTTTCCTAAGTGGCTGAGTACTTGCATGCCTAAGTGACCTCATTTTTGGTCAGTTAGCCAGCCCAGTGTAAATGGGAAGGCTAACTAATCAAATATTTGAAAGGTCCCTTATTTGTACAGCTCCTTGTAAATGCTGCCTGAATGTTTACGGAAATGGTCCATTACACTCTGCTTCTATCTGGGTATCAAAAAGAACTATGGCTGTGCATTAGTACTCAAGCAACTTAAGATCCACTATAAGCAGCTAATTGCATTCCCAAAGATCACAACTATTTCTGAAGGTTGTAAACAAAACATAACATTTCCAATAGCCAATACAAAGAATATCCAAGATACAATAATATCCAACAAATAACACTGTAATTTTGAATCAATTCAGTATACTTACATCCTTGAATCTTTTGGGTTAATGATTCGCTTAACAGCCGCAAATTTTCGACCTTTCTTGGCTTTCCCCTGGAGATGGAAATTGCTATTTCTCAGTTTTAATATTACTTTTCCCAAAGTGGATTCTGTACAAGTGAATGACTGACAGCTCTGATGCTAGCTTCAAAATAATCATGCCACACTGGTGCAGAATACTTATAAAAACAGTACCTTGGTGCAAAGATGAAGGAATTTCTCTTGCACAAAAATTCTCATGTAAGAATTTGCTATTTAAAGAAATGTTTCTATGTTTATATAGTGAATAATTATTGAATCAACTTCAAATGTAATGCAGTTGTTCTATGTGCTATTCCTATCATTTTTTGCTAATGCACATAGCTGACAAAGTATGACTCTAAGTTAATGACCTGGCAGTAGGCACATGCATACATGACACTACAATATAAAAGTTGCTTTTGGTCTGTTATATCAGGCATGGTGGCAGTGGGGGGTCTGGGGAGCTTCAGCCCCTCCACTTTTTGCCAGCCAGTGACTTCTCTACGCTTTAACAAGCAATTTATTGTTTGTACCCCTCCACTTTTTATGTGCAGTCCCTTACTTTCTATTTGGCAGCACCATACCTGTATTTATATGTCATAAATCATAGTAGCTGCCTGAAATTAAGCAAATTTTCCTACAAGGATGGGCTCCTGTTAGAGAAATAAAGGTTAAAGGTGAAGTAATATGTGTGTGGCTGGGATTGACATAATAACAATCATTGTAAAGGCCTCAGCCCTATCCTAAATGCACTCTTATATTCAATTCTGTTCTATTTTATTCTATATATATGTATATATATATATATATATATATATATATATATATATATATATATATATATATATATATATATATATATATATATATATATATATATATACATCATTATAAATAGATTATTGTCATCTTTCAACATTCTACATCGCAATGAGCATTAGTCTAAAAACTTCCTTTCATTTGTATACAGTATTTACTTGATTTGATAGTTCATTAGTCAGTAAGAATAATTTCATTTCAGAGCCTTTAATATAGCTAGCCCTTCAGCACGCAACAAGTGGAGGTTTTTCAAAGGTCCTCCCATGGACCTACATTACAGTAACAACTAAATAAACAAACAAAAATCAACCAACGGTATTTGAACACCTACTAACAATTTAAAAATTGCATTTAAAAACAAAGGTAAACCTTACAAAATTACAAAACCTAAATCATCAGTAAAAGACGTATGCCCTAACTGACCAACGTAACCAAAAATGATTAACTAGTTAGGCAGTTGGGTCCTTGAGAGTATCTTAAACCTGTACACTTGCATTTATGTGTGAATACAGACCATTCCACAAACTTTCCTATCTTCTAGTTGCTTCAAATGTGACGGTGACAATTTTCTGTGAACCAGCAACAACTTCATGAAGGGCGAATGAGGCTGTTTCATAATGGCCATAAACGAAAACGAGACACCAAGTGAAGTGACAGAAATGAAAGAAGTGATCATAGAAGTGATACTCTAGGGGTGAAAACGGCAGTGCTCCTGGATAATGGCTGACTTTACGATTCCAAATAACACCCCTGTTTTCAATCTAGAGTGCAAGGCAGCATTCGATGCCTTGGATGAGACAGAAAAGAAGTACTCCCATTTTCTATCACAAGCAGATTATGAGGGAAGTCTGATAGTGTTGATTCAAACTTCTTTGGAGTCTGTTCCAATATTCTTGCTTTTTCAACGACTTTTTGCAGAGCAGGATATAGAATCTTTGAAAAAGTCCGCCCTTTCAGCCGACAAAAGAATTACTGAAGATGACTTTCAGGTTTGTCATCGATTTGATCTTGTATTTTACTTAAGACCACCAAGGGCAAAAGCGGAAGCTACTACACAGTAAGGGACTCTTGTGCCTCTATGTATACTCATAAAACTGATCTGATGTTAGAACAAATTAAGGAATTTGTTTTTAAAACAAGGAATGGATTGTATAAGCAAAACTTTCATCAGATGCAAACACTCTTGTGCACTTTCAGTTTTGATAAAAATTCTTATTTCTTTTGCATTTTAGGCATTCTTGGCTTATGCCGCTGGATTATACTCCAACATGGGAAATTACAAGTCATTTGGAGACACAAAAATAATCCCAGCTATATCAAAGGTATTGGCATAGGAAAGTATCATCATGATTTTCTGCTGATCAGTTTTGCAAATATAAAATTGAAATGAATTTTTAACAGCTAAACAGGTCAAACTATATAACATGTATAGATAAGTAGACCTAGTGAAGCATTTGAATGTATTCAATGAAAATGAATTTCAATAGAGACCTGGTATGAAGTAGTCTTGTGTGACGTAGGCTGCACACGGTATGCTATGCTAGTGGGAACACAACAACTTTGGTGAATTACTGAATCAGTGGATCAAAGAGCACCAGATATCATTAAATGATGGGCATTGCATTGATTTGTTCCTCATTTTCCATCAGTCAAAGTTAAAGACAATAATATGGGAGAGTGAAGCTTTTAAGAAGCATTCTGTTTTGATGGAGCCACTATGGGGAGAGTGCAATTCAGCAATGTACAATATAGAGCCTCGATTTCAAGAACTTGGGCTGGAAGACAAGGTTAGCATTTGTTTTTTCTAAATTCTTTCATAAGAAATGCTAAATTTCATAAAAGCCTGCATATATGGTGCCTCTGTGAATAGGTTGCACCCCTTCCTAAAAACACACACAAGTGGAAAACTAGCATTTGACATTTTAGCTCCATTTTAACTTTTGCAAATGTCAACCATTTTCTCTATTTGTAGGGGATTTCAACATATTATTCTAGTAACTGTACTAAGAAGGATTTGGAGATTGTTGGAGATTTTATGAAGGAAAAGGTAAATGCATCTGTTTTATTTAGTGTCATTCTATCTGCACCTTAGACTTTGGATTGATTGACAGCAAAGAGGTTGTTTAAATTTTGTAGATTTGGCAGTTAACTTACATTTATGTACATTTTCTACATTTCCTGCATGTACATATATTATCTTGTTCCAAGCAAATCTCCATTGTATAAGCTTCTGCTCTCTGGCAGTTTTAAGATGATGTAGATAATATTTTATTTTAGGCTGTGTAATAATATTTGTTCTACATACTGGCATTCATCTCATAAGCTCAATAACAATACTGTATCATAAATCCAACTTGATATATAAGCTAAGTAGTTCCACTAGGAAATATATTTCCCTACATTTTGGAATAATATTCCCCTAAGCTGAAAACAAGACATTTGTAAATAACTTAAATGCATGCATAATGTCATGGCTAGAAGTTCATAATCCCACAGGCTGAATGGCCTATATCTAAATATTGCAAAGCATCTCTTTGGGAAATGAGCCTCTGAATTTTTCTGTAGGATATAAGTCCTTACAATACGCGTGTCTTCAAAACATTTGGTTCTGATGATAAACCTATTTATGAACTACGATTAGCCTCAGTGGCAAAATCAGGTAAGTGTCCTTTTTGTTTTCCAAATTCCACTTGCGAGTAATTCCACTAGGAAACGTATTTCCTTACACTTCCAAATTTCCAAATTCCAAGCTTTGTGAGAAATTCATCACTGTAACCTAATGTAATTAGACACTTTCATGCTTGTATTTCTAAGGAAGCTCTCACAATAAGTCATTTTGAAGCTGTGAAACCAAGGCACTGACAAATAAGATGTTTTTGTCTGATCCTTGAAAAAATCTCCTTTGCCGTATGATATATGCAGCACAGATGCTATTTGTAACTCTCTTTCACAAACAGCTGCTGCTTTCTTATCACTTAACTATTCCTCTACACAACATAGGGATAAAAAGTCCTTGCCTCAAATGCAGATTCATTTAGCCAATGCCAATATATTACCAGAACACCTAATATTTTGTCTTTACCTTCCATAGACCAACCAGTCACTTGCAAGGCAGACCTTGAAGATACCATTGCAAAGATAATTGGATCATACCAGTTACCAAATGCAACACTTAACATATCACGTGGCGATTACTCTCCCATTATGAACAGAGTTGTCAAAAGACTTGAATCTGCCAAGGTACTGCTCACTAGAAGTTATTTTTTCTGACCCTGTGATGGTGCAATAGCCTAGGATAACTTACTATCAGCTATCCTAAGAATGGGCAATTACACCTGTTTTGGGGGATCTGTTTAAAGTCTGGGTGTTTTTTGCAGACCCTAAGAATATAAGCCTGTTTGTTTCCTGAGAAATACCCAAGGTCATATTGCTACTCTTTCTTAACCCTAGCGTGTACATGTTTTTCACCAATTCATACTTGATGCGTTCATGTTTGACCCATCAACCATAAACATGACTCAACAATGCCATCCATCTACGTTTCCTTGTTTGTTTCTAGCTATGATTTGATAAGGAGCATAGAACACAGCTCTTGATTGGCTGAAGAATGTAAGCAAATCCACGTGATGATTTTCAAAACATTCGATTTGTGTATACTTAAAACGTTATGATTGGTCTATTCTTACAAATCATCACATGACTTTTCTCGTCCAATCAAGAACTGAGCCCTGTGCCATGAGAGACAAAAGTCATAAAATCACATTTATTGACAATCGGGTAGCAATCAATGTTATTTAATTTCGACAAGATTTTGTATTTAATGTCTATGTATAAATGATGTTTTCCAGTTGCTGCAGTGATGGAAGAACATATCATTTGTATTACCAGAAAAATATTATTTATCTATACTTCAGATTCTTAAGACTTATCTATACTTTTCAGACATCGTATCAATATTTTATTGCATAGTGTATTTCTACGTTCATAGTTTCAAAGGTCATAGTATATTTCATAGTGCATTATAGTTCATAGTACAGTTCAAAGATTGTGGTTTCAAAGTTCAAAGTTCAAAGCTACTGCTTATGGACTTTTCGCAGCAATATGTGCATTATTGATAATTTTGATGGTAATTTAGTTTAAGTTACAGCTCTGCACTCTGCACGCATAGGAATCTACTCCATACCTTTCTCCTAGCAATATGCTGCTAATGAAAACGAGAAACTGATGATTGATTATTACATCCATTCATTTACTACTGGATCAATCAATGCCCACAAAGAGGGATCAAAGTATTGGATTAAAGACAAAGGTCCGGTCGTTGAGAGGTATGCTGCCTTACTGTGAGACGACCACTGTTCTATTGAATAGGATGAGCCAGCTAGCATTTAATTAAGCAAATTAATATTTTGTTGCTTAATACTGCTTAGTTTATCTTCATCCAATATACCACTCGATGATATCATGCAGTTTATCTCGTTTCCCAACTTAAACGAGTAAGTAATCTTTTCTTAGCCAATTTGAGGACATTTTTGTGTGTTGAGATACTTGATTAAGTGTGGTGTACGTTGTAGACATGATATTGTTTTAAATTTTTTGTATAAACGATTGGACTTTCCAACTATCTTACATGTCATCGCTGACATATTTAATCTTTCTTCTCCGTCACATATAGACGTTTGTATCCAACAGATAAATACCTCGATGCAGACAGTTTGACATAAGTTTAAATTCTACATAAATCTAATCTCAATAATGAGTTATAGATAAAAGATTCATAGGCCTTTGCCATCTTTCTTAGAGGATTGTGTAGCTTTCTTCCCGTCATTTCGTAGTGAAAGTAAAATTTTCGATTTCTACCTTCCTACCTTCCGTAATATACAAGCAAAGGTATGCTGTTTCTATGACAGCTGATAGATACTGCCAAGAAAATTACATGAATGCTGATATAGAGATTTACAATTATTTCTCATTTAACTTGAAACCAATTTTAGATAAATATTGACTATGTATATCAATTGCGTTGCTTTTTAGTTATGTTGGGTTTATTGAGTCATATAGAGATCCATATGGAGTGAGAGGCGAATTTGAAGGTACCTTTATTTATGGATTGGCGACCAAGATGGGAAGTAACCTTTCCATCATTATTGTTCATCCCATGCAAAGAGGAGCATGAAAAGTTGTCAAAAGATTTTCATATTTCGGCCACAGTATAAATACTTACAATATGAAAATGCGAGTATTGCACACTACTTTGACCTACATCATGACACGAGAAGAAACGTTCAAATTCTGTTACTGGACAGTTTCAAGGAAAGCAATTCTATTTCATGTTACATATAGAAAGAAAGATGAATGATCGAATGAATGAACGAATTAATGAATTATTGAATGAAGTATTAATGATTTAAATAGGTATTCATAGCATCTTTAACCGTAAAGTTCAGGAACTGCTTCGCCAACTGTTCTTCCAAACAATTTGAGGACTTCAATATCCATTTTATGTTTGATAGATTCCAAATGTTCCTTTTAAGCATATAAACATTGTTTGACTCTTATTGTCAGGTTTTGTGGCAATGGTAAACAAAGAGATGAGCAAAAAATTCGGAACACTTGTTGAAAGAGCCGAAGGCCTGTTGAAACTTCTACCATGGGGTCCAGAGTTTGAGAAGGATCATTATCTTCGACCAGACTTCACATCATTGGATGTCTTATCCTTTGCTGGTAGCGGTATTCCAGCTGGAATCAATATCCCAAACTGTGAGTTTAATGTTATTCATTTCAAATTTCCTGCGTCAGTTTCAGCTATGACTCTTACGCGTCCTGTGCGAGTTTTACGCGTCCTGTTCGAGTTTCAAATGTAGCGATGTAACAGCTGGTTGTAATGTCATTTGTTTTTTTGGCTGCATTATGGAAGTTCAATCCTGTCATGGATTGTGCGTGTAAAATGTGCATGAAGATGTATTGCCGGGTTTTCATGTGATAACTTCTTACGCCCGTTCTAACACTTCTGCTGATGCCTTTATTTTTCGTAGGATTAGTAGTTTCGCAAAATGTGTATTCTCTTACCTTACACATTTTCAGTTATTTTGTTAGTTGGGGCTATCTAGATTTCCTTGACAGCAGTTATTAGAACTCAACTTTGAATGTCCTCAGTAGGGAGATAGATAACAGATTATTGTGTCGGGTCCTTTTCTGTCTTCCAACAGTGTTGCTATTGTCTGCTATCATATCAAGGCACATAAATCTGGTTTGGAGCTGTACAAGTCTTGCCTTAGTATCTCCTTCATCCTTCATTTTTTGGTTTGGACCTACGCAGCTTTTATTTTTTAGATGCTTTTTAGTTGTTTAGTTGCAAGTTTTGCCCACAAATGCTGTTCACTTTTTACTAAATCTTGATTGACTTCAAAATTTCTGTTCCAGCATACGAGCTGATCTTTTTCAGAAATATTTTTGAATCATTTTAATGTCTTTTGGCCAACTGTTGCTGGCGGTATTGTATTTCAGCGTTAGTGGAGAGATTGAGTCGATAAGTCTGTCTTTCATATCAGCACCGTTCAGAAGTAATTCAGAAGACTTGTCGTCCGAGTAGTGCAATGAAAGTTACACAGACTTTTCAGCTTGGAATCGGTTTACATAAAGACTCAAAACCCAGTCTTGTGTATACGAAAAGAGTTCATTTTCTCACTTGGACTCTTCAAGTAAACAATGGTGAATAGGTGCCAAGTGGCCAATCATACGGCTAACTGGACACATTATTCATCATGTCACGTGTATCCGCATATGGCTATATATTTCGGTTCACCTTTCGGTCGCTATCCGACGTTTCATACTCTGACGAGTGTCGGACGAAAATAGGCTTTTCAGTATGTCTAAAACATGATACCGATTTTTCGTGCTGTAGTGAAGTTCTGTAGCACCAACAGACTTTTCACGTATTTTCAGCTTAAGTTAGAGGTTGTAAATTTTGATTCATTCAAAAGTTCAAAGTGAGCATACTAGACCACAGCTGGCAATATACTGTCAACTGAACAGATGATTCAACTGAAACCGCTTGGGATGTAGTCATAAGATCCAAGATCTAAATAATACCGGCATGGTCCTTCCATTTATTTCTTAGCCTCTCGTACATGGAACAAACTCAACTTAAACTTATAACAGTTGCATAAACAACTGTCGTTTCGCGAAAATACTCGGGATGGAGTTAATTGGTTTTATCTTACGTTTTGATTTTCTTCTCTAAAGACCTATATCATCCAATTCTATCTGGTTTGTTCTGAAAATTGACCACTGGCGCCTACAGCAGCCAACTATATACCACAAATTGTCATCATGCCACAGTACCTTATATGTGAAGATTTATGGTTAAAAGTAGCATTGAATCTTTTTCCAAATAGCACAATAGGAAGGACGGCAAATATTTATTGCAAGGAATGTGACTTTTAACTCTATAGGCTTCCGTATCGTTTAATTAGCTGTCCGGTATTGCCCGCCCTAAGCCAAGCAATTGTTTATCGAAAGATGCCGATTGATAGAACTTAGATGCAATATTAGTACCTCATTCCGCGAATAGTACGTTTTTGTGCCGTAAGTTCTTGTAAACATGAACAAAACCTTCATGATTTGATTCGTTGTGACCAGCAGGGGCGAACTGGCAAGTGATGCCAAGTTGCGATCGCATACCATACCCACCCTGTGTATTTTCTTATCGGTGTCCCTATCATCCTCACAACTTGGTTGATCCATGTCCTAGTACTCTACATTTAAGGAAAATGAATCACCACACCCAATATAGGCCCTTTTCATATAAAACAGTATCCTTGGGAAAAAACCGCCATACCATCCCTGTTGACCAGTACTTTTCAGTCTTCTCTTGCAGTTGATATGTACTTATTTCGCGACTTGCTTGAGTTGCTTTGCCAGCATTTTTTATTTTTCTCGATCTGAAAATATTCACACCAGGTCCCGTTATTGTGATATTTTAACAACCTTGAGCCAGACTAAGAGCTCAGAAGTTCAGAATTCAAAATATTTCATAGCTGATATTCCTCGTTATGTTTTAGTCATTTAGTTATCGATAAAAATGTTCTTCTAATAGCAATGAGTCACATTTTACGTGCTGTGTGGGAAAATCATGAACAATTGACAAGATCTTTGCTTTATCTCTAGATGATGACATCAGACAAGTGGACGGATTTAAGAATGTCTCATTGGGAAATGTACTTAGTAGTTACAATAAGGACAGAAATATTACATTTTTGGATGAGAGTGAAAAGGTGAGCATTACTACTTACCCGTGCTAGATGCCAGATTCAAATTTGTGCAATAGACAACGAGGAGATTCTGACTGTTTGGGAAAATAAAGGCTCTAGCGTAGTTATACTGTGGAAAGTATGCGTGTGTTCTACGAGCTTGTCATGAAAGGGAATGTTGCTCCATTTCACACAGCATAGTGCCGCCCGTGCAGAAAACCCATGGAAATATGGTTTGGGTGCAAAATTGCCGGTTTTGTGACATAGTGTGTTGGGTGTGTTATTTCAAAAATTTGTATAATCATTTTGCATAAAAGAACGAAAGCTCCGACGAGTAGCATGGCGGTGAATTAGAAAAAATAGCCAGGAACAGGAACGTTCTACAAGTATATGTCGTAACGGCTTCGTCAGTAATTAACAACGGTTTCCTGTTCATGTCATTTATTTAATTTTCACTACCTACAAACAACTACCAATACAGAATGCACAGATGTAAATACACACAAAAATATTTAAGTATATAATTGTACTGCAATATAAAACTTTATACGTCTAGTAGGTAGTAAAATTGTTAAAGGAGGAGCTCTCTTGGTTGCTTAACTAATCAAGGAGAGAGCCCACCTCCCCCTTATGAGGTGCTTCAGCATATTTTCACAAGGGAAAGATTTACAATAAACGACATTTTAGCTAAAGCATCTTTGAAAATGCAAAATTGAAAATGTTGCAACTAAGTGGGTAGATGAACTTACAAAGGAACAATAATGGTCAGTGTAGCAATAATTTATATGTCGATGACAATTTAGATCTGCTGATCCTGAATATATTTTCTAATTCATCCTACAATGCTACTCGTCATTGATTTTATTCTTAAATTCAAAATAATGCTGCGCTTTTCGACTGATGCTTCATTTTGAATAAATTAGTAGGATTTTTAAAGTCTAGGAAATCCCACCTAGAGTTAGGAATAAAAAAGAAGTCTGTAAAAAACTTAGTATGAATGGTTTTGTGATCTCTAAATTTCTGTTTTGTTATTGGAGGCTGTTGGATTGATTTGTTATTTAGGAAAGATGAAGCATGATAACTGGTTTCTCAGAATAAATGTAAGTGGGAATAAATGTAAGATGTAGAAAGGAGTAAATTTCAGCACTCAAGCAAAATTTCCAAACTGAGAAAATTGTCTTAACTCAATAAGTATACTTAATGCAACAAATTTTAACCAGCGGATTACATCTGCTAGTTTCAAAGGCCCGCCATGTCTACCAACTTGAAGTGCAATGGTACTGATCGGTACATCAACACGTATCCCATAATTTCTGTGTGTAAAACCAAAGTGTCCACCTGTTTTTGTATCTCAGTAGCATTGAATGTTGTACTACGTAATCGGTTGACAACTTCTTTACAGGACTTTCATTTTAATAGTGCACAGCTATTGCAACTGAGCAATTAGTTGGTCAAAGGATACAAAGCACTCCCATGAAATAATATGATAATAGTGGAACTGTTGTGTTTTGTTCAAGTAACCTACAATAATTAATGTCACTAGTACAGGGAAATTTGTAATTGGCCAGTCTGGAATGTCATATAATGAAAAAGATAAGTAACAAGCCCATCTCCACTGCAAAAGATTGAGTGGTACGAATTGAAATTTCAGGTAACTTGGAAATGAGAAAACATCTGTGGTCTATGGCAACATAAAGGTTCACACATTTCAACGAACAAAAGACTTGAATTTGCAAAGTTCTCGAATGATAATGATAAGATAATATTGTAGTAGGAATGGAAGATAACATCAAAAAAATCATAGAAAATATGGATATTTGGAGAGTAGAAGAGACATTGGGACAGCAAGGATCCTTCGTGAAGCGCTTAGTATCTGAGATTTAGGACCTAAGGGGTGTTGGTCCCTTAGGACCCGGCGAAAGAGAGAAGCTTCAGATGTAAACTGACACTTTGGTTCATAAATATGATACTTGTAGTCTGATTTCATAGAAGAACGAAGAATTATTTGTTGTCAATACGCACATATATCTTCTTGTCATTGCATTAAAATGAAGAATATTTATCACAATCTTTGTCTTCTTTCACTTCAAGGAACTTTACGCTGAATTAAGAGGGGCATCATTTGAAGTGCAGGTTGGACTTCACGAGCTGCTTGGGCACGGAAGTGGAAAATTATTTCACGAGGTGGCCGTCGTCTTTCAACTCATTGTTTTTTGGTCACAATTACTCTTTCATGCTTCTTTCCACTCTCCGCACCTCTTTGAAAGAAATGCATCCTCTCGCTAGGCACTGTCTGAGAGGCAAGGATGAGTTGGATCATTGACTCTGCGTTCTATCGTAACCCGACACAGGAATGCAAGAGTTCACGATGGCCTTGAATGTGTATAGATCCATTCGTTAGATGTAGGATAGGACTCGTCTGTAAGGAGCTTCAACGTGTTGTGGAACACAGAAACACATGGCAATTAGAAGAACCTGGTTATGCCGGGTGCAACCGTAGAATTAATAGTATTATTCTTCATGATACATATCTACTCTAAGTTTCAACTGATAGACCTCATCGTTTAATGTATACTCTGTCCTATTTTCTTTATGCTTTGTATCAAATACGCTTGCTTACACTGTAGAAAGTATCGATGCTTTTGCAGGACAAAAATGGAGTATTAAACTTTGAGTCGGAAAAAGTAAAAGATATGGTTACTGGTGGAAAGGTAAGCATTGGTTGTCTAATTAGAGCCGATCAATACCATCAAAGCTTATTCCTTAAACTGGCAGTCATTTTCCAGGATTTGAATCTATGGCGATATCCTACTCCAAAGGAATGATATTTGATTTCATTACTGGAGTATGACTCAGTGAAATGTATCATATTGTGTTACTACACAGTGCACTAGAGGGCTGCACGAAATCATGGTGTATAATATTGTTAGCTGAAACAGAATATAGTATAGGGTATTATGGTGAAATGCAGTATGAAGGGGTATTTCACAGTAGAAAACAGTACCATATGGTATGCTATAGGATAGTACAAGAAAGTGGTGTATAGCATGGTACGTAACAGTACGGTAAGACAATAACCAGACAATAGAAGAAGTTCCATTACATTAAATTTCCGTACATTACCATCCAGTATAGTACTGTATCGCATGGTAAGATACGGTACACATCTGTATATATAGTACAGTTCAACAAAATGCAGGATTACACGTTTTTTGTAACGAACCTAACTCACGGCCTACTTCAAAAAGTTTCTTGTTTTTTGGAGTTCTTTTGGCCACGTTGTAACATTAAAAGTTCCTCGATTGGCCTTTAATCTAAGTGTACATGTAGCCCTGAAAACAGTACACAAACTAGAAAAGCTGTGTACATGTGCGTGTACGTGTGTGTGTGTGTGCGTGTGTGTGTTGTGTGTGTGTGTGTGTGTGTGTTGTGTGTGTGTGCGTGAGTGTATGTGCCTGTGTGTGTGTGTGTGTGTGTGTGTGTGTGTGTGTGTGTGTGTGTGTGTGTGTGTGTGTGTGTGTGTGTGTGCGTGTGTGTGTGTGTGTGTGTGTGTGTGTGTGTGTGTTACGTGCTAGGACGCTTACCAATAGATTTACAAGACTCGTGCGAAGTTGAATAATTCTCGATTATTTACAGTGACAAAATATTCGATATTGAAAAGTTCCTTAGTACTTTTCCTTGAATATTTTGGCTTTCTACTTATAGCTTCCTTAAAAAGTGGTCCCTTGTAAGAAATTTGCGTCCTCATACTTTGTATTAAGATCATATTGTATCATATATTTGTATTAAGGCTATTAATTTATCGCTTGTTCTATTATTGCTTAAACTTGTTGACTTATTGACACTTGATCTAGGGATTTCAATACTGTTTGACAAACATGACAGCTTGGTCTTAATTTTGCAAAACACCCAGCAGCCCATCGTGTCTTTATTCATGCAAAAATATCGAATTCAATTTTCAGAATTGCATTTTTAGAATTGCATTTTCAGAATCGCTTAACTCAACAAAATCTTATCTTTGTTGCACCAATTCGCCCTAATTGTCTTCCTTTCGTTATCCTAATTAATTGAATTAACATTAAAGACGAGTTTCAAAAGAAACAGACGATTCTAACAGGGATTATACATAGCGACTTTGCACCATATTCAAGGTAAACTTTAGTAACGTAGTGCTGATGTTGTCTTTACATTGCATACACAATCAGAGGAAATCAGCTGTTCTTGAAGACTTATAGACTAATTCCATAATTGAACTTTCGCCGGCAACATTTGATGTTGTAACAACTTCAATGAGTATTCGCTACAATATGGTATTTACTGCAATGTAGAAAATTCATCCTCAATTGGAAATCTTCAGCACGCAGTTTTTAGAGATTTTTCTGCAAGTGCTATTGAGGAACGATTAATCGAGGAGATTGACCATGGCTCGAGCCATGCCATGAATGATAGATAGGTGCTCAGCCAGCAGAAGCGAATGATCGGGACCCTTCGTAAAACTAGAAGAATATGAGTGATTGGGATAGGATCTGGTTGACGAACTTCTTGAGATCCATGGCTCAGCGTGTGTACTATCCAATAGGCACTCTTTGACTCACTGGCCAAGTATAAAATAAGCCAAGTGGTCCATTCTACTTCTAGCCCGGTATATTCACCAATCGTCTGGTTCTGACTGCTTTTACACATTCACCTTCATGTTCAACTGTTGGCTTTTACTGTGCTCATATTGCTGATCCTAACTATGCTGTAGTTTACAAAGTTCTCTTACCTCTTTTTCCTCATAAGTATAGAACTAAGACTTTAAACAGATTTTAGTGATCAACTGTATGTTCTCCATGTTCAAGTAGGCTTCCTGCATTGTTGAGCAAACATGTTGATGATTTTTCCTGCTGGTAATGCTTGGCACAGAGCTCTAATACATATACCTCGTTGACTTTTAGGTGGGAAGTTGGTACAAGCCGGGTGAAACCTGGGACTCTGTTTTTTCATCGATAAGTTCTACGTATGAAGAGTGTCGTGCGGAGTGCGTCGGACTCTATTTAAGCATACCACCGGAGATTCTAAGGTAGAAAAGCACTGCCTTTTGTTTATCTTTCTTTTGGCTCTTTGACCATGATTTCCACAACTGGTTTGTTTTGCATGTGCGAATTAAACGAATGGCCGAGGGTTTTCTGGATAGCATACTGTTTGCTGGAAGGCCTCTTCAGCTGAGACAGTTCTGAAAAGTACCGTAGGCCGACAATTAATCCTCAATTTATCGCGCTGATGCAATAGAATGAATATGGATTCATTTCAAAAACAGCCACTATCAAAATAATCAACCTTAGACCATTCTAAAATAAAGAACTGATCTTCAGGGAATAAATTGTTTCGCCTACTTGAATGTCGGCCATAATTTTGATTACTTTTTTAATTTCCTATTACGAAGGAACTTAGAAACCAAAGAATAACAAATTCGTGTACTAAGCTTATGTCCTGGCACAAGTTACCGCATCACAGTGTTACATTTAAGTTTTTTTCCGTTCTCTTGACATTTCATTAATCAATTTTTCAGCATATTTGGTCACGAAGGCCAACAAGCGAGTGATATTATGTATATAAACTGGCTTAACATGGCTCGTGCTGGGCTTCTTGGCCTAGAGTTTTATTCACCTGCAACTGAAACATGGAAACAGGTAATAATACTGGAATGCTCAAATTTTGTCGAATGTTAACCAGCTCTTGCAGAACTTGGCAAATATTTTTTATTGCTATCTGAAATAAGATGCCTATATAGATAAATATATATATATATATATATATATATATATACATATATATATATATATATATATATATATATATATATATATATATATTATATATATATATATATATATATATTTATCTATTTATTTATTTATTTATATCTGCACATTGAAAAGTTGCTTTGCAAACTATCTGCGTTGTTTGTAGGCCCATATGCAGGCTCGTTTTGTCATATTGCAAATATTCCTGCAAGCGGGGAATGATTTTGTAAAAATACAACAAGTGACTGGCGAAGATGGTAGACCGGATCTCAGACTAGCCATGGACAGAAACCAGATCGTGACAACCGGGAAAAATTGCATTGGTGAATTCTTAAGAAAGTTGCAGGTGTGTAAATGCTAGATTTAATGTCCTAAGCTTGCTTACTTTAATGAGATAATACCTTTAGACTCTTATAAAATTTGTCGATCCACTCTTTGCGGGGCTTATGTGCAATGAATTTGTTGCTGTCTCTAAAGTTTGGAAGTATGAAATAAAACGGAAGATTGCCTCTCAGTCTTACACTCTTTTTTATAAGAAAAATTTTATACGAACACTAGCCTGAAAATTTATGGAAAATTAAGAACAAATTAAGAACAAGCTGAGACTGGCGCACTGTCGTAAAATGATTTCAAACTGATATAGAACTTTTTAAGCTCAACAATGCTTGCTAGAAGTTTTTGAAACACTCAAATCACCTGTGTGTAAAACAAGTCGCAAGTGTACGAAGACTTTTGGCAAGGATTTTAAATCTGTAAGAATGTATATCTTTTGTCTTCTGCTAATGTTATTGCGAAAATAATACCTGTTTCATAAACATCCAATGTTCACTCGTATAATTTCTAATGTCTACATTGCTTACACCCCAATAATTTAAGAACAAATTAAGAACAATTCAGTCTCAATATTTTCGAAAAGTTAAGAAGAGCCAGCCTGAACCTCAATTATAATGGTTCTTATAAAAGAAAAGGAGTGAAGCTGCCTTGCAATATTTTCAACTAACCTTTAAAAATTGATTTGGTGTCTACAAAATATTTCTCATTTGATTTTAACAGCGTAGCAATATTCTCAATCTGTGACTATAAATCGCCCTCTAGCTTTATCTAAACCTTAGTTGTCTTGAAATTTTGATTCTACCTACTCCCCCTACACAGACGTCCTTGTCTGTCCCTCTTTGTAATTAGAGTGCCTTACGGGAAAAATTTTTTCTTATGATCCTCCAGCTCTCTCAATGCAGTGGCTTGTAACACTCTTTTGTGAATAGCAAAAGGTCCTTCAAAACCCCTCTTTATTGCACAGCATTACGAAAAGAACCCCCACTCAAGAGACAAATCCATTAGCTTTTATTCACTTATTTTGACATAAGTTTACCGTATAAGCCTGAAATTAAATATCACGAAACGAACACATTAAGTAAGAAGTTAATTTAATGCAATTGCTGTTCAGCAGAAGCGTCATTCATTATGCTATTGTACTCAGAAAAACAAATGGAATAGTAACGTACCACCAAAATGTGCATTTTTTCGTGTTGCGTAACTGTTGCAGCCTGACACACTACGATCCCTAGATATTTCATAAAACATTGTAACAAGAGTAATGCATTTCCCTACACTCACAGTTACGTATATTTTGAAGGACCCTTATCTATTCACAATAGTGTGATAGAGTATGTGTAGAATTGGAAGTTGTTGAACTAAGCAGCGGATGACTGACAACTCTAAAAATCATCGTAAACATGGCCTAATTCTAACTGGCATACACTTTTCTGAAACAACATGATAATCTGGGCCGAAGATAGATCCCGTTAATTTTTTGATAATTTTAAACTCAAGTGTTCTTACAATTGTTCTCATCATTTTGAGAGTGATAATTGGAAACAGGTGAGGTCGGCCGGGGGGCTACTACTGAAAATAAAGCAACGAATGCCAATGTTTAGTAACAACCTCATTATAATTTGTCTGCAGAAAGAATGTGATGAATAGTTCTTATTTTGGGGGGACATCGACCCTCAATTGTCTTATAAAGTATGTTCGTATAATAAAAAGAGTGTGTCACAGAGATAGCTAACTTGCCTCGGGACTGATATGCTAAACAGGTCAGTACATCCTGTGCCAAAAACACAAATTTCTAACTATAGACGATTACCAACTTTAACAAAATCCCCAAAATCTCGGCTTGAATTATTTGAGCTAGTGGCTACCGATTGCACGCGAGATAATAACATACAAATCGCCGGTGTTTACATCTGCAACGGAAGAGAAAACCGATTGCAGTGCAGCATTAAAAAGATTCAAATCTGATCTTTAAAGAGTAATGGAGTCCAAGTTGTTTAGTAGCCATAATTTGACCCTAACATCAATTCAGAGCCCTACGTAAAGTCCAAAAAGGTGCCTACAGCTTATTCGGATATTGTAAGGAAACTGTTTACCGTGAAAGGGCAGCCACAAATTAGAAGAAATAAGCACGCGTAGTCCTATATGTCAGTATTCATTAAGCACTAAGTACGCTTTCATAATTTCGGTTCTAGTTGACAAAGGAAATCAAATCTCTTTGGCTTTTTATTGACTTAAATGACAGCTCGTGATAAGTATTGAACAAGCCTGTAAGATTTGACTCAGATTATTTGCCAACAATAATTTGCCCACATTTGTCTTGAAACTTGCAACTGCAGCTCGGTTCATTATCTCAGATTACGTCATTGATATAATATTCGCTTGACATCTTGATCAACAGCTTCAGTTTTTGTATGAAATTTCTGCTAGTTAGACACTGTTTTTTGAACTTGCCTCATATCATTAGAGGTACATACCAAGATAACTTAATCCTGCATGTTTTCCGATTAATATTGCTCAACTTGCAACTCCATTCTATCAGTCCGTCTCACTATCTTACCATCTATGAGTATCACACTCTTCAATTCTGCCACTCCCTTTCTCCTCATACATCCTGATGAGTATATTAAATTGAAACGTCTACATTTCAATATATATTTAGTCTATAAATAAATAAATATATAAAAATTATCTTGCCTATACTATTTACTGCTTTTGGTGGAATAGATCTTGATTTACTACATACATATATATAAATATGTATATAAATATATATATATATATACACACACACACACACACACACACACACACACACACACACACACACACACACACACACACACACACACACACACACACACACACACACACACCACACTGTTATATGTTGCCTTTGGATGATTGATTTGGTTTAGTCTGCTGACTCTATAAAATCGATATTGATAAATGAGGATTTCTCCCCACTTATTCTGCTCCGACGATATCATGTTCACTGGATGTCACTTTAAAATGATCAATTCTTATAACACAAGAAATTGTCTGATTACTGTTGTACCTGGAAACCTATACACAATTTTTCTTTAATTGCGTCGATTACACACTCAAAATGAAATGTAATTCCCAGATTGAAAAACCGTGCTTTCAAGTAATCTCGTCAGCGAACAATTTCCCGGCCTTTGTTATCAATAATTACATCTTTAAACCTACCCCAGTTTGGCTTTTGAAGGGAAATATTTTGCGAGATATATATGATTTTCATGTCCCCGCAATGCATTCAAATGTGTAATCATTGGAAATGAGAAGACAGAGTTTAATTTTGTTTCTACTTTCTAGAGACAGTGGATCTCAACCCATTAATACTCCTTATATCTAGAATTCCAATACCAGGAAAGAAACATGCTATTGGTTGATCAAATCCAAAGCTTTTTGATAAGAGATATGATAAGTTTGCTAAAGGATCTCACTATACACAGTAAAGTCAGCATACGGCTATGAAAAGAACCTAACCTCACCCTTATCATGTCAATGCAATATTTAACAAAACTGATCTTCCTGGAAAAGTGAATAGGTCAAGAATTTTGAGCGAAGCGAATAGTTGAATTACATACCAGCTTCAGGTCTTAGAAAGTGACAAACACACTCGATAAAAAGAAGGCTGTGGGTGGAAAGTGAGGGGGACTGGGGACCTCAAAACATCATATCTGCACAGCCTATAATACGAGTATGCGCTATCGCGCGAGAAATTATTAAATATTCTACCAGTTTTTAATATTTATTGACCTCATCAGCAAATACGAGCAGATGCACAGTAGGTTAATAATTTTCTTGAACACACAACTGCATATGACAACGTTCAATATTCGATTTTACCAGTGATAACGTACATACCGTTATTCTATTGTCTTGGCTTACCTTTTCTGTTTCAGAACTTTAAAGCAACTGCAAATTACGGTGAAGGGAAAGCCATGTATGACTCGCTATCAAAGGTCTCTCCGACTTCTCCTTACGGCAATTTCGTTGAGTTTAGAGACATTGTTGTTGCCAGAAAGCAGCCAAGAAAAATGTTTGTGCAAGCTCACACTGAAATCAAAGGTAGGATCATCATTATGGTTTGTTTTGGTCAGTTATCGTAGCTACTGTTCACAACTGTCGGCTTAGTAAGGTGAGGTATGCTGCCAAAAGTGTGTGACTACTAATGACAGTTGTAGCTTAGTGGTTCGAGCATCCGTCTCATAACCGAGAGGTAGTGGGATCAAACTCAGGCCGAGTCATACCAAAGACTTTGAAGATACTACCAGCTGTCTTCTCGTCTGGCGCTTGATATGTAAGAACGCAATGGGAAGGTTAGTTACACGTAAATACCAGTGGATGTCTACAGATATTTAGTAAATGCATCTTATGACAATGCTTCTTGTGCGTTGTAAATGCATCTTGTGCCAAATGAGGTAAAAATTCTAGAAGCATATCTATATTCATAAACTTTATGAAATATTGGAAAGGACAGGAAAAATGTCCTTGTAGATTGTGCAAACAATACTGGGCCCAAGTTGGCTTTCTGTCTTAGTACTTCTTTTTTACATCTGAGTCTCTTAGGGAACTTTTAATGTATCATTTCCTATTAATATATTTTTACTAGTATTATTGTAAGTAGGCTTAAATTGACTTTTTTATGCTATTTCTCGTTTAGCCTACTGTAAATAAATTTATTGTTATATTATTATTTAATGCTTGATGCTTTAAGCATAATGCCTGATCTGATCAAAACAAGGATGGAAAAATGAATCAGTAAAAATACCTGGTAACGTCTCGATGCAAGAAACTCAATAGTTTGTGCTTCTCGAAAATGCTCATATGATAAGGAGGATACTGTCCATTAGATAAGTATTCCAACCTTATGAAAATCTTGAGTTCAAGGCATGTACTGGTCCTCACCTGTAAATAAAACAGGATTTAAAAGAAACAAACACAACAGAATAGTGATAATTATAACGCTTTGGCGTCTTCGAGTAAGAAATCGTTCTATTTTTGCTAGAAATTAGCTATAGCATTATATATATAAATATACATATATATATAAATATATAAATATATATATATATATATATATATATATATATATATATATATATATATATATATATATATATATATATATATATATATATAAATATATAAATATATATATATATATATATATATATATATATATAAATATATATATATATATATATATATATATATATATATTATATATATATATATATATATATATATATATATATATATATATATATATATATATATATATATATATATATATATATATATATATATATATATATATATATATATATATATATATATATATATACAGTCAACCTTGCATAATTCGCATCGGTTTTATCCGGATGTTTGTATATTCCGGACAGAATTGCTAACTCCAATTAGTTTCCTATTAAAGTGCAACACTGAAAGAGTTTCTACGTAATCCGGATTTTCTGTAATCCGGACAAAATCAGCCAGTCCCGTGTGATCCGAA
The DNA here is from genome assembly GCA_964019165.1 of Mastigias papua. Classification (NCBI taxonomy): domain Eukaryota; kingdom Metazoa; phylum Cnidaria; class Scyphozoa; order Rhizostomeae; family Mastigiidae; genus Mastigias; species Mastigias papua. The sequence goes on from OZ025269.1 coordinate 18,546,358, forward strand.
TTATGCGAGGTTGACTGTATATATATTCTTTGCAAAGAGTCTGTATCATATATATATATATATGTATGTATATATGTATATAAGCTACAGGCTCTTTGCAGAGTTTCGCCAATTTATGGCTCATCAGTGCAGCTCAGTTGATAAGCTGAAATGCTATTGTACATCCACCAGAGTGCTCAGACTGCCAGGGCAGTGAGCTAAGCATAACGCAAATAGTGAATATATATATAAATATATATATATATATATATATATATATATATATATATATATATATATATATATATATATATATATATATATATATATATATATATATATATATATATATATATATATATATAGACCCTCAAGAAAAAATTCCAACTTTTAAAACGTTTCGGCACAAGCCTTCATCAGTTATCATCAGATATAATATGATCATTATCATCAGATAACTGATGAAGGCTTGTGCCGAAACGTTTTAAAAGTTGGAATTTTTCTTGAGGGCCTATTTATGTCTTTAAAAATTTCTTTATGATTGGAGCTATTTGAGTATATATATATATATATATATATATATATATATATATATATATATATATATATATATATATATATATATATATATATATATATATATATATATATATATATATATATATATATATATATATATATATATATATATATATATATATATATATATATATATATATATATATATGTATGTATATATATACATACATGTATGATTGTATATATGTATGTATGTTCTATATTCTATACCCTTCAAGGCAGTGATATTATATTGTTGTGTGCTAATTAGGTTTTACAAGGTCAGTTTACGCTATTCGAATCCCTTTCCTGTACATTTTCAGCTGAGCGTATTAGCCCTTTTGGAACTATGGGCTCTGACTGTACGATGGCAAACACTAGACAGGCAAGCAATGCTATACGCAACGCTAGTGGAAAGTTGACTTCAGTTTTGATATCCAGCGGATAAAGAATAGCTAGCTACTTGGACTGAATGCCGAAGGACAATAAACTTCCGTTTCTTACTCATTCACTCTCTCATTCATTCACTCATTCACCCTATTTTTCGTCTTTTGCAATAATTTCCTTAAGGGTTAAGGGTTGACTCAAGAAAAGAATTATGTCCTAAAAATGTTGTGCTGAGTCGTAACAGCCTCCTCCACATTCATATTTGTTGGAGTTCAAAGCGCCTTTAAAGACATCTATAGATTATATTCATTTTTCTGTCAAACGCATCATACATACTTTATCAAGCTAATTCAAAATTGGGGTCTGAATTCATCCTTTATATATAAAAATTCATTTTTATTCTATGTTCAGCCCTCGGTGCAAATATCTTATTGTAAGTGTGATTAGCCTGCCGCCAATCTAATAATTTCTGAGCCATTTTTGAACACTCCTTTATTTTTGACGGTTTTAACAGGAGTTTATAGAGTTTTAGTTACAATTAAAATTTAGATTTGTTTTCACATCATATTTAATAGGATAGAATGAAACAGATCCTCCCAAGGTTTTTCCGAAATGAGTTTTGGCAGACCTTTCCACTTGGTTATTATTTCTCCATTAAAGATTATTATTTTCAAAATGGACTTATTGCATTCCCGACACTTTCTGTGAACTTTAGTAATACATGTACAATATATTAGTTTTGTCTAGTTTTTCATGTGGGAAAGCTTAACCCAATCAGTTGCTTGTGGCCTGAGTGATTTTGTAAACATATATATAGTAAAGCCAGTTGCGAAGGCTAATACTAACTAGTTACTATAGAATTCAGTCAAAAGCTGATTCCATGCTTCAACCACATGTTATGTGAAAGTCGTTGACCATCACTTCATAATTTCATTGCCATAGTCTTACGTGGCATGTATATTTAATTATGCCTCTCTCTAAAGAGATATCACGTACTATACACATACTTGTATGTATTGATGTATTGATGTTTATATATATATATAAATAAATAATTATATATATATTATTTATATATATATATATATATATATATATTTATATATATATATATATATATATATATATATATATATATATATATATATATATATATATATATATATAAAATAAACCAAAAATACACTTGTCTGTATGTAAACGTTTCGATTAAAATCTTCATCAGTACTGATGAAGATTTTAATCGAAACGTTTACATACAGACAAGTGTATTTTTGACAAGTGTATTTTTGGTTTATGCTCTTTATGCATGTTATATACTTAGTGGATGCGGCTTAGAATCAGTGTATTTATATATGTATATATATATATATATATATATATATATATATATATATATATATATATATATATATATATATATATATATATATATATATATATATATATATATATATATATATATATATATATATATATATTATTCTCTTATATGTAAATATATATTTGTAAAATTTTATATCTGTAGTTACTTCTATCTATGTGCGTCCATTTTTACGTATGTAATTTTTATAGGTTTATCTATGTTTCATTATTTTCTTTACTTAGATGGAAAAGTTGAATTGCAACAATTTGACGCAAGCTTTGAAGGTATCATCAAATCGTTCGTAACGAGATTTCCTTGCCACGATTCGCAACTCGAGAAAATTTGGATGGAAGAAAAGGCTTTTCATTTTTACCATGCAACGCCAGCGCAAAAGAAAATACAAACCATTCCTTAGTACCTTAATTCTTTCATCTAGAAGCTAACATCTTTGTATCAGATAACCCAAACAAAGAAATGCAATACACCATTTGTGTTTTACTCTTTCACTGATCTGTCCTGTTTGCTGCGACACTGATTGCAGAATTTCCTTACAATATTTGGTCGTATCTTACTTTCACATCAAATGATAAATTAAGCTTATTTTCAGTTTCCATAGTTGGCCAACAATGAAAAGTTGTTTCTACGATGGAAGCAAAGGTACGGTAGACATGTATAGAAGTTTAATTACAGGAAAGTTCTTGGCTGACCTTATTTGACCAGCAACGAAAATTTGGTTCTGCATTTCAGACAATGACACCATGAATGTTGTGGTGCCGTTCAGTGTAACCTTTCTCTGGCTGCAATCGCATAGGGTTGAGCATATGATAATATAACCTGTCAGTTCGTTATCCACAAAATCTAGGTGCGTCAATCTGACGCGAATCAGAGTTTTTGCATAAACAAACGAAAAAACATCCTGCTGCTATCCTACAGTTGGTTTTCGTTAAGCGTCTCATACTTTTTTTGTTATTGTACAATCTCTCCTTGATTATGACTCCAGGGTCAATCGCTGTCATTGCTTCTCCCATTATCACCGGCCATTTCTTTCTGAATCCAAGTTTTTGTCAATCCTCAGTCGATGATTAATATCTTATCGGGACAGTTGGGCGAAGACCTCTCAAACTGATCTCATAACTGGACTCTGTTCTTTGTGAAAAAGTCATTACTGAACCAATCTTAAATGGTTTTGAATTCTTTAACTAGTGCGTTCTGGCGTGCCTGTGTCGTCATCACATTGGCTTGCTTATTAAACATTTACCCTCAACTCGATCATGAAAATTTTCTGACCAGTGCTTCAGGTACTTAGCAATTTGGTATCACATTGTCTGTAAAGGACCAACCACTTTTTACTCACTTTTTTATTCACCTGATCGCTTTTCGTTTTTCTTGATATCTTGAATAGAGCGCATCACCATCCTATTTTCTATATCATTTTCTTTCTGTTTTATAGTACTACTTTATGTAGGTATTTGGGAACTTCTTCCTTCCAATTCACTACAGAAAAGACCACTTTTTCGCGAATTAGCTAGTTTACTTTATATGTATGTATATATATATATATATATATATATATATATATATATATATATATATATATATATATATATATATATATATATATATCAAGTCGGGACACTTATGTTTGCTTCTCAATCTGGAACTTGGCTTGTTTGTTGTATTCTTCTTTAGGTGTCAGGTCTGGAGCAGACATCTACGACCATGGCACACCAGACTTCTCTGTTGTTCGTTGTTTTTTGTACTCCTGTCAAAAAGAGAGGGCTCTCCCTTGCTTAACAAGTAACGGGAAATGTATTTGGTGGGGCGCTAAGTCTTCAACGGAGTTTTGCTCTCAAAGCAAATTGTTTGTCATTACCCACAGTACTGTTTTTCTTTGTATGATGTTTATATTGGTCATTTATCCTTTCTCTTCTAGAACCCATCTGCTGACACTTTCTTCGATGCATTTTCTGCCTTCCTTTACTTGCTATAAACTTACTCCAAAAGATACAGTTCAAATGAATCTAGGCATGTGATGATAAGCACAGAATGTTATTGACTTCGAGCTCCTTTATATGATTTTGCATCAAGAGCGGATGGAGAAAACCTTCACTGATGCCCCAGCACAGTTCTGTATCAGGAACTCTTTATAGGTCATTCGTTTATGATCCTCGACGTGGCCTCTTGCAGACTCGCATAAACCCATGCATACGCTTGTAGAAATAGATCGTTATCAGAGTGAGTGACTCTTGTCTCGTAAACGTTAAAGTTTACTTAGGTTTAACGATAGTTTCATGCCATCAATCGAATATCTTCAGCTCTTGCAGAAAGAGCATCTGAGAATATCAAGCCAGTTTCACTGAATTAATTATCACAGCAACTGGAACTCCCTTACCTTTCCTTATGTTCCTACAAACAGACTCGAACTTATGCCAATGCTGACCGTCAACAGGTCGTGGACGTCAAGACCTCCTGTTTATATTACTACTCAACTTCTTCATACTGTCTTACACATATACGTAAAAGAATTAAACTTTATACCAAACAGGTTGAAAGAAAAATAGGAAGTAAAAATAGAAGTATGAGATTTAGAAGTGCGAAAGGCAAGATCTAAAAAAGCCTGCTGTTTTTTGTGTGTGTGTTGTCGTCTTGCCACCTCCGCTCTTCCCCTCCTCCATAATAAAGCAAGCATGTCCGCGGACTGTCCTTCCTCCTTCCCTAATGACGTAATATGTGAACGTTCCCTTCCATGCAGACTCGTCCAGAGGTATTTCAGCTTCTGTTTAGCATTGTGCCGTCAAGACCCAAGGAACAACAATTCCCGCTTATCCATGGGTAGATTTCACTACTTGTGAAATGCACTTTTGCTTTCTCAGAGCGGCTATGACTATGTAAGTGAAAGATTGACTTCCTTCTACAAGAAAGGAGTGTTTGGTGCCCCCACACACCCTACTTCTGCATGCCACTGATGACAGTAAAGGGAAAATAAAAGCATTTGTAGTGCGCTTATTGCTGAATTTATATTTAAAAGCAATCAGTCAGTTCTTTGTTACGGCAAAGCCTGTTGTTCACATTCTGATGATGAGATCTTCGCCAAGCTGACCGGCTAAATCGGTTTGTCCATTAGCGAGATAGAGTACCAGATAAACTGGAGACTTACGACAGATCATACGCTTTATTGTATTCATTAACTGTCTAAGAGACTGCCATAGTTGTATGGATTCTGTTGGCTCTAATGCATTGGTTTAGATAGGGCACATACCATACTATTGTTAAACCCTCAACTCATATTGGATGAAAACAATGTTTTTTCATCAATTATCTTCGTACACTACATATCATACAATTTACATGACGCACTAAAATCATTCTGACTCATGTTATTTTGTCATTCTATGCTCAGTCTCTTTTTCGGTGTGTTTTTGTATGATCAACATAGCTCTAGGCCTAATTTCATTATACAGTACAGTTTTTTATGTTTGGACCTCTTTTGATCAAATTGTAGTACTATAATTTCCTTAATAGTTTCTTAGCTTCACATGCACATTTTGTACCACAAATTTTTTGCCAGAAAGTGGTTCAGAAGAAAGTAGTGCTCGATTGCTCAAAAAATTACACGAAAGTCCGGTACTGGATTTTTGAAATCTTAAAAAGTTTGCAAGTTGATATCACTCTTGAAATTCCAATTTTCACACAAGTCCACCATCTCCTTTGATTAGCTTGCATAGATGTCGTATGACAATCGTATATATTTCAGCGTTATTTCAAAACAATATATAAAACGTAGTGAAGCCCCTAAATTGTTAAAGCTGAAGTTAAATATGGTGGACTTAAAGGCAAACTTTACGGGACAAAATGAAAATGCTTTCTGTAGGAGGTGTGGAGTTCATGAGGAAAATGTTAAGCATTTGTGGGAATGCTCCCTATTTGAAAATAAAAACTTGCCTAATTTTACAAAAATGACAAAAAATAATCCAAAAGTATTGAGCATTATACAAAAATATGTGGAAAAATTTATAAACAAAAGATCATAACACTACCTGTGTTACTTCCCCAGTGCACTTGGGTAAATGTAACTGCTCCGAAATGGAGATTTGGTTCTATTATTTATTTATTTATTTATTTATTTATTTATTTAATATAAATTTGTTGCATTGCACACTTCTTTACAAGAATATAGTCTATAAGAATATTAAGGCTAAAATATCTGAGATTTAAGAAAAACGCAAGACTCAAGTTTAATGAAGGGGCTAAATTTTTTGCTTATTTGAGTCTTCTTTCGAAAACAAAACAAGCATGAGTTTCACTTTTCCGGTTTGGAAATTATTATGCTATGATGCGAAACAAACTCTTCGGAGAGTCTTCATTACATACTTTCTTAAGAATATTGTCTATAAGAATATTAAGACTAAAATATCTGAGATTTAAGAAAAACGCAAGACTCAAGTTTAATGAAGGGGCTAAATTTTTTGCTTATTTGAGCTTTCTTTCGAAAACAAAACAAGCATGAGTTTCACTTTTCCGGTTTGGAAATTATTATGCTATGATGCGAAACAGAAACTCTTCGGAGAGTCTTCATTACATACTTTCTTAAGAATATTGTCTATAAGAATATTAATGCTCAAAGTCATTAAAATTTAAAAAAATTATTTTAAGAATAACCTTAGGCTCAAATTCAAACAATTTTAAGGCTATTGAGGCTAGGCAAAAAATTAAGTATTATAAAAGTGTGTACAGTGCTACAAAAACTCTGCTATGCTTGCAAAGAACATCTTGAGAAACGTTGAGAAACTTTCAGTACTATGGAAATCATAAACAAAGCTCTGAAAGTTTCGGTACAGGGCCAAGAAAATTCCCTTACAGAAGAAGGTGTACATAGACATCAAAATTGCCAAATGATACGACATTATGCATAATGTACAATTCATGTGGATTCGACTGTAGGTAAAGGAACTAACTTCTTGCTTTTTTATTGTTTGCAGTCATACAAGCATTCGAGGTTGAAAATTTCCTTAGGTATTTTCTCTTTGGTAGTACAAGCTATTTAAATATTCTGGCCGTCTTCATGTAAGTTCCTTATAAAGTGGTCCTGTATGAAAAACGTATACGGTACGTGGCCACCTCTCAAAGTTCCTGAAGATGTCTGATTTTTCAGACTCTCAATATAACCTAAGAGTTGTTAACACGCGGAAAGACAGGTACCAGCCCTCCCTGTTGAAACATTTTCGAATTTTACCTAACTAAAATTAGACTTGGATTACATCTGGTCGGTTTTATTTATAACTAGCCATTCATTAAGTGTTAAACAGTTGGTTTAGCGAAGTTATCTATATTAGTAAGAGTTGTGTAGTTGTCGCTGCTACTGGGTTCCTATGTGTATTCTGACCCCAGTTATGGATATGAACACTACAGTTTCATATTCTGTCACCTCACACAAATTCCATCCCCTATTCATTCCCTTATTTTCACCCCTTACTGTATTTCCCCTTTCCTTTCGTCATTCCTATCTCGATCTGTTACTAAGTTGCGTCAGTATGGAGCTTTTCGCATTGCTCTTTGCTGAGACGCCTCTCTTAACCATACTTTGAATCGATATTACACGATAATGTTCTTATCTGATTAGCGAATGCGATTTGCCATCGATTGGATATACGATACTGTTTTGTTAATAAAAGACAAATTTCAGCTTGTATATACATTGGGTATGAATTAGCAAAGTATATGACGAGATTACACACGGCTATTACTTCTTTGACAGGCTCCATCGCGTTGCAGACAAAAGACTCCTAACTCCCTAATGATCGTCATCTTAATTTGCGAAGATTGAATTGGCCTACTTGAGACGCCGGCTTGCACAAATACCATCAAGTCTTGTTACTCGTATCCACATAGTAATTGTAAACGTGTGCTTTAAGCTAGTAACCTCGTTTGCTGCTGTGAGGTCATAGGGTTTAAAACGGGTTATTCTCTCTCATTACACACGCCGTCGGTAATGTTGTATTCGTTTGATTAATAGAAAAATGGTGTTTGTCTCTTTATGTAAAGAAGGTTACATATTTTCCTTCGAGACTGGTCATGGTAACTCGTATTGATGATAAATAACAATTTTTGTGACTATAACAGAAGATGTATCTAGTTCATTTTCCAAACAAGATTATTGGAAACAACAGACCTCTCTCTGGTGTATCGTTCTATCAGAAATGATACATCAAACCGCTATCTTTTCTTTACCCCCTTAGCACCAACGCAAGCAGAACGGGCCAGTATCAATTGATAGTTATATGCAGGGTTTTCTTTTTATGAGAACCTAGCTCATGACTTAGTCCTTTAAGTTCCCTATATTTGGACCTTTTTAACCACACAGTGGTCCGAATAGTTTCTTCATCCATTAAAAGCTTTTTTATAAGGAACCGCTCTATAAAGACCTTAAATGTAGAATGGCGAAACATTTAAAGAACTAATACAACAAAAGGAAAATTCCCTAAGAAACTGTAAAATTTGAATAATTTTAGTAACACCAAACAATCAAGAATTTGGAAGCTGGTTCCATTTATTTTGGAGCCAAAACCCTCCTGTGCTTGTGTCAAGGGTTTCATTGGCCTTGAATGGAATCGCCTCTCGATTGTTTGCAAGGTTACAAATATTCAGAAACTTAGGTATATTGTCTTCAATATAACATGTTCCTTTAAATTGTTTGGCATTCTACACGTAGGTTCCTTATTAAGTGGTTCATTATAGAAAAAAATATGCACAAATCTCAATATTGCTTGAAAAAGCTCGAATATTCTTTATTTTCAGATATCATATATGCCGCAGACGTTAAATTATGGGGGGGGTCGCAGAGGTCTAGACCCTGTACTTTTTACTTCAAACGAATAAGAGTCCCCTTTTCCATGCAAAATTGTATACATCTGTATAGTATTTGTGCTAAGAAGATCCACCTATCAGGCACAAAGCCAGGTGCCGGGGCACGGTGGGCATTACCCGCCCAGTTAGAAGATTTTGCCCGACTTTGCTCCTCCAAAAATGCTAAAAGTGAGCTTTAGCCTAAAAACTTAGAAAATAGACAGTTTAACTCAAAGCAACCAGAATAATGAAGTTTCTTTAAACACATATCAATGATTTGATCTTTCTTTTTCTTTCCAAAATGTGCATATCTCTAAAGTTAGATGGGCGTTTCCTAGATGCTCAAGGGTATGGTCCCCAAATGATATTTCGCCCCCAGATTCCCATCCCCTATTAATTGCTGCTCCCCCGGCTTTCAAAGCCAGCTTCGTCACTGCTGCCTATAATCATAAGTAAACTTGAATGTAGCAAATCATAATAATTCCTATACTATGTCTTCCGTTTATAAATCTGACAGACTATATCATATATAAAAAAATTGTTAGTCTACCCCATAGAAGTACTTGGTCTACCCCTTTTCTGCAGCAGAGCCATGCCTTTGAAAATTCCTAGCTGCCTTTCCTGGCAATGAGTTACCATTGTCTACATAAGCTGACGAGCATGTGTAGATTTTAATTTTTTCTTGCTTCATAGCATCACAGTCCACACAAACTATTCATTTCTAATTTGTTTCTATATTCATGGATTTCTTTACTTCTTTTAGTTCAGTTAGCTTATCATTCATTTGTTCATCAACTCACTTATCAACTCGTTCATGCATTCTTCTGTTGACTGGTTCATCTATATTCCTACTCATCAATAAATATATTCATTCTTTCATTAATTTATTCACTCACTCATTCATTCATTCATTCATTCATTCATTCATTCATTCCTTTGTTCATCTAGTAGCCCACTCACTTTGTTTTCTTCTTGGATGCCAATCCAAGAACTCCTTTCAGTTCAACTAATATATGACTGTAATTGATATTAAATTGTATTGTCTGCATCTCTTTACTACATTTGTTATTATTTTAAACCTCTTCGCGTTCGGAGGAATTGTTCTTTGCTTTTACTTTCTGGAAGGTAATTAATCTTATGGACAGGCTATATATATTACGTCTAGAAGCAGACCACCTTTGATGGTTGAGCTGCCGAAAGGACTCTTAGCTTAACGACTCATTTACAGCTTCATAGGGTACTTTTTTATCAGCAGGAACCCATCATAGAAGCGGCTATGTTTTACAACGTTGAAAGTCAAAACTGGGGGGAGGGGGTACAGTCCAGGAATTTTCAGAACCGTGGCAATTTATATTCATGAATAGATGATATATTGCGGCTGAACTGTACTGTTGTCTTCTGGTGAACATGCACAGTCCGTTGTCGGTGGCCCTTTGCGCTGCAGCTTACGGTAGCCGGCGAAGACAAAACAAAGATAACATTAGAGATAACATACTGCTTAGATAAATATGATTAAAACTAAAGAATTAAAAACAATCGCAATTTTGACATAGATCATGATTGATGAGCACCCAAATTCTTAGACAGCCCTCGATTTACTATAATGAAATAACTTAGGCTTCCCTAATCGATGATTGATTTCCCTTCGTACTTTAAATTTTAGTACATTATTTCATCTAGTCTCTCGTTATCTTCTTTTATACGCTTATGGGCAAATTCTCTCTAATTATATGGCCGACAATTACATTTCCCCGCTAATACTCTCTCATTGATCTTTCCATGTCACGTTGACTTTGACCCGGTTTGCATCCTTGTAAGTGGATCAAACTACGCCAACTGAATATTTATTTCTGCACATATGCATAAGCCAAAACTTATTCTGTCTTAATACCTATCGAGGCTCGGTCTACTAAAGACAGGCCCGTCGGAACCGGGGGGGCTGGGGGGGCTTCAGCCCCCCCAATATTTTGCAACTATTTGAGTTGCTCTTTAAATTTTCGAGAAAACATTGCAAGGCCATACTATAAATTCGCAAAAATATTAACCAGTTCAGTTACCAGTTATCCCTTTCAATCATTTATTGCGTGTTCAAAGAACAGCATGAGCGAAGAAAGTGAAGTCTTGAAAACTGAATATGTTATGCGAAGATGCTGGGAGGGCGTCAGGGTCTGACTTTTATGTTCCATCAACCATAAAACACTTCATTGTTGATAGTATTGTTTGGTAATTTGACTATTTGGTAAGCAGGTTTTTGGACAATTTTTGAACAGAGATTTGTGTATTAAAGTTAATGTAGCACACAAAAGCACACAAGCATATGTGATTGAAAAAGAGTGTTAAGAGAATCGTTAAATTTTGTTTTAGCAGTGTTTATGATTTCTTAAGTTGATTGTTGGTGTGCATTGCACGGAGACAGCAGGAAAGTTTTGCTGTCAATGACTGCAAAGTATTCCGTTAGCTTTTTCAGCCACAGGTAATGTTAGTAGATGACTGCAAATACATAGATTCCAGCCAATTTACAACTTCCATTTCAAAAATTGTCTTAATTCTGTAAATAGTAATTCATCCATTAAAAATGGCAATTTGTATAGCCAGGTTGCTTCCAGCAATCTAAAGGGCGTGTTCGAACAAAAATTCTCCCGGAGCCCAGTGCAGTTTGCTTTATTCACAGCCCCCCCAATATCAATTTCGTTCCGACGGGCCTGAAAGATATCGACGCCGTTAAGCGGAGAGTGTATCAAATTAGATCAAGCGAAACTATACCATAGCCCATGTTTGGCTGCAAATTATGAGATACATTGGGTTAATTTTTAAATGTACGTGAAAAGCTTTTATTGAGTTGTTGCAGGGTTTCCACGACGTGTCTATAATAGTGCATGTATTAATCAGCAGCGTTTAACACCCATTCCCCCTGTGCCCTTAACTTTGCGATATCACACCAATTGGGACCATGGCATATACTTTGTTTTTCAAAATGAACCGGCTGTTTAAAAACGTACGTGTGGCAGACCAAAAAGCCTTTACTACAAACGACAAAGCCCTAAAGAAGTTTTTAATTTCGACTATTCTTCACTGCAACAATGGAAAATTAAGAGGTCAAATTCGCCTGAATGGTGTGTAAAGCCTAAATATGAAGCGCATCCACGCTGTTATGGAAAGTGGGTCTGGTCATTCCCTGAAAGCACAAAATGGGAGTGGGGCAGGAACTAAAAACTAGCCAGTTATCTGAAAGGTAAAATGAAAAATCTAATTCATATCTAAAGATCAATAAACCTTTGTATATGTCATGAGCAAACATATTGATTTGTGTTATTCTTGACTGCTTACTTTCAAAAAAATAGGTATGCCCTTTTTCTGCCTATTTCCAATCCACACTTTCTTAGTTACAGATCCACAGTTTTGATTTGCGACTGCACAAAGTGAATCAGGTCCAAACATTTTCAACGCCTTTGCCCATAGTGCCACGTCGTAATACTGAACACCTACAATGTGTGCAGCACCAAATGTGAAGATAAAATTAGAGAACCATTAAGGAGCTTTTAGTACTAAAATACGATCAAAAGAGGTCAAAAAAAGAAACTGTTGGAGCTAAGCATTTTACTAAGTTCCTTACAAAAACGCGCAGCTTCGAGATTGTGTGTGAATCAGCCGTAGATTAGGGAGGTCGACGCAAAAATACGAATAGAGGCATCTGTAAGTAATTCTGGTTGAAGAATCACGGGTTTATGGGTACCTGTATACAACACCTCTTTAATAGTGAGTCTCAGTTATGAGCAAGGCTACCTCTAGAGGATTTCGGAACGGGGGGGTGGCCATTTAGCTTACCGATTAGAGTCAAAATGGCAAAAACGTGCGTATAATACAGAAAGATTTTGCCAACTGAGGTAATAATTCGCAATGATTTGAAACCAGAACCTTTTTCCAGAAAGTGTCATATCCCAGTGCATGGGAGCATTTACGATGAAACAGTAATTCAGGGTTCTCAGGACTCCTTGACCAAAAATTCCCTGACTTCTCCAGGTTTTCCAAACTACTTTCCTAAAATTTACTAACGCTTTTCAAATTTTCCCACCAGTTTTGATGGACCAAGGAAATTGCATGGCATATGTACAAACAAAGAAATGAGCAAAACCAATGAGAGTGTTGAAAACTTTCCGGACCAGACAAGAATTCCCTGACTTTCCATGTTTTCCAGCCCTCTGAGAACCGTAGTATTTAGAAAAAGATAAGGTGTGTATTAAAAAAGAAACATCACTGATCCATTTCTAGCAGATTATGAGACCATCAGAGACGGATGGGGCAAATAATGACTGCAGTTCCAATTCAAGCTAGTTCGGAGCTTAATTTCTGTGCGTTCACGCTTAAATCTCAACCAACTGCTGCAGTTAACTAATGAATTCACATAGACCTACTGGCAACAGAACAATAGAATTTGACCTAGCCATCGCTCATCAGTACCTTCGAATTAATGCTGATTAATGTAATTTACCAGATCATCGTCTTATTCTTGCAGATTCACTGAATAATCCTTCAAGGCAGCTTGCCATCAAATCCTCATTACCCAAACCAATAGAACTATTCTTTCGTAGCTCCTTCTAAGAGGCTTGACGCTGTTTGCCAAAATATCATCTGATTACGACCAACTGCTGGTAATAGGATCATTGGGAACTAAGCTTAACTTCTTGTAACTAAGAAGCTTCCTTGCCGCCGCTGCCGCTTCTTTAAATTCCCTTGGGTTTTATCTTTACCGAATTTAATATGTTTAGCTGGCGTTAAAGAATTTCCCGCAATTTTAATTCACGGTTGCTCTTATAAGAAACCCCAGGGCTTCATTTTTCATGAATGCTACATTTACAGTCAACCTCGCATAATTCGGATCAAACGGGACTGGCTGATTTTGTCCGGATTACAGAAAATCCGGATTAAGTAGAAACTTTTTCAGTGTTGCACTTTAATAGGAAACTAATTGGACTTAGTACTTCTGTCCGGAATATGCAAAAATCCGGATAAAACCGATCCGAATTATGCAAGGTTTACTGTATTAACAAACGACTGTCACTGTCTTCACTAAAGTACTGCCTAGCAGGACTGGATTTACCATTTGGCCAACTGGGCCCCCTAATATTCTAAACGTTAGGGGGCACTGAGTAAAACTTTGAAAGCACTATGGAGTATTGACAGACTGAAGCTCTCACTTTTGTTTCTAAAGAAAACTCAAAGAAGTCAAAAACATGGCCTTTGATGAAGCTTGAGTCTTGCAATAGTCTAAGACTACTGATAAATTTCAGCGATTTGAGCGATGATATTCTTATAGGTTATATTCTTATGTGTGTAAATCAAATGGTCTGAACAGGGATTTTAGAGTGCTTTTCAAAAGAACGACAACATGTAGAGCAGTTCTTGGAGTATGACTGAGAACTTCGCTATAAAAATTCTGATGAACATGAATCTGCCAAAGCTGAATTGTACACCATTCTACGTACTGATCGTGTGTGCGAAATTACGATCACGCAAAAATACAACGGATTTGTGCGTGAATTCAGATGGAATCGTTCTAGTGGGCGCGAAAAACCGAGCATCGTGAGAGCATATACGCCAAAGGCAACATATCCGAAAGAGGCTGCCCTCCATATCAACCAAAGGGATTACATTTTAAATGGCAACTTTGCCCAGGTCTATGCTATGACCCAGCCAAAGTCTTGAGCCCATAGTTTCATTTCTATAAATCGACGATCTATCAATAGATCTGTGATTGTCTGAAACGGTACCATTGCTATAGGATAAATGGGACTCAATGATAACTTGACAAATCGGTACAGGCTGGGTTGCTGGACATATTCTTAATACGGCATAATTTCTAATGATACCTAGAAGAGCTTTTCTTTATTTGCATAGAACACTGCACGCCAAAGCATTATGTCTTGTTTTCATTAGACAATCCTAAGGTCTTATTTTATTTAAGTCAAATTGATCGATATTCATCACCAAGGAAGTGCTGCTGGTATGGGAGAAAGGAGAATGATCAACTTTCAAGGGAAATGGAGATCTAGACTTCTGTCTCACCCCTCTACATCAGGTAGTGAATATCATCCTTGTTATCATAAACTCCATAATATCAAACTAATATAACAGTGTTTTGTTCTGGTAAGAAGATACCATGAATGGAAATAAAAGACCCTAACAAAAGCGAGGCTGACAATTTACGGGATTATTCAATTGTTTGTCGCCTCGTTTCAATGTGCTTACAGCGATTGTCTGCTTCATGTGTCAGATTAAAGACAAATCCATTTTAGTATTATTAAGTAGAGTTCATTGCAATCTGGCTAGAACACAACATTTGTTTGTCAGTACCTCGAGACTCAGTTGATTGTTCACAAACACATACCACATCGAGATCCCACTCCTTAGCAACCTATTACATTCTATCCGATAAGTGTCGTCTGCAGGTTCAATGACTACGTAATCTTTCCGATTCTGAAAATAAATGCAGAAAACTGATTTTGATATGATAGTTGTGAGGTACACAAGACGCCCTGTGCCAAGATAACCATTAGTCACTTCTATGGATCAAGGAGACCAAACCGTTCACGTCGCAAATATATAGAAGCTAACGACAGTTAGAGACGTTGACTTAGACAGGGATTATGTTTTCATCCATTGCTACAATTGCATGAAGCAAGACATATTTAATGAGACATTTGATGCTGTAATTAGATTCAGTGTTTGTAAGAGCATAATGAGAAAGCTAGGAGACATGTGCATCAAAATAATATAGCTTGGTCTCCCTATATAACTTTTCTTATCTATGTATTCAAAAATAAGTTGATTATATGCCTTCGTGTTGCGATGATATTTTGGAGGAGCTATCTGACATTGTAAACAGAACGTCAATTACAGATGTTAAAATGTCCTGGGTAGCACAAAGGTGAGGCAGACAAGTAACCGAGATTGAAAGCCTCAATATGACTTGGCACATTTGAAGAGCTAAATGAGAATGAAGAGTAGAAGAGTTGAATGGAGCAGTTGAACTATGAATCGTTCAAGAAATATTCCCAAAAATATTAGTTTTAGTTTTCATATCATCCTTCTTTCAAATTCCAAGTAAATTTATGTGCAATATACATTTCTTATAAAAGGAAGCTAACTCCAGTCCTGGTCTTAAAGTTCTTTATTTTTGAATTTCTTTTCACCGCTCTGTAGTACTAGGAGTTCCTTAATAGTTCCATAATTAAACTGCACATTTAGTACTTTTCTATCACAAAAAAGTAAAGAAAATTAATTACATAAATAAATCTAAATCTCCTCTGCCTGTCATAGATAGAAAGGACATTTTGTCAGCGAGTTCCATCTACGAGAGCCATCTACAATAACTATATCATACAATTTCAACGAAAAAAGAACACAAACAAGCAAAAAACTAATCTCAACCAGGTGTCTCAGAAACTTAGTGGCATATAGGCATTAAAAGTGCTCCGGTATTACACAGGATACTGTACACATTACCACACGAAATACACCTACGTGTATTGCGCACAATCCGATTGCCAATCCGATTGCCAATCCGATTGCCAATCCGATTGCCAATCCGATTGCCAATCCGATTGCAAAAGAATGGAGCAGGCTTCTTAATTCTCAATCGTTTTTGCAATGATAGAAGACACAGTTTTTCTTATAAGAAACAGGTTTATAAGAAACCAATCACTAGAAAATCTAAAATTTAAGTAACATTTTGCACTACCAGGAAAGAGTTAAGAAGCATAAGAAATTTCTGTGCCATCTTTCACATTTTCTGAAACTCCTTTTTCCTCCGCAGATTTAACAAGCTTTCACTACAGAATGTTTTATTTTCTACAACTTATGGGCACTACAAAGGCCAATGTTCTCCATTCTGCTTTCGCTATCACTGCAATTTTTTCCACTAAACTTCATCTCAATCATTCTACTAAGAAACTTTTAAGAAACTTTTCCAACTAAATTGTGGCCAAAAATCAAGAAACTTTCACTGCTAGGCCTTGAGCCAGGTTTCTTATAAAAAGAACATGTATTACAAAAGTAGGAAGTTTCTTAGGGATTTCATCTTTATTAATACTAGATTTAGTCGGTAAATTACTATTCCATATGGCAAAACAGCATAGTGGCTCGGTAATAAATCTTCAAAAGAACAGACAAGTCCGAAAGCTCGTATGACTTCATCACCCAAATCTACACACTTTTGTAATAGTATAGACTATATGAGCACTTAGGCTCAAATGGTTGAAATTTAGGGATAATTTACAGCTAAGCTTCAGTATAACTTAGATTTTTTGCTAATCTGAGTTATTTTAGACAACAAAACAAGTGTAAGTTGGATACGTTTGTGAAACAGGATGTTCCTCAGGAAAAGTAGTGCACCTTAAATAAAACTCTTACAAATTACAGAGTTACATATCCATATGACAAGTAGCACAACATCGGATTTGATGAGATATACAGAGTGAATAATGATTTTGGACTACGTCTTATGCAATTATGGCCAAATCTAATTTTCCTTCCTCTTCTTTTCAGGTGAAATTATGCAGGAGTTTAAGAATATTAAGGCTCAGCGAAAAAGTTAGGTATTCTTACAAAAAAAGGTGTGTGCCCACATGAACTAACCGGAAATGCATAAAAAAAGTGATATTCTACTTATTAATACTTAAAAGCATTAGAATGTTGTTTCCTGAGAATAGAAATGGAGCTCACTATTGGTGCCACCGAACATTAAGAAAGGCGTGTCTTCGATATTTTTTCTTCTATAACTTTCAGAGCCTGAACAAAGACGTGCCTCGAGATACTACATTTTGATAGAGAATAGGTATTCCAGAGTCAACAAGAAAGGACTTTATTACTCGGGCAGTAAGGCTTAGAATGATATTCCGATCAACATAACAGAACTGCCATAGCTACGCCTAATTCAAACTACATCTGAAAAGGCTTTCGATGAGCCTTGAAAATTAATTCAAGCCCCCCAAATGAACGACCCCCTAGAAGATCAGTGCTGTATTCAGGAATTCATTTTTCTAATTTTTTGATTTAATTGATTACATTATCGTAGATTTTTTGTACTGAAGGGATATCGTTATGAACGAAAGAAAACGAACAGCAAACTATCTGAATGGCAAAATAATAAAGCTTAACCTTGATGTTGACTGAGAATTAACAAATCTTAATACATAGCATAACTGCACACGTTAATTTGTGTTAGTTTTGATAACCTAATTTCAATAAACCTGTCTACAAATCCACACTTTCGATCCACAGTTTCCACTTACATCTCCACAAAATGAGTCAAACCCACAACTCCCTTACACCTTGAAAACTTCCAAGAAAAATCGTGCTCGACCTGTCCCCTACTCTTTGCATATATTGACAAAAGTTTGTACAGTGCCCGCCAAAAGTCTTGGAGCTCTAATATTAAGTTTTGACAAGTAGAGCAAACTTCCCCACTCCCCCTTAAAACAATGTTGAGTCAACAGACTTTACTTGCAACAAATAAGTGGCTCTGCCATCAAGCAACACTTACATAACTGAGTCTCTATTTCTACCATTGTTTTAATGGGGATGAGGAGGGGGATCACTAGCCTCGATTAGAAGATCGAAACGAGGCTCCGCTACTCTAAATCACTCCCGCTTAGGATTTTCTAAATGTCAAATAAATTTGTCAAATAATGCTACTTAATCACTCATTAGGGAGGATTTTTCATTTCAGAAAGCTTAACTAATGGATATGAATATATAAACATATGCATTACGTCAATCAAAAATAATAATGGATTATCTGCTCAGCCTTTTGAAAAGTAAGCCTATTCCAAAAAGAGAATCCCTCAAAGCAAGTATCAAATGTTTACAGCCAGGGGTATATCACTCAAAGAAGTCTCGTACATTTTGTCAAATGATCACAAAAAATCACCATAAATCACAAAAAATCACATGCAATCACAAAACATCACAAAAAATCACAACGTCTATCAGGTGTATTCTTAAATATATTTTATTTCCTTTGTAAATACTTTAACCAAAGGCACTATAAGGGTTCATTCGACAACTATATCTGGACTGTACTGTGGCCTGTTTATACTTAGACACAGTTCATGTACAGATTTGACCCAGTCATCTTCCCTTCGTAGAGCCATGAATGTTAGCTACATAGATTTATCTCAACATCATTGTACCTTAAGGTGTGGCTATACTCCACAAATACACAGACAGTTGCTTTATTGTCGACTATATATTCGTGCTATTGTACTTTTTGAAACAATGCCAAACCTAAGTATATAGTCTGCCAATATCTAAAGCCCCTGGAAAATATATACGTTGATATACTATACGTGCAGCCAAGCAAAGAAGCACAAAATTTTAAGACTAACACGGTATACTCCTACTTATATAGGACTTATACAGAATTGTTGCTTGCTGAGTGGCAATCTCTTCTACAACAACTGTGAATACATGTTTATGTGTATATATATACAAATTCACATCTACATTAACTTAGTATATATACATAACATATAATAGTTCAAAAATATACTTTCTTGTACCATAGACGTTTCGATTGACATAATGGATATATATGTATGTATATATATATATATATATATATATATATATATATATATATATATATATATATATATATATATATATATATATATATAAAGTCTTATTCATTTCATATAAGTGATGAATATGCAAAAAGTTTTTGAAAAGCTGAAAATTTATTCTTCATCTTCTGTTAATACTTAAGTTGCTTGGTTAGTTGAGCTTTTCGATACACATACAAATAGCTATAAATATATATCTGTGTACATATATATATTTATTAATTTTATTTTTATACATATACCTAAGACCAAGGCCAAAACCTACGATAGTACGCGTTAGTCTAAAGGGCGTGCCAGTGCTACCCACATACTGAAAACCACACACAACACAGTGAAACAAGTACACAACATTAGACGAACGACAGATAAACCAAAAGTTAATCGTATGCTCCTTCCTAGTTACATGAGAATGGAAACTGTTACTATCAGACGTAGATTGACATTCTTGGTATTTGGAGTTTTCACAACGAGTACAAACCCCTTTCATCACAAATATCGATATTAGCAACCCTAGCCCTAGCAAATAAATGCTTAACTTACATCGAGCGCTGGTTGGCATGTGATAACTAAAGGAAATTCCATTAGGCCTTAAAATAAGTAGGCCATATCTTTTATTGAATGTATGTCATTATAATTAACACAACTTTATTGTACAAATGCTAAACGAAATTCACGTAAAATACCACGAAACCTAGCACACATTATAAAGTGAATCCAACATATGACTAAAATGACTGTTTCATAACTGACAAAGCAATTAAACTATTCTACCAAAGACACAATTCACAAACAAACAATTCCCATCAAAATCCACGTCCCTCTTGCTCTCTCTCTCTCTCTCTCTCACACACACACACACACACACACACACACACACACACACACACACACACACACACACACACACACACACACACACACACACACACACACACACACACACACACACACACACACACACACACAACACACACATAACACACACACAACACACACACACACACACACACATACACACACACACACACACACACACACACACACACACACACACACACAACACACACCCACACACACAACACACATAACACACATAATACACACAACACACACAACACACAACACACACACACAAGCATTCAAACGCCTCTTATCACTATATGAAATGTGAACCCAGTTGACTACAAATGTCTCTAAAACAAATTTTACTATTCTACTCACCCCTGCTGGAAGGGGGAAGAATCCCTAAAAACCTCTCCTTACTTTAAGACAGAGGCTAAGCCCCCTTCGAGCCCCCTTTCATGACACCACTGTCTGGACCGCTATACAAAGTATTACAAAGTTCCATCTCTTTCCAATGACAGTCAACTGATTTAACATAAAGTGTGGATCAGCCGAGGTCATGAAATGAATTGAATTTAAAATTCTTCAAGGTTGTGAGTTCCACCATCCAATTAAAAATGTCAGTAAAAGCGCAACCCATGGATCATGGGAAGGATGTGGTCTCTAGCAAATTCTAGTTTAGGACTGAAATGTCAGACTGAAGATGACGTTCTTATAAAGGCGAAAATGAGCAGAGGAGACATTCGTGTATGAACTTTCGTGTCAGCTTTCATACATTTGAATTGGCCTTTGTTAATGGATATTACAGTAAAATACAACATTGCGGGTCATCCTAATAAAATATGATTGAGTATTGTCACAGAGTGTGGTAAACACTTTTTTTTATAATAATATAGTCTATAAGAACAAATAGGCTCAAATTCTCCAAAATTTAAGAATAATTTAAGAATAATGCAAGACTCAAGTTTCATCAAGGTTTTTGTTGCTTTGAGTTAGTTTTAGAAATAAGACAAGAGTGAGGCTTACTTATCCTGTCTGGAACTCATTACACTATGATGCAACTGAGCAACTCTTCAGGGAGTGTCCTTTTTATTATTATAAGAATATAGTCTTCGCGAGGACTAATGCTCAAAATCTGATCAGAATATTCTTAGGTTCAAAATAAAAAAACAGCTAAGAATATTGAGGTTCAGTGAAAAATTGGGCAGTCTTATAAAAAATGTGTGTGTACGATGCAGTAGAATGCAGTGTAGTATAGAAGAGTACGGAGCTATATTACCATGAAGGGAATGAAGAAGATATGTCGATTATATTGATCTTTACTTAATTTTTTCATGATATTTCTGAAACTTCTTATTTTGCTTTTAATTTGATAGTGATACAGGTGATTATGATAATGATGATATTGATAAAAACGATGATGATGATGATGATGATGATCATGATGATGATCATGATGATGATCATGATGATGATCATGATGATGATCATGATGTTGATGATAATGACCAAGGTGATGATGATGATGATGATCATGATGATGATGATCATGATGATGATCATGATGTTGATGATAATGACCAAGGTGATGATAATTATGATTATGATGAGGACAAGAATTAATAAGAAGTTTATTCCTTTTGTAATTTCTGTATGTATACCGCTTCTTTACAATGATAATAGTAATTTCATGGCAAAAATCCCAATTATTATGGATGTAACCAATAATAATAGGCATTATTACGTGATGCATTTCACAGAGCGTCACAACTGCAGATGCATAGTAAAGCCATACATATTCTCGGGTGCCTAATACAATGGGGTACTAATAGATAGGGGGGTGGGAACTTTTTCAGAAAATAACAAACGGAGGGCTTTATTAACCTGGGGGGTGGGATTTTCCAGATAGGAAACCTGTCATTAGTTAAGTGATAGAACACCATGGTCTATGGTCAAAAAACGTACTATGACTAAATAGACGACTCAAAACGTCAATGCAAAATACAAAACGAAACAACTTATGCCTGACATACAATTGACATGGGCCTTTGACGCTTTAACTTACTAAAATTAATAAGCGGGGATCTTAATAAGCCCCGGGGGGTGGGAAAAACCTGACAAATTAATAAGCGACCCCTTGTAGTAATCACCTGAGAGTACTCCTTTTCATAGAAGCTGGCAACTGTAAATAGTGTGATACATCACCAAAGGTTTACACTTGTACAGACCTGTACGAGAGTATTGTGATTTTTTGCGATTTTTGTGATTTTTGCGATTGTTTGTCATATTTATGCGATTTTGTTATGCTCACTGTGGGTTTCCTTATTCTTCTGCGACTTTTTCGCGATTTTTGTGGATTTTGTGACTTTTGTGGTTTTTTGTGATTTTGTCACAGAGCGCACGAGACTTTCCTGAGGTATGCCCCTCGTATATCACTATGACTACCCTATACGTAACAAAAATAACCTGTGTTATCACCGCCTCGACGCATAATCGATGCCGGTCTTTATGAGCTCTTGATTAACAGATGAAACTATCTTGACAGCCGACAAAACCTCTCAGAGCTTTGCAATTCATCACATTGATCTGTCAAAGAGCAGTGTTTCAGACGTGGATCACACAAGATTCACCCCTGAAACGACCTATCATAACACTGTTCACTTGACACTGTTCACATCACTGCTGCGTGAACGAAACGTGGATGATCCTGACTACAATCATTCTGACCATCATGAAAGGCTCATTCTTGCTTTGCTCTCTACAAATAACTCAAATCAGCAAAACATATATGCCTTGATGAAGCTTGATCCTTGCATTATTTATTAAAATATTCCTAAATTTTAGAGAATTTGAGCCTTGACATTCTAATAGACTACATTCTTGTAATAAAATGTACAAATTTCATTTTATAAGAAACCGGATTATAAGACATCTAGTACTAGACAGCTATGGATACTAAAAACGAAAGTGTTTTTTAAAGCTTTGTTTTCGTCTTCACTACAATTTTTTTCAGTAAATCAAGAGACGTTTAAGGAACTTCTAGAACTAAGGGACCGGTCATTAATTCTTCCAGGGGAGGGGGTGGAAGACATCTTGGAGGGGGACCAAAATTCTGCACACTCAGGGGAGGGGGATGAAAAATAAAGAGCATTTCAAGGGAAGGACTATTGAGCTTCTTCTGAAATCCTGGAGTGGGGATCAAAATATTTACATAAATCTGAGAGGGGGGATGAGAAGTCCATCAAATATATGAGAATATCTTCCACCCCCTCCCACAAGTAATTAATGACCTGTCCCTAAACTGTGGCCAGAAATTAACAAACTTGTACTTCGTGGGCCTTGAGCCAGGTTTCTTATAAAAAAACGTGTACTTAAATTTTCTTAGCCTTTCATGATTTCAATACTGAAACCTTCCTAAGACTTTCTGGGCAAGAATAGTGGAGTTTGAGGAACAGTGCGTGTTACACGGGCAGACAAGCAATACACAAACATGGCACTCTTGCATACAGGATACACAAGAAATCGATATACTGTAAATAAAGTAAGAGCAACTATTGTCTTGCGTGAATATTTGAAGTTTAAAAGTATATGACTTTTTGATATTCTTAGGGTTTCAGAAATCCTGTACTGAACTTTCTTAATTGTTTAAGCAGTTGAGCTCTGTTTTCCTATAAACCACTTTCATATACAAGAAGGCGTATGATTACCATCACCAGACACAACCATCACAATCATTGCGATCATAACAAGAGAAAAGATGCGTATAGGATTTGTAACATCTCGCAAAAATCAAACGTAAAGATATGCGCATGCGCACTTAGTTGGACATGTAAACCAAAGATGGCGGTACACCCACAATCTGCAGCGAAGGAATCTAGAGGATTCTACGAGGAAGTTACGGCCCCTCCTTCTCATTCAAAACTTTTCGTAGCTATCTGTGTTTATCATATCAAAGATATTGGTGAAACCTTTCGTCTTGTCTTCTCAATTACATCTGCTACACAAAGAAGTAATATATGCAAGGCTTGCAAATGGTCTGTGAGTGTGTGATGAGCAAGAAGAGATGCAGAGTGTGGATAACTATGTGATCAATAGGAAGTCATTGAAAAATGCGCCTGCTTTGCATCCAGATTTGGACTCAAGTGTTCCTTTTTTGTGGGGCAAGTCATTGATCTTGTAGGTCCTTGCATATTGACCACTGTCACAGAATGACCATTGTGTAAAGGCCATGTCCTGTTTCTTGTCTTTTGGGCACTTGCACCTTTTGCAAGTGTAGGCTCCAATTGCCCCTTCTATGTCAGTTGCAAGAGCCAGGAATTTCTAGTGACCACCTAAAAGCCATCCAGTCTCTTAGTTTATATGATCAAATGAGAGTTTTGAATGTATTGATCTCATTTGTGATATCTTGCAGTTCTAGTTGCAAGTCCTCATAGTTTTCTGTTGTTCTGAAAATTGCAATTACATGATTGCTTTCTGACAGTATAGCTGCAATCCCTTCATCAGATTGATAATGACATCAATTACAGTGAGCTCTATTATGAATACATGTATACAAAGATGCATGCACACATCCAATTATTAGTCCCATCCTCAGTCAATTTGGCCCCTATCTTCTTGTATTGTTTCAAAGATCTTAAGGCTACTGTTTCCTATAGACTTCTATAGACCTTTATTGAAAATAAATCATTTCTATTGCCCATTCAATTCTCTCATTTGTTTGTTCAGATCATATTCCATCAGGGGGTGTTTGTATGCTGATGCAAGTTCATGATATGCACTATTGAACATATTGAAGTTATCCTATAGTATCAATAACATATTGACATTGTAACTGGCCACATCTGTTATTCTTTCCTCAGTTAGTGCACATGTAGCAGAGATTCTGTGTTCTCTTAAATGCATTACTTCCCTCAATGAATATTGTTACTTTTTGTATAGTATTAACATGAAAACCTGGAAATAACATGACTATCTGAAAGTCATTTGATAATATTTTGTAAACAATTGCTGGAAGAGTTCCTTGCTCAATTTATGAATGGACAGTGCATAAAACTATTCAATTGTGCATTTAAACACTGAGATGCTCTTTTAAACAGCAAAATTTCTAGCAAATGAATAAGCTGTGCTAACAACAGTAAGGTATATGTGTATGTAGGTATAAATGCATTTATTTAAACTGTAAAGAGTTTATAATTGCAAGAGAGGACAAGTTGGAGATGTGAGGAGCTAAAATCCCTAAATATGTCAGGTGTACTGATCTTTGTATAAAAACTGCAGGCAGTGGTAAGGCCAGGGATTCGTATAAGAGTAGAAATGGGCTCACACTTGTAAATCTTCAGTGAGGACTTCATTTTTCTTGGTATATGGGTCTATTAGCATAGTCTGAATTGTTTTCTTTTTATCATCTCTATAGTTTTGTTTACCTGTACCACTGTATTCAAGGCTTTTGATCTCTCATATCATTTTCATAGATATTTTGATTTTGATTAATAACGGGTCATTTCAGCCAGTTTGAGGTTTGAAAATGTAACTGGTACCGTAGTGATTTATGACTGGTGGGTGTAGCTGGTGGGCTGGGGCTTCAGCCCTCGCGCTTTACATACCAGTGATTTTCTTAGCCTTTATAAAACAATTTTATCGTCCGTAGCCCCAACGTTTTATGCGTATCCCCCACTTTTTATTTGGCAGGACCGATACTGTATGACTTTTGTGCATATATTGTTTGGTAATTGTCACTGAGGATATTACTTTGGTGTAAATAAACTTACACCAATGGGGCAGCTACGTTCTATTTTATTTTCTATTCTCTTTTCAAACATTATGAAATGTTAGTTCTAAAAATCAATTAGGGTGTGTTACCGGTAGGGTTCTTGTGATAGGCCTATAGGGGTGCAAACTTGGATGTATATCCAGGACTTAATCCTGAGTCATTCTCATCATCGGCACAAACTGCGAAATGAAAGTATCGAAGAAGTACGAAGAACAGAAATGTTCCTGAGATAAAATTTAACGTATCCAGGATTTTCTACGTAGAACTAGCTGTCTGCAACATGAAAGACACCCTTGTTTCGAAGATTGGCGGGTTTATAGCTCGTGTTTTGCCGCAAAATACCTCGCAGGGGTGACTGCGCTTCACCCGAGAAGCAGCATATTGTGCTATAGACAAAACGTAAATTATATGCCAGAAATCTTAGAAATATATTATGATAATTTATACTGTAATATTCCTTGATAATTAAACTATTCAGCCTCACCTGTCATTTTCTCGATTTGTAAACGAGTTTTGTAGAAACTGCTCTTATTCATTCACCAACGAAAAAGTGTGGCAAATCAATAGGCCGAAACAATGGGCGAAGTCGCAAGTGAGAGTTTTGAAACTGGATTATATGCCGAAGAACTTCTACAAACCATGTTGAATATTATATCAAAGTGTTCGTAGAATAATGAAGTATGCTTATCCACTTGTCATTTTTCGATTAAATGCCGCACTACTCTGAAAGATGAGAAAACGTTACTCATATGGACGACTTCGCGTATATAAACAGTGTGTAATCTGATCCGCGCATGACATCGAGTAAAGTGTTAAGCAAATGTTACATATCTTTTGAGTTGATGAGAACAACGGCTGTTATTTGGCCACCAGGAAATGGGATCCAGGGCCTGAAATACCCCCTAAAGTCTCCTTTTCACTACATTTTTACGTAACCCATTCATTAACTGTCATATCACAGAGGCTACCAAGAAAACAATCTTTTATTTATTCCCCATCAGCGCTAATTCTGCTGGAGAAGCAACTCTGAAATAGAGGCTAGCAATCTGAAGCATGAGATGCATAGATAGCGTCAAATTTACTTAGGAGTCATTCACAAAGGACGTCCGTTAAAAAGTTGAATTTTTAGACCCCCCTCCCCCCTATTGTCCGATATTGTCCGTTTCCAACGACCCCCCTCCCCCCTTGGACGTCCGTCTATTTCATGCCAAACACACTATATATATATATATATATATATATATATATATATATATATATATATATATATATATATATATATATATATATATATATATATATATATATATATATATATATATATATATATATATATATATATATATATATATATATATAAGAATAATAATAAAAGTTATACCATACTGTCATACGCGACCGTCGGTTTCATGTTTCCAATCTTCAGGCGAATATGACAGTATGGTATAACTTTTATTATTATTCTTATAACGCTCCATTCAATTGTCGAGCACTTTAGTGTTGTAAAAGATGCAGTTGAGGTATCGGCTCTCGTTCTTATATATATATATATATATATATATATATATATATATATATATATATATATATATATATATATATATATATATATATATATATATATATATATATATATATATATATTTATATATATATTTATATATATATTTATATGTAAAAATATAGGTTTTTTTGTCATATGGTAATGTCCAGCTAAACAGAACATGCAAAGAACGGAACAAGTCGTGCGGTACTTCACTCGTCGTCTAGGACGTCACTCTCTGTGAATGACTGCTTCATAAATCATTGGCCATCGCTTGGCATGAATTTTGGCTATCCAGGACGCAATAAATCGCCAATGCAATAAAATATACTAGGATGATAGGATCAATCCAAAATAGGACCGTAGTAAAAATGTCTTGTTGCAACATTCTGAACACCTGGACGTCCGCACTGCGCAAACACCCCCTCCCCCTATGCCCGAGTTTGTCCTATTGCACCAGACCCCCCTCCCTCCCTTGTGCTCGGACGTCCTTTGTGAATGGCCCCTTAGCTTCCCTCTTCTGACCTTGATTTGATGTCAAAAATTGCTTTCGCCGTGAGAGACTTTTGTCTGCTTGGCCAATCAGAAAAAACATCACGCAAATTCTGACAGATTTTGACCCCTATCTGTCATTTACTGTCACAAAACGATGAAAAATTGACACCCAGCATGACAACAAGATTTTCATGTCAGGGGACTGGAGTCATATTTTCACTTGCCTTGCACCAACCAGAACACTCTGGGATCCATAAATTGGCCAAATCAACGCATTAGCTAGGCCAACTCTGGCATATACAAAGATTTTAGAAATTTCAATTTTTCAACCACCTAAAGAGCTCGTTTGGTTTTATTTTCAACAAATAAACAAGAATAGAATAAGAATTCGGTTTTTGGCAAAACTAGAATGTTCAAATTGTTGGACCGTGCAGTCACGATTTCCCAACAAACCCCCCTGAAAGGCTGTTACACTCTGTCACGATCTAAGCGCCCCTCTCTCTGTACCCAATTGTGGTGACATTGCTTTCAGCACGTAAGGCATTTATTGAAGACCGGAAGTGCTACAAAATATATACATGGGGCCCATGGGGGAGGGGGTACGGATTTATACCTCGCATGCTTCAGTATACAAACTAGCTGTTGCAATTCTTACGAGTAGTGAAAATAGAAAGAACCTAATACACTTCCATACGGCATGTGATCCGATTCAGAAATATACTATACCTTAATTTCCCTGTCAAAAATTGATTAAGCCCATCTCTCCAATAAGCCCCCCTAATGTGCCTGAAAACAATAAGCCCCGGAGGGCATAATAGAGAATTTACGGTCAGTCTAATATTTGGCTATGTAAATCTTGCATAGTCTATTATCTAGCTAGAAAGTAAGAAAGCAAAGACAGCCGAGGGTTTGAATTTTTTCATTGCTTCAGGTAGATATCATATCTAGATTAGACACAGACGAAACCGCACGACACCGTAAAGTCACTATGGTAAATATTAGCGCTAGAAAGTAAGAAATTACAGATTGAAAATGTCAAAAGGAGTAATTCCTGTGTACGATGGCTGAGATGGGTTATTTATTTAACACGACCATATAGAATCCGTCAATCTGTGGTGCTGACTTGTCAAACAGTTACACATTGCAGCGGATTGCACTGAATGAAAAAAGATCTATCCATTTCTGACAGGTGCAGACATCTTGTGTCAACATGAATTCGCGATCAGGCAAGATTGTTATGATCTTGGGTTTAGACACAGAGAGCCGATGGCGCCTCCACGTCTGACCCTGAGAGCGAGAGATAATACACAGTGCTGGGTACCTCTGCGGCGCAACAGTGACTGCGCAATGCAAGCTGGAAAGCAACGATATTCTGGAAAGTGCGACAATAGGGAGTGCTGTGAGGCCAGTCGACATCCGAAGCCAACAACTGAATAAATTTTATATTCCCTTTGATGGTTCTACCTGCCTTACAGATGGGGATTTCAGACTCAGCAGGAACCATTAACTCTTTAGGAAAAGTATGAAGCTGGTGGCAAGTTATCAGCTGTTAGACGTTAGAGAAGAGCTCAAAAGCCTTTCCATAACAATAGAAGCTTAAATGTTACGAAATCCTAGCATGAGTATGAGCACTTCCGTAAAAATGGATTCTAGCATGAGAAACATTCCTATGATTTGTGCTCTCAAGCTAAGCTATCTGGTACGGTTATTTTAAGTATGAAGACAAAAATCGTAAGGATGATAAACAACCATGAGCTGGATTGTTATTTTATAAGAAACCAATTTTTAAGAAACCTAGTACCAGATAGCCTAAGATTTAAGACAATTTTAAAACTACAAGGAGAGAGTTAAGAAATTGTAGACATTTCTACTAGGCCTTCAGTTAGGTTTCTCCTAAAAAACTTTGTAGAATATCCAACATTTCAGGTACGGCGCCACTAAATAGAATGTGGGAAGCTACAAAGTCAATAAAGTTGCTCGATAAAGGCTGCAAAATAGCTGGCTGGTAAAAGTGGGGGGCTAAAGCCCACCAGCCCCTTCCCAACGATGCTGTGCATGCATTCGGAATCCGCTTGAACTAGCTACCCAACCACTTGCTATTTACTGATAACTCAACGCCAATGCTAGGAGCTGGGGCAGTTTGGCTAGGAGGAAGGAGAAGTTTGATATTTATCAGTTCTAGGTTATACATTAACTTTCTTTTATATTTTAAGAATTTATTGGATATATGTGATTTTGTGTTTGGCTATATGTAACTCTATGCAGCAGTCGCGCAGACTGCCATTTTAGTGGAAATTCTCTTCTAACAAAGCGTCAAATTTGAACGGAATGGCTTCATAACCAAAGGGAATTTCATAACACACGTGGTCATCAATTGAAACTGGCAAAATCTGGCTCAAGGTTAAACATTCGGAAGAACTTTTTCACAGAGAGGTAAATCAGTGCATGGAATAGTTTGCCAGAAAAGGTAGAAAAAGTAGAAAAAGTAGTATTTCAAGTTCCTAGCAACCGACCCCTACCGCTGCTCTTGAGCCACCTCTTACCAAATTAATGAAAAACATCAAAAAATTTCGTTTTAATTAGATTAATGAACAAGCGCAGCAGCGCTTACAACATTAAATTTTATATGTATATGTATGTATATGTATAACAAGTGACTATACTTTGTTTTTGCCGGAAAATCTACGTTTCCCGCTTCTCTTGTAAATTTTACTATATTCGCCTCTGTATGTTCAGACATATATCTTACGAATTGTCGAATTCTTTTTTTCAGGGTATAGTACTCATAATTTAAATAGAAACTTACTGTTACACCGATAAAGCTAATATCATGAGGTCTCGTACTTGAATTGCATCTAGGCCTAAAACCTGCTGCTTTATGACAACAACTTGTTTGTTTGTCACCACAGGAGGACAACGTTCAAAGTAGGAAATGCAATGTATTTGTTATTCACCTACCCTAATATAGCTCTATCTGCTCCTGGCCCTTCTCGATGCAAGCTTGCTTTGGCTCGGTTATTTTCTCAAATTGAAATAAGCATCGTGGCCTCCCCGGCAAGCAGCCATAACATTAGCCTCTTCTTGAAACAGATCCACCTCGTTTTCAAGAAATGTATTGTTTATAACTTGTCTCCCCTTCATCTTATTTTGTTCTCTTACATCCTTCTCATTTTTCTGTTTCCCAACTTTGCACATATCCTTTCTACAACACGATTATCAAGTATCCAAGGATAACACTGTCCCAATTTCCCATACACTGAAACAGTACTGTCAAGCCCCATATGTTCCTCTCTCATCTTTTTTGTGCCGCAAGTTACACAAGATTACCAGCACTCAAGAGTGGAGTCCTACTCGTCAGCCTAGGTTCGTTGTTTTCCTCGAAAGGGTAGTTAATCGTCAGACCTCGGCATTTTTCACCCATTTTGTTTTTCAAAATTTCTTGTAATAGTCGAAAGCACCAGGCCTAAAGCATCCAATGATGTCTAAAGTTTTACGACAGCTTTTCCGATTATTATGATAAAACTTAAAACATTATTTCCAGCCTCTCCTCGTAAGTCATCTCTTTAGTTTTGATCGTTGCCATCTCGACAGAAAAGTCTTAGAGTGGTTTACATGTTGAAAAAATCACACGTTTTGGCTAATATGTAGGTAGAAAGCTTTAAGAAGCTTTAAGTAAATTTTAGAGACCAAGCTCAAAAGATAATATGTTTTTACCAAGCTCAAAAGTTTCTGAATACTGTCGTAGCAAGAGTGTGTAGCAAGTTACATCGTTTTTTAACTTCTTATTCTATTGTACCAAACTATTTTTGTAAGTTACGACCTATGAATTTTTGCACTGAATAGTTTAAATTTTGCAACTATATATACTCATGCTGTATACGGTATTTCATATTGCTCGTCGGAGTTTTAACTTATGTTTTGCTTTTCATAAACATTACTCTTAGTCAAGAGCTTGAGAGAAGAGCAAATGTAGCCAGACAATAGAGGAAAAAATCTATAAATACACAGCATATGAAGGCCACTTTTTGCCTCCACTGCCCACGCTATCCAAGGGCAGGGGGTGCTGCTCCCCCCTTCGCCCCCGTGCTCTGGCGTCCCTGTAGGTACATCAGGAGACTGAAGGGCCAATTATTCAAACTACATCACATATCTTAAAGTCTACAAAAAAATCCCTAAGGAAGATAGCCTGTTTTTGGCTAGATTATAATTAGACAATCAAGTTGTTCCACCCTCGGACATAGGGTTGGATGCAATGCTTCTCCACTCATCATGATGAAATGTTGTTCCTACCGCCTCTGCATATTTCAAACTTGTCCATTGATTTATGTTGTTAAACCAGGTTGCCCTAGGTCTTCCTCTTCCTCTTCTGCCATTCACTTTACCGTCCAGCAATGTACGTTGTAATGTGCTGTGCCTTACAAAGTGTCCAAAATACTTCAATTTCTTTTTCTCAATAGTTTCATATAAATCAATAGTGTTGTCATCTTTGCAGTACACCTGCTCATTCCTAACTTGACATGTCCATGGAATCCTCAGCATTCTCCGGTAGCACCAGATTTCGGAAAATTTCAATCTTTTACACATGGGCTTTGATATTGACCATGTTTCTGCCTGATATGTTTATGCAGACAATATGTAACATTGAAGGATGCTTTTTCTTGTATCTAGTGATATCATTCTGGATGTTAGTACTTATAATGCTAGGTAATAAATACAAAATAAAAAAGCTACATAGTACAAATATTGTATAACAGAAACTGATTACAATACAAATTGTCATAATAAATGGCTGAGAAGCTCGAAGTTACACCATTCTTTATTCTTCTTGCAAAAAATATAATTTTATTTTGCTGATGATTATACTAGATAGTGTAGAAATAATAAACTAGATATGATGATCATCAAATTCTAATGCAGTATACATTTATGGAAAGGATTCTGAACAATGATCAAATATACCAAGGCAGCTCATGGAGTGATTAGGGACCAGTCATTTAATATCTACTAGGGGGGCTGAAGTGATTTGGTAAATTTTGTCAAAAAATGTGATGGCCCATCTCCAGCACTCAAAAAAATTTTGAAACCCATCTCATAAAATATAAAAAATTTCACGGCCCCCCCTGCAACTACTAAACTCCTTGAAAAATATAAAAATGAACTATATCCTCTTTTTCATGTTCAAAAGAGGTAGATTATTGTGCATTTAAAAATGGAAATAGATCACCACTGAAAATACAGGAGATTGAAAGAAAAGATGGGGTGGTTCCCAGATATCACTTGGAGGCTTTGAAGTTTCTCATTTCAAATGGCTGTTTTGATGTAGATGCTATTCCGGTTGTTGAGAAGATGGTCAGTGCTCTTGCTGTAAAGCAAACAACTACACTTGAAGCAAGCAAAAGAAAGGTATTGAGGGCAACTGCTAATAAGAAGCAGCGTAGCATCATTGAAATGATGACTATCAAAAAGAGAACAACACCTAGTGCCCAGGCAGATGCAGTCCAAGCTGTTGCCTTAGATGAGACTGATCCTTCAGATTTAGGGTCTGATTCTGGAACCTGTTCCTCTTCACACTCAGATGAAATTGACATTTAGTCCTGATCCTAATACTAGACACTAGGTGCTAAAATTCTACTTTGTGTGTTGTTTGAGAATTTCCTCAGTTTATTAGTTTATTTCAATTATGACATATTTTTGAGAATCTTTCAAAAACTATTTCATGGCCCATCTTGTTGTTAAAGACAAATTTGGTAGCCCATCTTCATTCCCAAAATAAATTTCATGGCCCATGCCAAATCACTCCGGCCCCCCTAGTAGATATTAAATGACCGGTCCCTTAATGAATGCTAGTAGAATGGCGATTTAGGCCAAACACTAAAATCCATATCTTATTTGTGTTTGATTGCAGGAAAATCATTATGACCTTGATGATAATGATAAAAATGATGATGATGATAATGATGATGATGATAGATAATGATGATGGTGACGATGATGCTGACTATGATGGTGATTGCGGTGATAGCTATGATATTGATAGTGATGAAGGAGAAAGTACTGGGCATGGAATACCATATACTGTGGACACAGAATAACGGAATATCATACACCGACAAAGTTAGCTGTCATTTGGGATTATATCTATTGGTGACGAACAGGGACGTAACACCCCCAGTCCCCAGTAGCCCTGGTGACGAACCTACTGAGCCTGCCTTCAGTGCCTGAAACAAATGTCTGTCTTCAAGCTCAATTTAAGGGGTTTCACCACTCGAAATTGTCAACTTTTGGGAGAAAATACGATTTTGTGATTTAAGTCCCAATGTGCTGCCAAATCATCGTACTTTTGAAGTTTCATAGTGCTTTTAACTACCCTCAAACTATTTTCTCACAAATTCGTCAAGATGAGGGGTCACTCTGCGTTTTTCCATTTTGTTAGTTGGCATTTTGGGAAAAATTCATCCGATCGTATCCTTGTTCTTTCCTTCTGTACCAGGTGCACATGGGCAAAGCAATACAATGATCAAAAGCTAATTTCTTCCTGCTTCTCGTTGTATTGTTTGTTTTTTTGTTTATTACTGTAGTTCTTTGTCATCGAGGAAAACTTATTGGCTGTTTTTAATTCAAATTTGAATAGATCAGCAGCCATCTTTGCTTTTCTCCCACATGATTGGACATCAAGTTCTGTGCATCATTCCTATTGGTTGATGTACCAGATGAAATCAATCAAACTTCCGCTTCACGTTGAACGAAAAGTGTGTCTTGCTGAATAGTACTCGAAGAAACTGAAAAACGATTCTCAGATATGGGCAGAACTAAATCTAGAACACGGAAACCTTTCCTTGGCTTCAGAAAGAACAAGAAACTAATGACGAAGAAAAAGTTTGAAAGCAAGGAGAGCAGTGAAATTAATGTAGCAGTTGACCAAGAAGGCCAATTTCCAATTCCTGATAATAGTCTTGATAAAGAGTCGTCGAAACCTGAG
Source organism: Mastigias papua (assembly GCA_964019165.1). NCBI lineage: Eukaryota > Metazoa > Cnidaria > Scyphozoa > Rhizostomeae > Mastigiidae > Mastigias > Mastigias papua. The sequence goes on from OZ025269.1 coordinate 18,581,743, forward strand.
GTAACAATCCGATCTACCAGCTCTGAAAAATTAACAATATTTGGTTTTGACGTGGAAAGAGAATTGTCACGTCCAGTTGACATTAATGCAGCCAAATCGGATTGCTATATATTCGCACAGAACTCTTGTTTGCAGAATCTTTTTTCTCAAGTGCTATGTCCTAATTGTAAACAAATGAGTGTAAAGTTTGATATTGATAAAGAGAGGTCATCAGGGTTTGCAGCAAGGTGTTTTTTGATCTGCTCTAATTGTGAAGCAACTTTCTGTGAAGATTACCTCTGTAAACGAGTAGCAGATTCAAAATCAAGCAGGAGCCCTTTTGAAATCAACATGCTTTCCACTGTCGCCTTCAGAGGGGTTGGTTGTGGATATTCTGCCATGAGAGACTGGTGTGGTACAATGAATATTGCTCATTGCCCAACACAAACTGCTTATCAGAAGGCCCAAGCAAAAGTAGAGGAGGCAAGTAAAAGCACTTTTGATGAGGTCAGCCAAACTTCTTTGAGGGGTATCTTTGATGCTTATGCCAAAGTGGGAACTATGCCAGACAAAGATGGAATACTTGACATCAGTGTATCTTTTGATGGCTCATGGCAAAAGAGAGGTCACTGTTCTCACAATGGCATGGCAGCTGTTATAGATCTTCTCACAGGGGTGGTAATTGATACAGAAGTACTCTCAAATTACTGCCCAAAGTGCAAGCAAATGGAGGATGATAGAAATATTGATAATGTTTGGAGGGAAAAACATTTACAAAACTGCCCCAAGAACTTTGATGGATCATCAAATGCAATGGAGGCTGAATGTGCAGTAAGGTTGTGGTCAAGGTCAGTGGAGAAGTTTAATTTGCGCTACATTACAATGCTGTGCGATGGAGATAGCAAGTCATTTGATGCAGTAAAACAAACTGAAATTTATGGAAAAGATATTCCCATCCAGAAAGAAGATTGCATTAATCATGTTTCAAAGCGAATGGGAACTGCTTTGAGAAAGTTGGTGGACACTTCAAAGAATCAGGGACTGCAAATCTCAGGGAAAGGCAGATTGACAAAGGAAAAGATTGTGAAGATTCAGAATTATTATGGCAGAGCTATAAAAGATAATTCCCATGATATGGACTTGTTGAAGAAACGCATATATGCCATTTTATTTCATTTGTCTTCCTCAGATAGCCATCCAAAGCATATGCATTGTCCACCTGGCATAAAGTCTTGGTGCTTTTGGCAGAGAGCTCAGTCCAAATCTGAAGAGCCAGGCTCTCATAAAGACCATGAAACCTTGCCAGCTGATGTGGGTAAATTGTTGGTTCCCATTTTTCAAAGGCTATCTGATGAAAGTCTGCTCAAAAGATGCATGAGAGCCAGAACCCAGAATGCCAATGAATCATTGCATCAAATTGTTTGGAAGATCTGCCCAAAAGCAATGTATGCTGGAAGGAGAACTATTGAGACAGCTGTAGCCTTGGCAGCTTGCCAGTTTTCAATGGGAGCCACATACAAAACTATTTTATACAAGCACCTTAGTATTGAGCCTGGAGTTCATATGCAGCGCTTTAGCCAAGAAAAATCAATGAAAAGACTAAAACTTGCAGGAAAAGCCTCACTTGATGCTGCTAAAAAGAAGAGAAAGCAAATGCAACATAAAAGCATTTTAAAAGAAAGCAAGAGAGCAAAGAAGGAAGGACCCTCATATGTCCCTGGAGGATTTAGCTAGCTTTGAAATTTGTGTGCTATCTTCCCTTGGACAATTAGTTGAATTTCAAACTAAATATTTGTAGCAAAACATTGTGGTGACCACTTTCTAATTGCATACTTATGCTGGTTTTGCTGAATTTTGAAAAGTAAGGTGTTTTGAGCCACAAATCCAAGTATTGTGAAAAAGAAAGAAACTCAGAGTTTAAATTGCAATTTACTCAAAACAACATTTTTGTGCTACTGCGTGGCTAAGTGCATGCCTCATTTTTTAATGGAGAATATCTTGGTAGCAACCTATATGTCATGTTGATGTGCAATAACTGAGGAGTGTGATGAAGCAATTGCTTTTGAAAAAGCCCTCACCACTTAGAAATTCTGGTCTGTTGAAGTTTAGAGAAAAAGTTCACTTTTTTAGTTATTGTGATAATAGCCAGCAGACAGCTTAATTTGCAAGATATATCAAATCAAATGGGTCCATAACACTTGTCAGGTACTCTGGAAGAGATTGATATGTTTCTTAACTATGTACATAATATAGGTATGAAATGAGGCATTCACTTAATTACCACAGTAAAATATCTTTATAAGTTGGTTGCCATGGAAACAAAATGCCACACCCAAATTTAGTCTCCAAATTTGCACTCACAACACCAAATTACATACTTAAGGTGAATTTCAAGGACTTCTGACTTTCCACTACAAATTTAAGATTTCGAGTGGTGAAACCCCTTAAGGTGTTAGCCTACAGTTCTGGTCAAATTTTGTACCAAATTTTTTTTTTCATTAGTCGTATGCAAAAATGCATGGCAAAAGTGAATATGAAGTTCAAATCCAGCTCCCAAGTAAGGATTTAGCTGAAAATCAAGCTTTTTGTCTTGATGTGCTATAAATTGTCCTTAGCAACGCCTTAGCAACAACTCAGGTCCATAATTTACCCACCACTGTCGCTTACAATTACCCCCTAACTCCAATGCCTAGCACTCTGTTTGAAAACATGTAATCGAGGCAGCTTTAGCACTACCGCAAGGTTCACATTGAGGTTATTTCTGAATGGTAGCTCAAACATTTACTGCAAGTGGTTCAAAGCGAATGATAGCTCTCCATCCTTTTTGTTTCTCGTATCGCCAAGGAGTTTTTACTAATCGTCTATTTGAAAGATAGTTCCTGTCAAGTATAGTAAAGAAATCAAACTCAATATGCCAAGGTACAAGGCTAAACCGAAAAGAAAATTTTATGGAAATCGATTTACGAAAGCAGAGACTGAAGTGGAGGATCAAGTTAGGCCAGATTTTCACGGACAACAAGCTCATGCTTCCTCTTCTACAGCAAAGAAATTGTAACTTTCTGGTGAACCACCATCTATTTCAGATGAAGATAATGTTTTCAACCTAATTATCAGTAGCCACATATTAAAATCAATAATCGACATGATTGCAAGATGTCCATTGTGTCACTCAGAAATGGTATTCGAGAACAATTTGGAAAAACGAAAGGGACTCAGTTGCTGTTTAGTTTTCAATTGCAAAGGTTGTGATTGGACAAAAGAGTGGTTCACATCACCTCCAGTGAAGAGAAAGCAAGGTACATCAGGCCCACAAGCATTTGACCTCAATATCAGAATGGTATTTGCGTTTAGGGAGATTGGAAAGGGCTATAAGGCAATGTCAACATTTAGTAATTTTATGAATTTACCCCCTCCCATGGCGAAAAATACATACAAGAGCATAAACAATACCCTTCACCAAGCTTATGAATCTGTGGCAGAAGAGAGCATGCAAACTGCCAGCAAAGAGTTGCATCAGTTGTCAGAGCAAACTTCTGAAATTAAGGACTGTCAAGTATCTGTTGATGGGACTTGGCAAAAGCGTGGTCATTCTTCATTAAATGGTGCTATCAGTGTCATTTCAAGCAAAATTGGTAAATGCTTGGATGTAGCTGTCATGTCAAAATATTGCAAATCTTGCCAACATTGGTCAGAGAAAAAAGATCACCCAGCATATAAAAAGTGGGCTGCTAACCATGTGTGCATGACTAACCACACAAAGTCATCTGGTGCAATGGAAAGTTTAGGTGCAATATCCATCTTTCAAAGATCCGTTGAAAAGTATAATTTAAGATACTTGGAATACATTGGAGATGGTGATTCTTCCTCTTTCCAAGAGGTTGAGAAATCCAAACCATATGGAAATGACATTTCACTTAGAAAACTTGAGTGCATTGGACATGTCCAAAAGAGAGTTGGTTCCCGTTGCCGAAATTTAAGAAAAACTTTAAAGGGAGCTAAGTTATCAGATGGTAAAGGAATATCAGGTAGAGGTAGATTAACAGATAAAGCCATAAACACACTACAAAATTATTATGGTATGGCAATTAGAAGCAACACAGATGATATAAATGCCATGAAAAGGGCTGTTGGTGCAGTTCTTTTCCATTGTTCTGATGTCCAGTTAGAAACTGAACGGCACAAGTTTTGTCCTACAGGGGAAAATAGCTGGTGCAAATGGCAGAGTGATAAAGTTACTGGCAGGAATGAGTACAAAAAGAAGCTAAACATTCCTGGAGCTATTAAGGAGCAGCTTCAGCCAATATTTTCTGATTTGTCTTCAGAGAATCTGCTTACAAAATGTCTGCATGGTCTCACACAAAATGCAAATGAAGCTTTAAATAATGTCATTTGGAAGAAATGTCCAAAAAGATCTTTTGTGCAAAGAAACATTCTTGAAATTGCAACCTTTTCTGCTTTAATTGAGTTCAATGATGGACAGCTTGGAATTTGCAAAGTTGCTGAAAAGCTTGGTTTAAGTAGCAGTTTCTGTATGATAGCCCGTTCATATACTGAGGATAAAATACGCATAAAAGAATCCATAAGAAAATCAACTGAAAAAGTGAAAAAAAGGAGAAAGAAGCTGAGAGCAGTAAGAAAGGGATTTATTGATTTGGAAAATGAAGAGGAAAAAGCACCATCCTACAAACCTGGCTCATTTTAGACAGTAATAGATGTAGTTTCTTTTAAACTCAGTTTTCTCAGTGTTTAATTTCGGAAGTTTTCTGGACTTACAAATGTTGTATATCCTAAAGGGAGAGTCAGATTGCCTTGCAATTTTCACATTTTGTAGCTCACTTATACAGCTAGGAACTAGACTACAAACAGCATGTTTACTTGTCTATTTTAAAAAATTCAGCCATTTTTATTGTGGGCGCTCAGACAAAAATGATAATTCCTTGCTAACTTTTTTCTTCTTTGACCAAATTACTTGTTTGTAGTCTAGTTCCTGTGGCTTTATTAGAACATTTTGTCACGAAAATTTCATCATCATGGCTTCTTTAGATTTTGAGATATCATTCTTGAACTGAATTTAGTGATGATGGCCACACCTCAAGCCACACCCATTTTAAGCTCTATTTTGCGATAAAATCTTGTATATTCATCTTATTTGTATCTGTTTTGCACATTGTCAGACATAAAAAGGGTGAACTAATGATGTACTAGCTCATCTCTTGGAGCATGTAGTAACTGTAGGCTAACACCTTAAGCCCATACTGCATATATTATTAATAACTGCGCCGCTTTTCTATCAAACTATTTAGCAAGTATAATATGCTAACCTTTTCAATTGCATGTGTCGTTTTCAACTACTGTGCTTTTCAACAAATATCGTACTGGCAGAGGGAGGCAACTAATTAAAAATGAGTGAAGTTTGGCTGATGATCGACAGGCTTGTTATGTCTTCCAAGAGTTCATTCACACATCATTTTCAATTCACTGGGATTTTCACGCAATTAAATCAGCTTATTTGCGAATAAATTTGAGTTTCTACACCAACAATGCAACCCAGCCACGGTGTTTTATCAACATACACAATTGTTTGTACACGTGTGATAGTCCAGAATAGAAAACTTTAACATTGCCTAAATATTTAATTAGCTATGACAAGTGCTGGCAATTTCCTATAGCGATGTCGTGTCAAGAATAGACTGTTTTCAATGAGAGCTCTTACCGAAAGAGCGATAAGTTCCCTACAAATCAAAATCATTTGAGATTCTAATGTTCAAAGATAAATAGATCGATTAGGCCTGTGTTCCCTCAGTGATTTCGAGCAGTGGTGGCGCCAGCTTTTATCTTTTGGCCTTATTTCGACAGCTTATGCTGGCTTGTTATTACTTCCCATTATTATGAAAAGAAGCCGAAGGTCTACAAAGAGTCATCTATCGTTGTCCAGTTGGCTAAATATTTCAACAACAGGGCATCAAAACAAAGGAAAAATCCAATCAAACTATACTCGATCTTACAGGAGATTTTCTAGGACAATGGCCACACATCCACAGACACAGATTATTCAATGCTTCTGTCAACACCTCATCTGTAATTACATGCTTCCGACTGCTTGATTGACAGCTTTATAAGATAAGGTCGCAACGTGTGAATTGATCAGACAGGCCGACAGAGGCTGCGGTTTTTCTTTTTTGAAAAGTCCATCCATCTTTCCCAGTCAATCTAAAATGTATTTGAATAATTATTAACGAAAGCGTACGTCATTCGACAGGTATAAGCCGATATCCCCCCTTGTAATAGCATTCTCAGAGGCTCACCTTAATCATTTTTCAAGATAGCTTAACTGGCTTGGCCATCCAGACAAGCCATGAGTTGTTGTCCCCAACCTCAAAATTCAAACCATTGTGTTCATCTTACCCTCACATCTTTCTTGAGATGTTGAATCTTTCTTTTAATATGTTCCCTTATATCTCTGCTCGTCACCTCCTAATCTCACTAGAAAGGAAAACATCAAATGTTGATTTCCAAATGGGCCCCGATTGCTTGGCCAGCTTGTCTAACCATTAACTTTGAAATTAATAGGCCTCTCCCTTCAAAGAGCTTCCTCCTCTGCCTGAACATGCACATTTTCTTTTCTCCTGTGCTGTGAAATGTCCTCTCTCGGCTTTCGATGTGTTTATTTTTGAGTTACGCCGGTACTCGGCCACATGCAAAGCGCATTGAAAGTTAGATTGACACCGCACAAGATTGATTGACAGCCCATGACAGCTCTTTATTGATTATCGTCTGGATTAAGGACATTTGGCGACCTGTTAGTTAATTAAATCCCGCCCTTTCGATAGCTTTTGATGGTGTGAATTATCTCAACCCCCATCTAAGCAATTATAATGACAGTTCCATGACTACCTACCAACCAATGGGAGAGAGCAATCATACCCACTTCGCAATTCCATTGGCTAGCGGTGCCTTCAGAGGGCTTTGAGTTATTGACAGTTAAGAAGTTGTGGTGCACTGGATTGTTCTCCTTTGTCTGAGGCGGCCTCTTTGATCAATTTAAGTGAGCAAGATTAATTCGCGACCACATTCGATGTGAGTCAGTTGAATCATGCGAGCGGTTGAGTCGCCTCAGTGTGTGACAGCGAAAAAGCAAGATAATAAACGAGCAGATTTTCCGATCGTTGCTTTAGAGATGTTGACGCAGAGAGTTCCACAGATCCACTGCGACTACCTTCAACCACACACAACGGTGAGTTTTCTGTTATAGTCTGACGCTCTTCAATGCTTGAGGTCTTTTTCTCGAGCATAAAATATGCGATCTTGCGAGCACTATGAACGGTAAGTAAGTACATGCTCGGTATGTTAAGAGATTAGGTTATGTTGTGTCCATACATATACGCTTAAAGCCATAGGAGTTATTTGCAATGTTTTACGCACGGCCTAATGAATACTAGGCATGCAAGGAATTCAAGAAATATACATGTATTTTATGTTTAACGAACAATATAGCCGCATCAGATGTCCTTAGTTAGGTATGAATTAGAACGATACTCTGCGTCCTTTTGCGATACACGGGTTTTTCGCTTTCATGTCATTTACCGTCTAAGGGCTGTCGCTGTTATATTGAGTTGGTTTTGGTTTTGGTGTGTTTTTCAGGAAGAATGTCCTTGTTAAATGCCAGTTAGTATGTGAAAAATTCAGTAGTTATTCGGCCATTCAATTACATATTGCTTGATATCCTCAGAATTGGCAACCGTGTAAATATACGCATTAATTTCTTCAAGCTCGGTCTAGTCTGCATTTTCTGTGTACCGTAGTGTTCCCCTCCTAACGTAAACTGAATATACCCTTTGAGAATGATCTCGTTCTTCATTATTGAGACATAGACTCGTTTTGCATTTTCTGAATTATAACTGTCGGCGTCTGTCGTACCTGTGGCGCGTAGAATCAACTTATTGAAATTGGATGATGTTATCATCCAGTGTATTGAATTCTTGTTCTTGTCCATCAGGGAATGAGGTACTTGTACGTAAATATATAAACTATTATTATTACATGTTTTATCTTCAGCAATAGAAAACGATTCAGTGATAGGACTGTTGACTTCTTTAGATACAAAAATGCTCGCTGTGTTCTGAGCTCCTTTGTTTCTTTTTCAGTCCGTCGAAAGCAAAACCTCACCTTTGGCTTTGTTGGCGGCCACTTGTAGCAGCATAGGCCGTACAGATTCGGAAAAGACAAAGGAATCTACTGCTAAAAATATGTCTCCAAAAGCTACGCCTAAAAGTGACGATTCAAAATCATCCTTCAAACCTTACAAACAAGATATCAAGTTCCCCTCGTTGCAGAAGACTCATACTGAGGGAGCTGTCACTTCCTCGGCGTCTACAACGGGATATGGGTACTCGTATTGTCATGGACGTTTCCCTATAGGCCTAATGCCACCTTCGGAAGTTGAAAAAGATAGACATTGCATAGGAGGTAGCCATTATGAGGCTGCTCGTGAGGCAGGCATACATTCTATCATGAAGTGCCATCCGCCCTCAAATTTACACTCGCACAAACCATCACCATACGCCGGACATGAACACGAATGTGCTCACTGTAACGTTATGAGGGGGGCACCACCACATCCAATGGGTTCTCCAACAACTCGTGGAAACGGCATCTGTCCTTGCCCTCTGTGCGTACAGATGAGGTCATCCCAGGAGAGTCAAAGTATGAAACCGAATTCACAGCTTTGCCAGTCGGCTCACCCTTTGTACCCGCACTTGAAGAGCACGCCAAGCGCTGTTTGCAGAGACCCACACTGTCAAAATTGCCCGTCTAAGTTTCCTCCTAGCGCACCAGTCGGACTTCAAAATTTCATTCATCCTGCTTTGTTGCATCAGTGTACTCATGGTGGTAAGCCAGTCCCTGGAGGTTTACCAAGTAACAACTCGCCTAGCGCCATCTCATCTGATATGTTCATGAAACCAAAGCCCCCACTGTCTACTGCTCATCCGTTCATTTGCAATTGGGTAGCTGACAGCAAGCACTGCGGAAAAAGCTTCATCAGTTCCGAGGAGCTGCTACAACACCTCAGAACCCATACATCATTATCATATTCACAAAGTCGTTCGCCATGTGGTACTCACGAGCCTGTTGTCCCTGGTGCAGTTGGTCCAGGAACAGGGTGTAATATTCATGGATGTTCGTGTCGTTTGACAAAAAGTCATGGGAGACAAGGACCTATACCAGGTGGATATGGACCTTACCCATCAAGCAGTAGTGCATCACCACGCTACCATCCATACAGTGGACTCTCGAAATATGGGACTCTACCTAATTCAGAAACTTCATATTCTTCCTACCTCCCTCATGGAATGCTTCATTATTAAGCTCTTAGCAGTAAATGTCTCTAAATACCTAAACTCCTCTGCCAGAGGGACTGAAATAATTTTTCATTGTTCAAAGACAATACGCAGGTCTTTGTTTTGTTGATAGCCTTCCTGGGGCTGAGGTATGCGTCATCCTAAATCGTTTGTATTGACAAGGGTAAGCTAATTTAGTTGCATACATGACTGTCTTTTTGGTTTTCAGAGCTTTCAGCTTTGAATTCACACCCCTGGCTTTTCGCATCTAATAAATATTATATTGCTGTCCCAGAAGAAGATCAGCTAAAGACCGGAAAGCCATACCCAAATTCCCTGTCCACACCATGTATTTTTATTTTTATGTTAAACAATTTCCTCCCTTGTCTTCTTGAAGTCGACGCGTCATTACCACAATGTAGGTGTTGTTTTCATCTGCTGAACTCAAAATATTGTACCAGGAATGCCCTTGACTGGCTCTGCAAAGTGTATTGTACAATAGGTAGTTAAAAGGCTGATGTAGCGTGGGAGAAATTGAGCCTTCAGATTGACAAGCTGTTCTTTGATGGATGTTAGTTTTTGAACATCTGAAAAAACAACGCCAATTCTTTTGACAACACACTCTTAAAAGTGGAGAGGAAAACCACTAGTCTCTTTATTTAGGCAGGTTTTTGTTGGAGGCAATGTTTGTGAAACTCGCAGATTAGTGGAAGTAACTGCATGAATACAGTCGGGTACAACTTCAAGTTGCCTTTCAGAGTTTTTAACCACTTCCTAGGCCCATTAGTGCGTTGTCTGCTATAGAGCTGTCACAGCCGGAATATTAGCATAGGCGTATGAGGCGGCAACTGAGGGGAATACATTCCCCATAGGTGGACAGAATTCCATTTCATTTGGGCAATGTCTTCAGACAAAATAGTTTTCACGGAAAATTCTACGCCACAATACACACTTTATAGTTGTTGAGTAGGCATCATAGTGTAGCGAGTTGCAGACAGGATAACTGAAGCTGAATTTGTGTTGTTTTATTTCCTTATAAAACAGCTCAAATCAGCAAAAATTCTTATCCTTGATGAGGCTTTATGCCTTGCATTATTCTTAAATCATTCTTAAATTTCAGAGAATTTGAGCCTTGATATTCTTATAAAAAACTGTGTATACGGGTAGACAGCAATCTGCTTGGGAAGTCGTTGTCTATTCTCGTTGGTCTTCATTTTCATTTGGGCAGAGAGTTTGCAGCCCCCCTAAAATTAGCAGCCCCCCTAACATTAGCAGTCCTCCTACGCCTACGAGTATTAGTATGGATTTTCATTTCCATAGTTGCTCATAGACTACTTAAATGGCTGTAGCTCCATGCAAGTTTTTTACAAGGAACCTAGCAAAAGGCCGCATTTTACTACATTTTGGAACTAAAAGTTCCTTACTAGTTCCTTAGTTTAGACTCTGGACATTTATCGCTATAGAAATGTAGCTGTTCATTGTTGAGACAGGGGGGCGCTATTCACGCTCCCAGTTTCAATGGGAACCCGCCAATTTGGCTTCTTAATTCTGAATTCTTTGCGTTAACGAAAAAATTGAGAATTGGAAGTCCTTGGGGTATTTTGTCTTTAGTTGTAGATTTTTGAGCTTCTAATTGTAGGTTACTTCTAGAGCGGCCCTTCATAAAAACCGTACACAATGAGGTAGGCCTGAAAGCTGTCATGGAGCATTTATCGTCTGGTTCCAGAGGCCCTTGTGTATATAGAACTGACTCCAAAAATGGCCATCCGAAGGCTTCCTTGAATTACGTCAACTTTTTTCTCGAACCTATTCTGATTGCCTGCCTAGAATACACTGTAGTATAAATTGTTCTGGGAAATCCTTCAAAACGTGTACTCAGGTACCTCATACGAAATACGGTGTAGGTGTATTTGTGGTGTATGTTATCTTAGCATTGTATTATAGTTAGTGACTATAGCGGAGAATTTGCATATAGACGAATGGAGTTATTTGAATGAAATTCAACTTCTGTAATATCAACAGCGTATTTTGTTGCCCTTTCCAGGCTGGTTCATTATCTTTTGCCAAAAACAACTGCTAGATTTGGTCAGTTGGACACGTATATGCGTGTAGTGTAAAGCTAAATTTTGTACCAAGAGGTGGGGCTTTTTGTCGTATAAAGGACGTAGCAGCGCAAAGCGTTGACGGGACCGCACCCTTCATTTGTTTGAGAACCCTTTGAAGTAGCATTACTTTATGGCAAACTGGTTGAACAATGATACATATTACTAATATTGGGAAGAACAGCTGTAGTGGGATTTTATAAGGATCACATTCTATCACTCAGATTCATATAACATTACCCAGAAAAAGAGAAGGGGCTGAACTCTTCTTCGGACAGTGCAAGGAGACTGAGTCCTGGATGGGGACACTGGATGGGCGACTATCCAGATAAACAACCAAAACAACTCACTTCGCCGTCCTTCGGAAGGAACATTAAACTAGGGGTCCCATGCCTGGATGCTGCATGCACAGTAGGCCTAAATTAGCTGAAACGCTAGATATAACAGCCTACTCAAAATAAAGTAAACAGCAACAATAACAGCAGTCCTTCCTCGCCGAGCCCACTCTCCTACAGCCCCGGTATAGCCTCATATATTTTTTCTCAATATATTGTTTTCCTAATTATTTTCTCGACCATATTATTCTGCATTTCCTGCAGGGAGACTGTTTCAATTACCCATTTGGCTGTTCTGATACTTTACGGATAAGTGTGTTTGACTGCTTGTATTTGTCTGTTTGGTAAAATGCTTCCTGTAGGCGTATAGTTTACTGTGAAAGAAATTGCTGCTCGTCTGAAAGGCCTGCCAATGAATAATCACAAGTTTGAGTAATTCACTAGAGAAGGTTATTTGCTAATATGCCAAATGTTACTTCTTTACAAGTCACTATTTTTGTTCAGAAAATGAATTGCTCGGTCCCGTATGAGGATTTTTACAAGCACTCCACTATTCTCGTTCTAATGGTAAGCATATTTTAATCAGATTTTTGCACGCTTCTTTTGTAGGAATATGGCCTATAGGAATATCAAGACTCAAATTTCCTAGCATTTAAGAATAATTTAAGAATAATGCAAGGCTCAAGTTTCGTCAAGGTTTATATGTTTTGCTGATTTGAGCTTTTTAGAAAACAAACAAGAGTGAGCTTCAATTATCCTGTCTGGAACTTGTTACACTATGATGCGACTGAGCAACTCTTCAGGGAATGTCACTTACAAATTTTTCATTATAAGAATGTAGTCTATACGAGAATTAATGCTCAACATTTCAAAACATTTAAGAACAATTTAAGAATATTCTTAGTCAGCCAGTGTAACACTGTAGGGTTAAACAAATTCTTATGTTTTTACTAAGAAAGTCATAAGAAAGTTTTAGTGTCAAAGTCGCGAAAAAGCTACGAATGTTTCAGTACGTGAACTCTCTGTATTTGTGCTGCCAAAATTAAAGATCTTTTCTTCATGGAGATAGCTCGAGATATATCTCCTCTGACTTTACTTAAGTATACGTCTGTGCTCTATGGAACCAAGCACAAGGCCTAGTTCTGAAATTTCCGTATTTTGGAACTTTTTCGACCGCATTTTAGTACTAGTTCTTTAACTAAGTGTTCAGGATTAAGACTGGGAACTATGGACACTGTAAGTTTGAACATAAGCCCGAACATAAACCACATGTTACAAGGATTACACACAATTTATGCAAGTTTGGCTTTCAACATTGCTAATTCTTTGGAAGTGCAGTCAACGATAGGAACAACAAGGTTTGAATTGTATCTAGCTAACTCCTACATTCTCTTTAACTCTCATCATAACTCTCTCAATCCCTATATATTTATAGATATATATATAGAAAGCAACAGCAACCACGGCTCCTTCACAGGGCCGTGTACAAACACAATAACAATAATAATGATAAACGTTAAATATTACAAACATCTAAGTTCTATTTAAGCAAACGTGTAGTTGTACGATTCATAACAAACGCATCTAGACAATTTGTACCGGAAAAGTTTCCAAGTCCCTTTCATCCGCAGCTAAATCCTTATCTTAATACCGTATGTTTAGCGAAGAGGTCTGGACTCCTCTGATGGAGAAACCTCCTCCTCGAAGCTGCTTCATTCAAATTTGAGAGCAAGATGGTTTTTAAGATAGAGGCTAGACAATCATGAGTACACGCACTTCTGAACAAGAAAAACTTTAATCAGTTTTAGATAAATGTCATGACAGGAAACGATTGATAAGATTTTCTCAAAATATATCAATAACCAGTTGTCCATGCAGATCTTTATTATCGACAACAGGTGACGTACTTGATTGAGAACGTTTTGGCAAACTTTTATTATCTTGAAGTTTGCAAACAAAAACAGATCGGACCATTTAATATAACAAAGCACATCAATGTCAGGGATCGTAAATGACCTTCCACCATAAATGATGCAAGAAACATCTTGCAAACAAATGCTGACAGACAAGGGCGTCCTTAGATTAATAGGACAGTTGTAAATGACCTGGAGTACTAAAACATTTAGAGGTTGCTTTCTCATTTATGACATTGAGACTCAAAAATTGAAGATGATGCACTCTTCGTAGCGTCAATATTGTGGCTCTCAAAATCAATACGTCTTTCTTTAACTACGACCCTTATATGCATGTTCCTAAACCTAGTTTTATAAACTGCACTCATTGCTTTTTTCTATCGTAGGTTATTTTGGATAAGTGAGTTGAATGTATGAATGCATATTATGTGTTTGTATGTATGAGTGTATTGGTTTCTTTCCAGGCCCGTAGCTATGGGGTGGCATGGGGTGGCAAATGCCACCCCAGTATTATAGGCTGCCAGCTTTTTGCCACCCCTGGAAATTTTTCTGAAGTTCTTTATTATTGTTCTATCTTGTAGCTAAGGAGATATCTCGTGAAGTTTGGCTGATCTCAATTTTGGCCTTTCCGAGACAGTCCATTCTTTCCTTGCGCACATATTTACCAGTTTGATTTTGACAATTGTCATAGCAAATAAGTCTGAAATAGGCTCTCAGATTTTGTGTCACATGATTTCCCAAGACAATTTTGCCAGCCCTGAAGCACAGGTCTAGCTAAGGGCTTGTTTCTTTCTTTGAGCGGCTCTCGTTCATAGCTCTATCAAACAACGAACGTATCTAGAGAAACCACTATTTCATGTGAATATGTTCAATAAACCCGAAAAAAGCTATGTACATACACGTACAATAGAATCCCATACTGTCATACTTTCAAGGAAGATAGGAAATTGATCCAAGTTAACAAATGTCCGAACCGAATCTCCCACTCAGTCGGATTTTCATGAAAAGGTACAAAGATGTATGACTTATCAAGATTATGCTTAGTCATCTTCAAATTGTTAATACAAATAAAGTACACCATATTCCATCTGTGTCATGGAGGGGTTAAGCTCTATCTTAATTAAGAGGGACGACCTCAAAGCAATTGCTCCAATTTCTTCACTTTCTATAAATATTGAAAGGTTAGCAATTGTTTCAATAGCCTGTCTGTTATTTTCATCTACTCGATCATAAATCGTAGATTCTTTTTTCATTCATCCTCACAAAGTCTGTTTTGGAAAATCGTGCTTCCGTGAGATTGTAGCAAATGTTTCTCCTTTCTTGACTTCTCTGTGAAAATTCCGTTCTTTTCTGTACTGTTCGCGAATGCAGCTTACACTCCCCTTTGCCAATCGAGGACATATCAGATACTTAATAAAACACCCCAATCAAAGAACTTAATTCAAAACGAACACTGAGCTTTCGACTCGTATAAACCTTTAACTATCATTTCCAATAAGTCTTTCAAACCGTGGGGTATTGACAGCTACATTTTTGAAGAAATCAATTAGGATGTCCGAGTAAAGCGGAGTAATCTTGGCCGAGGGGACATACAGGTTCAGTACGACTAAGCGAAAGTCCGACTATCTATATATAAATATATATATATATATATATATATATATATATATATATATATATATATATATATATATATATTATATATATATATATATATCAAATCCAAGGAAAGGCTATGGGCACCAAATGCGCCTCTGTCTATGCAACTTTAGTAGTAGCCTGCTTGGAAATTTAGCTATATAACAAATTTGAAACCAAATTTGGGAGGGAGCAAAAAATGCAATTTCAAAAGGAATAGCTGAAGTACGTAGATGATTGTTTCATCAACTGGGACACTACAATCAGTCACGAGGATGGATCACATGAAAGACTGAATAACCTACATCCGAACATCTACTTTGGAGTCAAGTACACATAAAATACATTTCTCAACAACCTTGCTCCACACAGCTTGCAAGCTATGTTTTCCAGAAATTCTCACTACTCCACTCACAGAAAAATACCTCAAACAGGCAAATATCGTTCTCTTACAGAGGTGCAAAATTATGGAACAGCCTCTCAGCAGAGACAAAGTTGCTATCCTTCCTAGCAAATTCAAGACTCTCATTTGACGTAATTATAAAAGTTTCTTAGCTTTATTCAATTTGGGTAGGGTTGTTTCTTAACTTTCGAAAAATTGAGCCTACAGTTTCTTATAACCTGTTTCTGATAAAAAAATCCGTGTACTCAACGCAACCTTGAATTCACGATATTCAATCAAGACTTCACATTAATCTAATTAGAAAAATGCATATATTCAACAATAAGAATGAAAATCAGTCATTATTAGCCTGAAGAATCCGCAATAAGGAATGAAACTAGTTGGCAAGTAAAGTTTAAGTCACTTTAAATTCTGAGTCATTTCTGCGTTATACTCAGTACTTAAGGTGCACAGACCTTTACACGCTTTTTTTATAAGGAACTTACATGTAGAATGCAGAAATATTTAAAGAACTTATATTTTTTAAAGGAAAAATCCCTAAGGAACTTTTCAATTTAATACCAAACAATCAAGAAATAAGAAGCTGGTTCCATTCATTTACAGCCAAAACCCTCATAGATTGTTTGCTATGATTGCATAAAGTCTTTCATTGTTCATTGATCTTGTGTTACAACCAAAACTAAAAGCAAAGTTCAGAATTTCAATGTTTTACATGTGTCTGTACCATTTTTATGGCACTAATTGTGCACTTTAAATTCGGAACTGTTAAGGAACTTTTAGCATTACAATTTGATTATTGGAGGTCACAAATTAAGGAACTTTTGGAACTAGGCCTTGGGATACATATACATATACATATATACATATACATATATACATATACATATATACATATACATATATACATATATACATATACATATATACATATACATATATACATATACATATATACATATATACATATATACATATATACATATATACATATATACATATACATACACATATACATATACATGTAGAAATATATATATATATAAATATATTTATATATATATATATATATATATATATATATATATATATATATATATATATATATATATATATATATATATATAATATATATATATATATATATATATGTATATGTATATGTATATGTATATGTATATGTATATGTATATGTATATGTATATGTATATGTATATGTATATGTATATGTATGAATGTATTTATGTATTTATGTATTTATGTATATATGTATTTTCTATATTTTTACATACATACATATGTGTACACACATAAATACGTTTCCCTCCTTAAGCTCGACAGTTTATGATATGTGGAAATCTATGAATACAGGAATCTAATTAATGAACGGTATATAAACCATGTTTGCATTCATTAGTTTCAAAGATAATCAGATATGTTTGTATTCATTAGAATACCGAATAGGTTAGGTACAAAATGGGAAAGTTCCTCTTATTAATTTTTTACAAGCAGCTGCGTTTTGAAACGACCCTAATAAGGTCGGTTGTTTTTAAATTTCTCACTGATTATGAATATAAATCATGGAGAGAAGCGGAGCTCTTCCTGTTTGGATGGGCATGGCGCATCTCGGCCTGAAAACGGAAAAGATTTAAGAACAGCCAGCTGGTTCCCAAAGCAAAAGACTTGCAATTGAAATATTTTAGTTTCTGATGGTTTAGTCTGTATTTTGATAACTATCCTGTGACATTAAGGCAAACAGAGTACCATGCTCGCTTCTGTTATGACACTAGGTGTATTTTTGTTTAGGAACAGAGGACCAACGTTACTTAACATGATGAAATCAAAGACAAAAATACAACTAGTGTCATAACACTTCTTATCATAAAAACTTAGCTTATAGCCTACACCTTAGAGTTCCCTAAGCTAGGGCCTCTTCTGACCACATTGCAGTATTAGAACTTCTTTACTTAATAGTTACGTAATTTTAACTGCTCGTCTAGTGCCTTGAAACAGGAATAAAGCAAATATTCTTTTAAGGTTTGCTATATACTGCTGCTAGGAAGCAGTTTGCAACATAGGCTACGCAATACGTACGTAAATTTTACTGTAATAAATGGAACTAGTTCCCTAATTCTCGAATGTTTTCAGAGATAAAAATCCCAGGAGGGGTACTTGGAATACAGACATATGGAGGCGTCAGTCAGATATTTTTGGGTTAAATACTTATCCAAAGTGATATTTTTGGGTCCTGCAAAAACAGTAGATACAATTCTGATATTTCTAGGTATCAAAGTTAGAAATACCGATATTTTTGGGTTTTTTCGCGAGATTTCCATATCTGAATCAAATGTATTGTTCATAGACCTTCTATTCATGTAACATGGTAGTGTTACGCATGTCCGGCTATCCTTGCTAAGAACATCCTACGATTGTTTCAGTACTGGGCGAAAACATGAAGGTGATTAGTCCTGATGAGGAGTCTGATTTGTGTATCAATGCTAGTGATTATGATGGCCTAGCTTATCATGATCCCGTGATCCCTGCTCTGTCGTGGAATTCAGTTAGGGAGGACTGGATCGAGACAAGCCAAAAGAATCGCCATTGATGCAATAGTATTGCGGAACGGAACATCAACCCATGGCATATTAGTGAAACACTTCTTTTGGGGCCACGCCTTTTAGCGACAAACAGCAATGATATGACATAAAGAAAAACCACACCTTGCTAGAAATCTTCTACCCTTCAAACGCTCTCCTCGAATTTGGGACATGTCCCCCCAGGTCCCCATGGTGCAACCATTGCATCATACGGCTGTTATTGTCAATGGTTTACGCAAGCTCGTGAATCAACTCGTCGGGCTTTTGTTAGAAACGAAGTCTTGAAACTCTAGGTCATTCTCACTGCTTGTGATATTTTTACCGAGATAAGACCATCACTGTTACATCTTACAACAAACACATTGAGATTTGATCACATGGGTTTGATTACAATGCTCGAGGCTCATGCATTTATCATACAACTCTTCCGAAGTCGTTTCATCACGACTAGATTGCAGATTAAGTCGAGCTGTCCAGCGCAAGGTTGCCGCACTCTTATCCGCTTACGATCGGCCAACATCGATCGGTACGATAAGATAAGAGGCGATAAGCTATCTTACCAAGATTACAACTGAGATAACATCCCTCTTATCGCCATGTCCAAATGACGCAAAAAGATGTTTATCAAACATGGCTTCGCCGCGATAACGTTGTCTCCACGGCAAAGATTAGGAGTCCTCTCTTTACAAAGAAGGCAGCCAAATTAGCACATGCTTTTCAGGTCGTCTGTAGCACGAACAAAAATAGTCCATGTCAAAAAACTCACGGTCAGAGAGACCCAATCACATCTTTGACATCTTGGACAACACTATCGTACTTTCTCCAATTCACGCCCATCTCTTATAAACGCCTCTGTCTAAACAAATGTTCCCCCTAAAGTCACATCCAATGGAGCGTTTATTGGATTATTGTCAGATGCCCAACTACAATAAACCTCAGAAAAAAGAAGATTGAAATAACGGTTATGATTAGACGGTATCAAGTTTGGCACTGGCATTTACTTCAAGAAGTGTGCACTGGAAACATTTGACATAATCATTAAAAGCTGCCCGTTAAATTTGACAATTGATGGTAATGAAAACCATTTAATTCACCGATTCGAGAATGACCAACCCTGCTAAGCCAGTTCAGATTTGTTATTTGAAAAATTGCAGTTGAATGCAAGTACTCTGCACAGCAACCTATTTGTAACTGGCCAAACTGATTCTGACATGGAAGAAGTCAGAAATGAGAATAATATGCTCGGTCCCGATGATTATCAAGATGATTTTGTGAATACTGAAGACATTTTCAGATTATATTTTCTGAAATAGGCATTGACTTTTGAGCAGCACTTCATTTAAAATAAATGCCCCTCTTTCTTTAGCGCTCCTCTTCAATAAATGCTCCTTCTAAAAGCCACAAACTGCTATAAACGCCCTAGGTGTTTAATTCAAGAAAACGGTACCCGAACTGCCAAGCCTTCATTGTGACTAACCCACCCAGTTGCTTGCACTGAAAAAGGGATCCACCTAATTTATATCATTTTTTCCATTTACAACGACCAGTTTTATATCTTTAAGTCAATGTTTTCGGGTGAACTACTTGCTCTCAATAAGGGAAAGCAAATTTCGTCCTTATATGTCATGCAAAGCGCAGATAATCACTCATACCAAACACACCTTCGTTAAAACTGCAAATTGCTTAATAGCTCACTGCTCGATATAAATTAACGCCGGTCCTTTTTAAGCTGGCCATAAATTAACGCCGGTCCTTTTTAAGCTGGCCCTTATAACGCCAGGGAAGAAATCTGGTCAACCACCACTTCGGGCCGTATTTCACGCAATTCAAAAAGTACGGAATTCAGAATATGATATGGCACTTAATTACACGTTCCTAGCAGATTTTATTTTGCTAAAATGTTTAGCAATAGATGTTAAGAACTTTACTACTTTTCTAAGTGCTATCTTCTTCAGCTAGATTGTCGTAATCTTTAAAATCAACTTCGCTTTTTTCCTTAAATTCCAATAATCTTAAATTCGTTTTTGTCCATCTATGCTTTTCCTCTCTCCTTTCAAGTCTATCCTTCCACTTTTTCAAACAGTTTTGATACAGACTGGATAACTTACCAAAAGATTGTGTTTCGGAACATATGAAATAAGCGACGGTAACTCTACCTATTTGGATGCATCATATGAAAAATATTTATCCCTTAAACACAATTGTACGTTGCTTCTTTTTGAACTAGCTCAGCTACTGCACGTGCTCGTCACTCGCTAGCAATCGCTACTGGGAAAATTAGTAAGTGCAGGCTTCGAATTATCTATCCCTTGCCAATAGGCATCTATGGTTTCCCAGTACTTCCACAGGATGGACTACAAAAATAACGCCGCTTTTTGGTCGACAATTGAAAAAGTTGGCCCTTTTTATGCCGACCCTTTTTCGACGGCCATTTTAATGCCGTTTCAGGAAAACTAACGCCACTAGGCGCCGGCGTAAAAAGGGTCGATAAGGTTATGAGAAGGTATAAAACAATATTTGTAGACAGAGTTGTTGCTGTTTTTGCGCCAAGTGTCAAGTCGTAAATCTATCCATAAATCTTTTTTGTTCTTCTCAGGAACTTATGTGCTCGTTCAGGGGCATGGGAAAGGAAATTTTTGCTGGTAAATATCAGAAACGTAAGAACCGGGTTATTGGGGGGTAGGCACCCCCAAATGCTTGCAATCACTGAAAAGTGCCTTCAAAATGTCAAAATATACCCCTGTCTGCAGAAAAAGTCTAAAAGCTAGACCCTTCTCAGAACAACTCTGCCGCATTGCACTTGATGTGAAATA
This sequence comes from Mastigias papua, assembly GCA_964019165.1. Classification (NCBI taxonomy): domain Eukaryota; kingdom Metazoa; phylum Cnidaria; class Scyphozoa; order Rhizostomeae; family Mastigiidae; genus Mastigias; species Mastigias papua. The sequence goes on from OZ025269.1 coordinate 18,602,858, forward strand.
GGTGAAGTTTCTAACACTCAATGTTATCTTTGGACCCCCATGTCCTTATCTGCCTGCAACAACAGCATAGCACGCAACCATGATACGCTTGGGGTATGGCTCTTAGGGTGTAGGGCGTGTCATAAATGCCACTCAACTGTATAAATGCTCTGTATGTTTCCGGTAAATAAAGCTGGATTTTGTAGCCTTTTTGCCTTTGAAACTGTTATCTCTTCTGAAAGCATGTTCTTTTCTAACCGGTCATGTTTGTGATCTCAAATCATTTTGCCGGTGATAGTATTGTTTCGAAGCAGGCGCAAGTGTGACGCATGGCTTGTAGCGTGGTACTTTAAACAATAGAAGTAACTGCCAATTCAGCCATGTGACTTAACTAACTCTGAGCATAACAAAGGATCCAAAAAAATAAAGTTAGTACCTCTCCTACAGAAAGAAGACTAGCCTTGGAAGAAGTCTTGAAAGACAATACATGCCACGTTTTCATATAATAAAGAAACTAAGACGCTATAAGCAGCCTGCAGCCAAGTGGAGCCTGGACTTGTGAAATTTGGCTCTGTGCCTCCCCTAAAGATATGAATTATATAAATATATGTATAATATATATTGGCTGTGCCCCCCCCTTGTGAATTCAAGCTGGACACGGGCCTGGCTATAGGTGAATTTTGAATTGTAGCACCTGACTCCCTTCGGTCCTTTTGCTTGTCGTGTTCACAAATTTCTTTTTATAAGATTATAGTCTATAAGAATATCAAGACTCAAATTCTCTGAAATTTAAGAATAATTTAAGGATAATGCAAGACTCGAATATCATCAAGGTTTAGATTTTTGCTTATTTATTTTTTTTAGAAAACAAACGAAAAGGAAATGAGCTTCACCTATCCTGTCTTGAACTCGATGCACTATGATTTGACTCAGGAACTTTTCAGAGAGTATCAGTTACCCACTGTTTATTATAGAACTACAGTCTGCGCCAGAATGAATGCTCAAAATTGCTAAAATTTAAGAATAAATTCAGAATATTATTACGCTCAAAATCAAAAAATTTTAGGAATATCAAGGCTCGGCAAAAAATTAGGTATCCTTATAAAAAGTGTGTATATAAAATCAATTCTAGTCAGCTGTTCTACTTGTATGATATATAAACAATATTCACTAAACATGTGCTCATCTTCAAGTGCCGGTACCCTGCGTCCTCTTCAGTGATGCTGGAGTGTAGATAGCCCCCTGATAGTACCATTTCTGAGAAGGTGGGCTAATTTTGTCAATAGTATTGTGTATATAGTATTTGCCTAGTTTGCTCCTTGGATGTCTGACTGATAGATCACTCTATTATCTATTGCTCGGCCGGAAAGATGATTTTGGGGATGATGGTGTTCTGATATAACTAAACAGTCGTCTGTTGAAATATTAATTTCCTCATCATTTCGGCGACTTGTGTTTCATTAGAGACCTGGATTGATTAAGCTGTTACTTAAATATTTCTCAATTCTTTCTAATCGCTCCTGAGCCGACACAGATAAACTCGACCTCTCTAAGATTCAAGTTTGAAATTCACGATTAACAACTCAAACACATACAGATCTGCATATTATATTATATGCATGCATTTGCACAAACGCAGTTAACATAAAGTGACCTAATTTTCCAAAGTTTGTGTAGCTTTTTACTTGACTAAGCAACTGCGTCGAATGACATAATTTGTCGTGCATACGTTATAACCGATTAGCCAGCAACTTCATTATCGATAATGGAAAACAAATGAATGATAGAGCCTATGTACACGATGTTTGTGGAAAGCAAAACAGCGAGTGTTCTGAACACTTAACAAGTAGTCCGCGACGAAAACAATCTAGACCAAAAAATATGATCAGAAAAGAGGCTAAAGCCTCTGCTCCATGTGGGACGGGATAAAAATAAGATGGCACCTTTGTGAAATTGGAATGCCAGAGATTTATCAGACGAAAAGTCGAATTTCTAAACTCGACTGTCCTCAGTCCCACCCAACAATGATGAAATGAGCCAGTTGTAGTCAGTTGTTATTAACGGTTAAGAATGTCCAAAGTTAAGCCTAACTAGTTAATAACAAATTTAATAGAGTTGTTTAGGGACCATTATTGGTTACGTACGTTCCGACACGACTACAAACAGACCCCTTGAAATTATTTGGTCCCATTGGCGCCAATTTCTGTGGCCATTTATATGCACCGTGTTGTGTAACAATGATGACGGTAGCCTATTTTTCAAGAACCTGTTATCAGCCAATGAACAGAAATAAAAGCAGCCACTTTTAGCAATAAACAGATATGGAGAACACCTGATAAGATCTGCAAACACTTGAAGGTGGCTGCTCGAAATCTCTGAAAAAGGAATTCGATAAGGATGTTTGAGACGACTCAATATCCCTTTTGAATTATCTCGTAAGAGAAACAAAACATAGTTTTCACCCGTACGGATGTTTATCATAGCGGGGAAAGTGATTCTTAATGCGCTTCATAACCCATAAACTAAGTGAAAGCCCTAGGTTTGATTAAGATGAATGTCTGGTACCAATAAAACGATGTATTTGAAACTAACGTGAAAGTTATAATCAAACTGTTAATACGTAATGTCAGAAACTCCTACCTTTTATATCATGATTATCAATATCATGGAATGTTAAACATGATGCAAATCAAGTGAGCTTCACTATATGTTTTCTAAAAGAATGCTTTGTCGCCCAGCACTGAATCTTTCATAGCTTTTTCATGATTGCAGCACTGTAACTCTTTTAAGAGTTTCTTCCCAAGAATAGCCATGTTTACGAACCACTGTAGTGCTGCACATGCAGACAGGCATTGCACAAACACAAACATTCTACTACATAAGTTACCACAAGAAATCGATATAAATTAAGTAACACCGATGACTGTCTTGCATTAATATTGGAATTTGAGAGTTATATGACTTATCCACTTTCTTAGGCCTCAGAAACCCAGTACTGAACTTTCTTAATATTTTGAGCAACCGAGTACTACTTTGCAACAAACTACCTTCTAATGAAAATCGAATCAATGATAGAAAGCTCTATCTTGTCGTTTTAAATCAAAAAGGAGAATATTTCTGTATCCTCGGGGACATTTACGCTGGGGAACACCTGCCCACCACATTCTTCTAGGACGGGCAGGGGCAAGCAGTGCCCTTTAAAACAGGAATCTTTCGCAGAAGACTAATACTTTCACCAATCTTGCTGCTATAGCGTGTACTAGTTTTTTTCTATTGCAAAAGATCCCAAGGAAATAACTTGAAAAACACTCTGCTATAAATCTACAAGCAGTGAAATAAAAAATCCACAATAATTTTATCACTTTGCTGTTACACATAGATGAAGCAAGGCAGCTATTTCTTAGAAGAAGAAACAAATGTTCACAAACCCTTATAAATGATTATGAAAAAAACAACACGAAGGCTTTACAATTAGTCCCTTTCATCCTCTTTAACAAAATAAAGTTAGTGGCGCCATTGTCAACAATCATTCATATTATAGTAATCTATCTAACGACCCAACATTTCATCCAACATTCACTAAACATCTAGTTCAGTGAAATGTTGGATCGTTTGACTATCCCTACACTGAACATAATCAAACATAACACCAAATGTTGCATGAAATGTTGCATGAAATGTTGCATGAAATGTTGGGTGGAATGTTGGATCGTTTGACTACCCCTACATTGAACATAATCAAACATAACACCAAATGTTGCATGGAATGTTGGGTGGAATGTTGGATCGTTTGACCAGGGCTTAAAAAATCGGAGCGTATTTTAAGTCCTGTCTGTCCATGTTAAAGACTTTTTGTATGCAATCTAAAAATTTACAATTTACCAACATATATTTACAGTAACGATACCATTTGGAGCACGATAGGCATGCGTACCCTGAATGCCATTTTAGCATACAACAATACAGATACCACAGGCTGTACCAAAGTTCTAGTGGTCCCTCCTATATGGAGAATCAGGTTGTCTAACAGAGTTGTAAATAGTACTGCTGTTGAGTCGAAATATTAAAAGTTGCCAGATTCAGGTACATCCTTCAAGAACATAGATACATTTGCTAAGGATCTTACTTCTGACAAAATGCCCAGCACCCAATCCTCATGAATGCATCTACGATATTATCAGTTAAAAATAAACAGGTCTTGGACAAACGTCGAGTAACTGGTCTATCTGAGATCGATCAAGATAAAAAATCGACGTAAGCCATATCTGTTGCCATGGCATGGTAGTGACCTCGTTCAAAGGATCCAGATTACTTGACCTCCTTTCGAAAAAAATAAGTATCCATTAAACTACAACTATTACATACTTGTTGTTCGGTATGTTTTTAACTTAGGTAAGCATTTAATAATCTGTAATTATCATGACACATTCAAATGTGGGCAATGTACAAAAAGGACAAAAATAATCTAAATTGGAAATTGTGACCACCTATGTCTACTTCGTTTATTGTTTAGTTGGTTACAATGACGGTGAGATTAAAACTCCTGCTGATGGCGATAAGATGTCTCCCTGCAGTCGATAAGGGAGTAAGGATCTTTATGTTCTACATTCGTATGTGGTTGATAACGTTCGTACCGCAGCTGTGCTTATATGCCATCAAGAGAAAATTTCAATGTTGACTGTATATTAGATGAAACGACTGAAACCAGAATATCGTCACTGTTCACTACATCAGATAACGGGGTTATTGAGACAGATGTAGTTCTCTGCCAGCGAGTGACATAAGATCGGAAGGCACTTTGGTGTCCTGGAGGGGGTGAATAACTTTTACCTGACTAATACTTAGGGTTAGGTCTTACATTTACCAATATACTGAATCTCCTTCTAACAAGAAGCTTATCAGCAGTGTTTACATAAATATGGAAAAAGGAATATCGATAAAGCAAGTTAAAAAAATATAATGAATGAATTGTTTTTCTTTTACTTTGTGGCATGCACTCTGTTCTTGAAAACTATTAGGGATTTGACTACCAGTTACGTCTGGACGTCTGGATGTAAGGCTCCCCACTGTATGACAGTATGTGGCAGGAATGAAAACCTGAAATAGTCTGTTTTCGTTGGAAGCTGTAATAGAGTTTGATTTCTAATGGCGAACTTCAGATCGTCTCACACAGAAATAATGGTCATGTGCCCAGAACATAGCCCCAGAATATCAACACTCTGAAGGACTTTCCTATGCTCTACCAGTCAATACTTCGGATAGGAGGTTTGTTCAGACAGACAACAGAGACACCTCATAGCATACAAAGATAATGAATCTTTGGCGTTCATGAAGCTGTCTTTTAGCTCAAAGGTGGAGCTCATAGGTATATAATATCATATTATTCAGATTCAGATGCCACAAGCACGTAGCTCTACAACAATATAGCTGTCTCTTTCAATCAGGTTTATGAAACTTCAGTATCTTCAAGGTCCAAGGTAGCCAGGGTGAAGAGTCTGGTTTGGTCTATAGATTGGACTCAATTTTTGCTGAGAAATTCTCTTAAGATACTGTTCAAACTGTACATCATAGCTTTTTTTAAACATATTTTACTAGGGGGGCAAACTCTCAGAAATGGATTTTTACTGGGGGGCAAACTCTCAAAAAGGGACGGATCTGATCTGGTTCTCCTGATCTGGAGCCATTTGACAATGCCAGTAAAGAACTGTCGACTAACTGTGACTCATATTCATTAGAATTTTCCATCATTTTCAGCAATTCTTTAATAACCGCTTCCTCATCTGAAGATCGCGATACATTCATCCATTCATGTAATAACGAGGAAAACCAGTACCTTAAGAGTGGCCAAATAACTCCATATGATTATTGTAGGTGAACTTTTTTCCCCGTTTTGTCAGTTTTGAAGAAAAAGTAAACTAGACTAAAGTACACTTGGTTTTGTAAGGATATCGTTTATAAAAAGTCAGTACTCAGCTGCTTAAAAAGGTATGAAAGTTCAGTAGTCGAATTCTGAAGCCTAAGAAACCTGATAGCTTGATGCAAACAGGAAAAATTCAAATTTTCATGCAAATCCATCATCTAAATGTTTAATTTGCAAAAATTTCTTTTGATAGCCTATGTAATGTTACAATTACAGATGCAGTTCGAGTACAAATTCGAATTTCATATGTACCAACTTATCAACTTTCCTCGGTCTAACAAATCCAGTTCTGAGTTTTCTTAAATTTGTGAGCAATCGAGTACTGCCTTCCTATAAACCAATTTCTTATGAAAAAAACACGCGTCCTTTGTTGTCGAATGCTGAATGGGTACATCAGAGACGTTACTAGGAATTTTCTGTGGGGTAGCGTAAGATGTAGAAATTTACCGACGCATGGGCGTGGCTCCCATCACTGAAGAAAGTCCGCTTAAGTGTATTATGTGCCCAAATTGTCAACATATTGTATGAATCAATGACTGTGAGCGTACCTTTAGGCTCCTAGGATACGAAAAATTAAAGCAACTTGTCGACAGACAGGCAAATTTTGGTATATCTGCCGACATGATTCTTTTCTTGGGGTGTGGCACCATCCAATGTAAAATTGGGCCTGGGGTATAGAATATAAAGCACAATTGAACTCTCCATTCTAGAGCAGTTGACCTAGACGAATAAAGGACTTGCTTTCACACATATATATCATGGCTTAGAGATCCATCCAATAATTATTTGATAGACCATCAGGTCATATATCATTGGATACTGGTGTTATGTCGCAAACTTTTTCATCTTTACTGCCCATAATAAGCATAAATTATGGCTATAAATTTCCCATAAAAAGATTCGGAGCTTGTGTAGTGTCATTTTGAACCCATATATCAATGCAGGCAATAGGCCAATACAAAAACGAATCACATTAGAAAAATCCCAACTACGTTAAACTACGGGAATACATCATTATCCCCTTCCAATTTACTACATTTCCACGTTTCCTAGATGGATGATTTATCGCGGCTTGCTTTGATGAATTAATTAAGTCATTTGTCGTCTTCCTCTCGAGGAAACACTACCTGGAAAAACGACCTACTAAACACGCTACGAAATTAGGCCAGGCTCGTGGCTGCTGTGGTCGGCCAAATGCTTATATTAGCCAATTAACAATTGGTTACTTAAAGTAGGTATGATATCACAAAGCATTTGGAAGACAATTAGATGTCTGACTGTTGCTGATACTAACGGCAGTTCTCTTTAACATGTACATTCGCTGAGATATGGAGAATCCTATTGGAGAATACGCCTTATATACGAGTGAAAGCAGTAGGTACTAGATTCTTGTCTCGTTCTATATCTATCGCTTCCTGGAGGACGAGAACACTGCGAATTGCTAGTGGGGTACAGGGGCTACCACAGCCCCAGACAAGAACTTGTCGGCAAAATGACAAAGATATGCCATTTCTGTAGGCAAATTGCTTAACATTTTGCCACAGGCCTGTAGCCAAGGGAGGCCTAGGGGGCAAGGCTCCACTGGACTTTTGAAATTTTACTCTGTGCCTCCCCTACAGAAATGAATTACATACATACATATATATATATATATATATATATATATATATATATATATATATATATATATATATATATATATATATATATATATATATATATATATATATATATATATATATATATATATATATATATTATTTATGTATTATATGTATTGGCTGTGCCCCCCTTGCAAATTCAAGCTGGCTGCTGGTCTGCATTCTGGCATTCTAGGAGCCTAAGAAGAAGAATTAAGTTGCTGTGCAGACAGCTCACGAAGTTGCTACAATTACTGGTTTACACAGTTTTCTGAAAAAACTGAACACACAGTACTTCAAACATAAAGCAGATATTCTTCAATGGTGGGAACAACACCCATAATGTTGGAAAATTTTTAGGCCTACACTCTGCAAAGAAACTTCCCAGGAACGTCCCTGCATAGGAACCGGAGCCAATGGGGACAAGTACTTCATAATATTTGGAAATGTTGAAAAATGATTTCAGAACTTTTAAATATGAAATATGCCCTTTACTTAGAGAAAAATTATAAGTGAAACCAAAACAAAATCAGTGTTCTTCTCTTCATTTTTTGAGATTTGAAATTTTCAAATTTTGAAATTTTCCTATACTTTGTGTTATTTTACCTGGACTCTCTCTGTACTTCTCTGTTTTCACTTATACAACATTTTAACATGCAGTTCTGGTACCTATTGGTGCAGCATAGCGCACCAAATGTTTTATAGTCCTGTCAGGTCTATTTTCTCCCAATGTAATTGACCAATCATGCGTAATTTACTGCAAAATCGGATGAGGGCCTTTACGTTCCACCCCACGTTTCAAATGCTTCCTATGTTTCTGATCAATAGCGTGAAAGATTTAGACAGAATATTTATGGCTCTGAGAATATATTCAAATCTATATACGATGCTAGAAAGGGAATTTTGTAGTAACAAACAAACAACATATACGTGATCAAGGACGCCTACGCTAGGGGGCAGGGAGCAGGGGGTAGCTGCCCTTCCTGCCTTTTTCCAAGGACTATATCATTTTAGTTCAAAAATGTTTATGATGTGCCCTCAATAGGAACCTCGCCCTCCTGCCCTCGGTGTGGGCAGGCGTCCCTGTACGTGATCAACTGAGAACGCATATATATATATATATATATATGTATATATATAGTTAGATTTTTGGCCGACTGATGGCCTGGCTTGGGATTTCAACAATGCGTACTCATTTACTAATATTCAGGCATATTTTCAACATTCTACGAAATAGCGTTGAATCAGATTTAGAAATAGCCACAAAACATGCAACTTTGAGATCTCATAAAAAGACTTCTTGCTGTTCGCGCGCTGACAGGCGCTGAACTTATCTTCAAAACAAAGCTATCTTTCTAATTCTCCTAAATTAAGGAAAGGAATTCATCTGCGTGTTTTTAAAATGCGCTTTGTCTAAAAGTAAATTGAAATCTCACTTGATTCATGAAGACTCGAGATTCTTAATGTCTTCCTTCGTCTACTGTGTGAGATGGGTAATATCTTTTTAATGAGATATGTCAAAATGGCATAATTTCAGTCCCTTCCTTAATCTAACCTGCTTCATTGCCTGTTATTCCTCAGCTTGTCAATGTTGTCATTAAATAGCTTTTCACTTTTATTTTGGAGAGCTTCTATGGGCCATAACCATATCAACTTTGATCGCAAGTACTTGAAGAAAATTTAGCGCTTCAAATTTAGCCCCATTCCCCTTTTGCATGATCTGCAAACACTGACGCAAACAGCCTCTCTTTACGTATCATTCATATGTTGCATTGTGCCATGCCAGGATATCTATGGGAAAAATCCCTCTTGAATAACAGATCCGAGCAGTTTGTAACTAGAATAAAGTAAAGCAAAAAGTACCTAAATGCCCCCTGGTTCCTTAAATTATTTACCGCTAGGGTTCCATTACACGTTTTTTTATTAAGAAACAGGTTTATAAGAAACCCAGTACTAGACACCCAGAAATTTAAGGAACTTTTAGAACTGCAAGGAAAGAGATTAGAAACTTTAGAACGTTCTGTGTCATCTTTCACAGCTTCAGAAACCCCTTTGCTCCTACACAGATTTTAAAGTGTCCACTATTTTATGCTTCATGTGCTAAATGTGCTAAGTCTTATGGACACTACAGAAGACAATTTTTCATGTTTTGTTTTCATTTTCACTTTGTTTCATTAAATTAGGTAACTTTAAGAAACTTTTCGAACTAAAATTAGGCCTTGAGGCAGATTTCTTACGAAAGAAAAAGCGTATACTTTGCGGCTTTAAGCACTTGTTTCTAGATTTCATTCCTATTGTTAGTTACTCATTCCCAAACGCCAAACATTCCACGTTTCAGTTTGGCATTTAGATTCACTTTGACTCAGGAGCATCCCCCATCTTCAACTCAACATTATATTCATATAATTCAGCGTTGCTTTACAAACTACGAGTCTTGCTTGCCCAATCTATAATTAGGAAACCAAATTCCATTAAGTCCTCATAGATCAAGCAGACTTTCTCATATCCTGCTAGCTATGTAATTAATTGGTATATCTTAAATTATCAGAGATATTAACCGCCCAAAGCCAGCCACGTGTTTTTCGTCAATCCTACAAGTTTTAGTCGAAATGCAAACATAGCAGTTAATACACAAGTTAAGCTCTGATCCCTATCCGTTTGTAATTTTAATTACCACCCATATCTAATTTTCATGTGGCCTTAAAGAAATCCAACGAGCTTCAGTCATATTACAACTTACAACACATCTCCTTCTTTGAGATTTTCTTTTTTAATTTTAAGGTTAGAAATGTGCACATCGAGGGAAGATACTATCAATGACGTTTGGCCAATAGTTCTGTGTTGTGCAGTAACTACTGCAAAACCAACCTACCAGCGCGGATGTGGGGAACGATGCACGACACAGGGGGAGACTTTCTTTGAAGGGCATATTGTATCGCCAGAACAAAAACATATGCGGTGAAATTCAGTGGCGTCGTCAACCACGAAAAATTGGCAAGGGGGGGGGGAGGAAAAAGGGTCAAGAGGCATAGAAATTTTGATCCAGGCCCTGTTCTTACTTGAAATTTCTTATCTCGGCATGTATACACCCTTTCAGTCCTAACTGTTACTGTAAAATCAATGGAATCAACACAGCTGCACATCACAATCATCTTAACGCGAAGAAAATGTAACCTCCCCAAGATTTTCTCATCGAATTTGCGCAAATATCAAGGATCATCTTTGGGAAAAAGTGAGGGGACTAGTCTTCCATTCCCTCATGGTTCAGCCACTGGTGAAATTGTAAAAATACGAAACAGATTTGCGCTGCTTTGAAGCAAGGTCAAAGCAGGAATGCTCCAACATGTCCGCATTGACTTTACTCCAATGCGAGAGACACGAATTGCAAAAGCACAATAGTTAACAGAGAACATTCTGTCTCTTTAAATGTATATTTGTGACCCGAATTGCCATCGATATCTTCAAAAAATAGGTCCTGTTAGCTATTGGTTCATGCAATGAGCTTGGTTTCTTTAACTTTGTTTCGATTTGCTTACCTCACATGAGCAAAAGTGGCTCTGTAGGTAATTGTGTGTTTTGGTGGCAATACTAACAATGGTATCTGAGCAGCTAAACTTGGGAGGCATTTTGCGCAAATATATTCCTATTTAATGCAAATATTGAGAAAAGCACCCTCAACAATCTTAGAATATGCCTTTTAACTGAAGACAAGCTGCGGTAGAGGCCATGGCAAATTTATAATGTCCCTCTTCATTTCTTTAAAAAACAAGATTCCTTACACTAGCTGCATCCTCTATCCCATTCTCATTATCACAAAGCAGAATTTTGTTATGATTGGAGGATGCAGTTTTTGAAACAAACAATGTAGCTGAAATGCTCTCTAACTCCCTTGCCCCTCCACACCCCCTATATGCGTCCTGCATCTCCGGTGATATTGATGGTGATGAATGTAAAACCGTGCTAAAAGTTACTGTCTCAAACATTACAAGATAGAATGAAAGGCTGGACACTTAAAACCGTCTACACAAAGTTAAAATGAAACATATCATCAGTGATCCCTGGGTTCATGGGAATAATAAAAATGAAGAGTCCCATCAAATATCAAAGAATATGATATGAGAACTGCCTTTTCACAGAGAAGGAAATCTCACAAACCGAAAGCCTGCTACAGAAGTTCAACATCAAAATCTGCACTAATTTTAGCAAATTCATGATTATAACCAATAATTATATAAAAACCAAGATATTCCGACCAATTCTAATAGAAAGCTAGTCAAAAGTATCTTTTGCAACTTTTTTAATACCCCCTAATTTTAACGCTCCACCACCTTTTGCCTTGCGTTCTCTAATCGTTTTTTCCCTTTGGTTCTTTCTTTCCTCTCGCTTTTTCATCAATTCAGCTTTCTTTGTTTCCTTGTCTGTCGTCTGTGATGAAATCGACACTTCGTCCTTCACATTAGCAGCTGTATCTCCCATGTCACCCCAACCATCTCCAGTCCACTCGTCCTCAACATCCCATCCCGAGGCTGGTGTGTCATCCATTGAACCAGCAGTCGTTTTGGAAGAACCAACAGTCTTCTGTGCTTCCTCTCCGAATGGCTTCGCGTCGAAAGAGCTTCTCTGCTGTCCACTTGACTTCGACTGATTTTTGGGAGGCTAGAAGTCAAATGCTGCCAACTCAGACATCATATTTTTATCATATTTAGCTTTATACTAGTACATATAAGTATCTATATACAACATTGCTTCTGCAAAATGAACTTTGTTAAAAAAAATAAACATATGGTTAAGGAACTCTTTGCAATGAACTGTCTATTATTCGCAAAGGGTAACATGAGTCAACAAATTGGTTAGCGAAATTATTCATTCCTTTCAATAAAGTATGGTTCAAATGCTTGAAATTACCCAGTCATTTATGTTATCATCCCAGGTTTGAGTAGAGCCCATTGGAACATTGCTGCCAATTTCCAAGAATGCATCATCCCCGCCTTTGCCCATTCCAAGCATATCAGCAACAGATTTCTGTGATAGCTCTGATGAACGACTGCTCGTGGTACCAGTCTTCATATCACTTGTTTGTCTTTGTTTTGATAGACTAGACTTAGGCTGAAACCAAGAGTTGTCTTTCTTATAGTCGAACAGATCAGGGCTATAAACCCGTCTAACCAAAAGAGAAAAATGAAATGCTGGATTGCAACATAGCGCACTTTTGCGAGCTACAAAGCTCTGGTAAGGAAAAACGCGCCGCACTGATGCGAAAGACGATCAAATGCACCGAAGATGCGTAGGAATCAACTTGTTGTGACGGCGCTTCTACTTCGAACGATGTTGAGCGCGCGGCTGAACTAACTATGCCCAAACATTGGCCTTGTTGGGGGCTATGTTGTCAAAAAAATAAAACACTAACCTTTGTGGTAGTTTTCTGTTCATCAAAACCCCAGTCATCAGATCCCCAATCGCCATAATCACTATCACTGCTTCCACCTTCTTCGTTATCAATCTATACAAACAAAATGAACACAATAGGTTAACAAATTTAGTACAGATCAGATTATTTTCAATAAGTTCATTTCATTTTCATTTCACTTCAGATTTCCTTACCCAGGGGACTGATTCAAGTTAAACAACCATCTTTACAATCTCCCTGCAACTAAAACTAATTACAAAAATAACTAATGGCGAAAACTAATAGCAATATAAAGAATTAATCTACGTAAAGATTTGTGTCGTAAATATATAAAGTATATAAATATGTATATAAAAGAATTATTTACTACAGGAAGAAAAAGTAAAAGAAAAGAAACGAAGTTAACTACCTTGAATATAAGAATTAGGGATTCCTTTGGCAGTTAAAATCTTGTTGGAGTTTTTTAGTTTCTTGAATTGTTTGAAAGACTGACTCCATGGGGACGTTCGAATTTTAGTGCATAAGCTATCGCAAACCCTAGTATCAAGGTGGCCGAAACACATCTGCCTTTTTGGTATAACAATATTGTACTTCGAGCTACGATAATCATTAGTAATCGAAAGCGTAGACACTTGCAGAACAGCAGTAACCACTATCTAGCAGTCTTGTACTTACTTTCATCTCTATAATACACTTCTTCACCTTTATTCTGGCAATAGGATATTACATATACTAGCTTGAAATGCAAAACTAATGTAAACATATACTCCTAACCAGGGGGGTAGAAGTAGATTGATAGCTACGGGGGCTCTTTCGTCCCCAAATTTTTATAAGAAACTAAGAGCTGGGTCCAAATAGTTATACAAGAAACTGAGAAAGTGGTTTAATGAAGAAGGCTGCTAAAATACTGTGAAATCTTATACTGGCACATTTTCACCGGTTTTTAAAGTAATATTATGTATAAATATGAGTTGTCTAATAACACTTGCTTTATTTTTATAGTATTTTATAGTAGTTCGGATTTCGGATGTCGCACGGGAACCCATTGTTCTCAGTCCGAATACGAACGTTTTGCGATGTGTGGACGTTCGGGTGTGGACCAGGGAAACAATGCGTTATGATCCTGAAGCTAAAATTAAGAAACTATTAAGGAAACATTAGTGCTAAAATGCGGTCAAAAGAGGTACAGAAATAAGGAACTTTAAGAGTTAGGTATTGTGCCAGGTTCCTTAAAAACAAAAAGCGTGTAGTCCCTTCAAGAGCGTCATGTTTTGTATGATCTGCTGTTAGTTTACAAGCTGCCAGGTTGTAACATGTTCGATGTTGTATCGCGTGTAAATCATAGACATGTTTCTCATTCTTGCAGACATGAGATAGACACATGGTCTATGAGAGAACAAGAGAACAAAGCCAAAGAAAGATAAGGTCCAATGAGGAATCACATGTTAACCTCTTGTCACCAGTTAGTTTTTAGATATTGACGACGAAAATTGGGAAATGCTCTCCTAGAATTTCAGGCACAGAAAGAAAGACGTAAGTGCTTATCCATAAACAGATAGCAAAGATTACGATCTTACTAATTTGTTGTGACTGAACAAACTCGATTCTAGTTGAACCTGAATAAAGGAAGTCCAATGAAAATTCCTCGATTTCGTCGAATGCGACGGAAAGATAAGGCAATCACATGAATGATATTCATAACTAAGCATGGCTATCTGACAGCTTTGACTTTTTGTAGATGAGTTTAGGCTACACCTGCTACAGTAATGTCATAATAGACGTTAGATGTACGAAAGTGGCTTACTAAGAAAGCAGTATTCGACTGTGTTAAAAGTTAAGGGAGTTCAGTACTGGTTTCTTGAGACCTAAGCAAATTGATAAATTAATACACCTGTGAAAGTTCAATTTTCACGCAAGCCTACAATCTCTTTTTTACTTTGTATAGAATTTTTGTGATAACCTATTTATTTCAGTGTTATGCTTGTGTAGAACACGTCTATCTGTGTAACACACTCTGTAGCCATTAGAAGACAATTCCCAGACCCCTATGATCAACCAACGAACACTTCTTTACACTGCACATTCTAACTGGGTTCGCTTCAGGATAGCTCTAACCAGGGCCAGGTTCGACCCAGGTTAGACTAACCCATGTGATAGTGGTAGGTGTGTACTGGGGCGAACCCAGGGTTTATCTGCGTGATGCACAATTACACATTCTTTTGTATAGGAAACATGGTTCAAGGCCTAGTGGTAGAAGTTTCCTAATCTTCGGCCACATTTTAGTTCGAAGCGTTTCAAAAAAGTTTCGTAAGTAACAAAAACAAAACGTAAAACAATGTCTTTTTAGTGCTGATAAGAAAAAACCTACTGTAGTGGAAACTTGTTAAATTCGTGGAGGAGAAAAAGATGGTACAAAAAGTTCTAAAGTTTCGTAACTTTTTCCTTGTAGTTCTATTAGAAGTCAACTTTAAAACTTTCTTAAATTTTAGAGTGTCTAGTATTACGTTTCTTACAAACTGGTTTCTTATAAAAAAGGTGTAACGCAAGTTCGCCCAGAAGTTTAAATTGACCAAAAGCAAAGGTAGTGCAAATGGAACCTGGGCGAATGCTGGTTTGATTTAACCTGGGTGAATCTGGCTTAGTTTCTGCAATGTAAATAGGTTACCAGGCTTTTGGACATACACTTTTCTATAAGAATTCCTAACTTTTCGCCGAGCCTCAATATTCTTAAAATTGAATGATTTTGAGCCTAACAGCATTCTAAAAATATTCTTAAATCTTAGCGTTTTTCAGCATTAATATTTGGATAGATTATATTCTTATAATAAAAAGTGCGCAAAGGATACTCCACGAAGAGTTGCTGAGTCGCATTAAAGTACAACCACTTACAGACTGGATCAGTGAGGCTCACACTTATTCTGCTTTCTAAAGAAACAAAAAATCTAAGCCTTTGTGAAGCTTGAGCCTTGCATCATTCTTAAATTATCCCCAAATTTCAGAGACTTTGAGCCCTGATATTCTAAATAACTATATTCTTATAAAAAAGTGTGCTACTATCACTCCTGACAATAGCTTCATCTTACCATCGTTTTGGGGGCAAACCTGGAAACCTCATTTTTTGCACCAATGAGATCATCCCGCATACTGGAAATTGTGTCATGATCCTAAAACAAAAGAAATCCAAAATACAAACCACGAAGAGGAAAGTTCAACAATCATGAAACAAAAATAAAGTGCTAGCAATGATCCAAAAAACTCTTTTTTTAAATAGTGCATTTGTAATCTTGCCAATTTATTTTTGCATAAAGCTCAACGACAGCTGGCAGCATAGGTTCCACTGCGATCCCCTGCGATGCACTCTAAAAATGGTTCTCGAGTATTGTAAATCATGATTACTGCTAGGCTAACTGCAGAGCCTAACATAACAACTATTCAAAGATCCACATTTTGTAAATTAATGGACGTATTTATTCTCTAGAAATAAACGATGGGCGTGGGTGAAACAAAATTTTATCTAAAAATTAATAAATCGTGACACAATGAGCATTCAAATTAATTTGTGTTAGCTTTGATGACCTACTTTCAATACATTAAGTATTTCCTATCAGCTAATTGACGCTTTCCCCTATCACAGGTCCACAGTTTCGATATCTACAACTCCACAAATTGTGTCAGATTCACTATTATTTTAGGATTTTACGCCATGGCTAAATGGCTGGAAAATGAAAATATCTTATCATAATGCCTTTCACATTTGGAGGAGATGTATTCCGGATTCTAAATCAAATTAAAAAAACATACCTATATGATCATCGGGTCCTATTTTTAGGATATCAAATGATGCGATGGCGGTGGGGAGAGTTATAACAACATATAAGCTAATATATACAGTTTAATAAACAAAGGGTGTGTGGGCGTCACGGCCTATCCTTTGTCACGATAAACATCCGCCGGCCTCTCTGATACCGTGTGAAAAAAGAATGGACGATCTAACAGTCACAACTGCTGAAAATAGCACTATGCTGCAATTAATCATTATTGCACATAAAGAATAAATAATATACGGGGAGGTAAAAGAGCATTGTTCATCTGCAGAAACTCATCCAACAATAGTATTACAACTGCCTGAATATTCTCTAGATACGTAGATAACGGTAAAACAGGAAATGGGGGAATCAATATTCCAATGTATGGAAGTAGTGAAATGCAGAAATTTTTTGTCATGTTTTGCTTCCCGTTTGCCTTTTCCCTTTTATAGTTCTAGTTGTCTCTGATATGCAGCGTTGTGGTCCACACCTACTTAACCATTGTTTCAATCCGGTTCCCTGTACAGCTCTAAACTTTACCAAACATGAGAGTTTACCTCACATGCTTCAGATCAACCTAACCCACCGATCCTCTCATTTCAGTATTGACGAACAGGCGGGGAAGTGAAAAGACTAGCAGTCGGGTTTGTTATCGTAAACAAAATCGGTTTAAACGGATAATAACGTTGTGATGTAAACATGTCCTCGTTTGTGTTTCCCTGCAAACATGAAAGCGAAGGAAAATACGCTGTCCAAGAAAAGAAATGGAAGCATAATAAACAGACAACAGTAAATAGCCCACATAAGTAATGCGGTAAAGTTATCAAATCAGTTTAGGGATGTTAACCTGTCCTGACAGTTCATTTAAAAACAATCAAAGACATAGTTGCCGCTGAGTATCGTCTTGATAAGAAGAACTTATAAGCTAGGAGGGGATTAACATATAGACATAAACGACCTTTATTGCTGAAGGGCAAAGCAGATGTCTGGTCTCGCAAAAGAGTGAGCAAGAGAGTATTTACCATGCAAAGCTCTATGACTGTAAATGGGATTTACAGTGCTGTACCTAATAGAAGAGAGCTATTTCCAACGTTTCTTTTAAACAAAACTGAGCAGTTTAACGAAGTATGAAGTCAAAAACTTACAAATGGCTGATGGTACTACCAAAGAATTAACTAACCAACTAACTAACGAATTAACTAACTAATTAACTAACTTACTAATTAACTAACAAACCAAAGAACTATCTAACTAACTAAATAACTTGCAGACAACAATCCATGAAAACTTACAATTTAAATAGAATTTATTTTCTATTTCAAAAAAAAGAAAAGAAGTTTCAAAACGCAAAAATATATATCTAAAAAGCATGAAACAAACAATTTCATATGTCAGCTCAGCAGTCACTATTATTAAAGTAGGGTTTTTTCTTTAAGTCTCGCGGTTTTTTGTTGTCGGACATCGATAAGAATACAAGTCATTAGAGATAATAGATGGGTGGTGCTTCATGGGCGGGTTATCAGTAACTTTAAGACAAAAGCAAAAGTCTTAAAAACAATAAAGGTTAGTATATAGAAAATAAACAGCTATCTCATTTCCATAAAGAGAGAAGTGCCTCTTTGTTAGCAGATAACTTATATCGAAAACACCATTATTAACAAAAACAATGATGACTCATGCAAACGAGGAGTCAAAATGATAGACTATATTGCCCAGGTAGTCACAGTATGTCCACGAAAACAACTACACGACTTTCTTAATAGACAGCACTTTCTAAGTAACCTGTATACACGGTTTTCTATGAGAAAGCTCTATTCGCCCAGTACTGAGACTTCCTTAGTCCCTACATGATCTCCAGTAAAAAAACTTTCTTAAGAGTTTCTTAGCAGGAACATTCGAGTTTGAGTAATGCTGCAACGTTGCATAAAAAGATAGACACTGAACAAACATAACACTGAAATACACAATTACTGGAAATCTATGCAAATTAATCAAACGAGGCGTTTGCTTCCTTGGAAAGTGGAATTTCAAATGTATGTGAACTTTCCTAGGTCTCGAGAATCTGGCACAAGGTTAGAGGAACATTTACTACGAATGACGAAAGCCATAGAGAGTTTTACGATTTTTGATTATATGTATTTCTTATAAGAAACCGAGCTATAAGAAAGTACTACACGGTTGGTCAAAAATATAGGAAAGTTTAGTAATGGATTTCTGTGGCCTAAGAAAGCTGATACGTCATATAACTCTAAAATTCCAATATTCATGCTAGACATTCACTTCTTTTATTTAATTTGTATAAAATTCGTGTTGTAACTTGTGTACATGCTTTTTTTATAAGGAACTTAGCTCAATGCCTGGTTCCAAAAGTTCCTTATTTTTGGACCTCCAATAATCAAATCGTAGTTCTAAAAGTTCCATAACTGTTCCTTAATTTTCATTACAAAATTAGTGCCATAAAAATGGCATAGACACAAGAATAACATTGAAATCTTGAATTTTGCCTTTAATTTTGGCTGGAAGTGTAAGATCAATGAAAAATGAAGGACTTAACACAAGCACAGCGAACAATCTATGAGGGCTTTGGCTGTAAATGAATGGAACCAGCTTCCTAATTCCTGATTGCTTATTGCTACAAAAAATTTTAATGGAAAAGTTCCTTAAGGAATTTTCCTTTTTTAGTATAAGTTCTTTAAATATTTCTGCATTCTACATGTAGGTTCCTTAAAAAGTGGCTCCTTATAAAACAAAAGCGTGTATTCGAGTGCCATGTTCGTGTAGCGACTGCCTGTTTGTGTAACACTGTAGTGCTAAGCAAACTCAGCTATTCCTGCCAAGAAAATCTAAAGAAAGTTTTAGTACAGGAATTATGAAAGAACAAAGTTTCAGTATTGGGTGAAAAAATTCTCCTATAAAAACGTGTATCTCTATGACTGCAAACCATTGAGAATTAGGCAGACAGTTATATTCATTGCAGTCAAATTTGCATGAATTATTCGTAAGTCATTTAGAAGTGTTTCATAGATGAGTATGCGTTAAAACTTAGAATATTTATAGTATTCTATATCCTAATTCTTAACACTTACAATGTCTATAACAGTACAAAAAGTGCACTTAACATTATGGAACTTCTAGTACAACAATGCTGTCAAAAAAGAGATCCAAAATTAAGGGACATTGAGAACTAGGCCTTGTGCTAGGCTCCTTAAAGACCCGTGCACATGAAATGTCGAATACGAGATATTAATAAGAATAAGATTTTGCAACAAGTACCCAATAACATATTGGACTGATGCAGAAAACAAAACATACATTTTTCCACAGTCGAAAGCTATACAAAGTACTGTAAATGAGGACAGCTTCACAAAATTTATTGTAGATCAAACAGTTTAAGTTCAGCCAACACCAGTCCCGCACAGGTAGCACATTTTTCTATTACTCTACCCGTTGTTTGCATAAGGGATATAGCATCAGGCCTAGTTCTAAAAGTTCCTTAGTCATGGACCTCTTTTGATCACACTTTAGTACTAAAACACTTTTACTAGTTCCTTTATTTTAACTGCACATTAAATGACATAGACACTGCAAGTGTTCAGTCATAAGACAGGGAACTATGGACACTGCAAGTTGCAACGTAAACCCGCATATGAATCATTTGCTAAAAGGATTGCACACAATTTATGAGAATTTGCTTTCTTAGTTCTCGATTGTTTGCAATGATACGAATAGTAGAAATTGAAAAATTCCTTAAAGATTTTCTCATTAGTAGTAAAAAGCTCCATAGATTTTTTAGCATTCTAGATGTAGGTTCCTCAGACAGGGGTTCCAGATAAAAAAACATATACAAATAAATTACAAGACTATACAAAGAGAATAAATCAAAGAAGGCAGCTGCTCCACAGGTAGCTCAATTTCCTCAACTTTAAAGCTCAATAGCAAGCAGTGAAGAAGTATGTGCCATTTAAAATGTCAGGCGCAGAAAGGAAGAATCATGGTCCACGATCCATAAGGTGGACGGGTCGCTTTCACTATACCAAAGTGAGCGACACGAGAGGAAAAATTATATGCTAATGTCAGAAGACAAATATATATATATATATATATATATATATATATATATATATATATATATATATATATATATATATATATATATATATATATATATATATATATATTTATTTATATAGCTTTATATAGCCTGAAAAGTCTGTTTGAAAAGACGAAATCGGCTGCAACGAAAACGAGTATTGTTTGTGAATGCATTCTTTAAGTTTCGACCTATATATATGCAAGGAACCAACACGATTAACCGTCGCTTTTAGAAGCTAACGTTAGCTAACATCTTAAGGGGGCATAAATGTTAATCAAGAACAGAGCCGGGGTGCCATAAATGTCTGGGCCCTCAATCCACGCCCGAATTGCCCGATTGGTCATTCCACCCCTGTCAAATGCATAAGCGTAATCACTTACGTAAACGGTGATTGCCCAACCACTAGACCACTGCAGCATGGACTGCAAGATGGCCAAACATAGACCAAACCAAAGCTTCTCTTTCACAGTAAACACAGAGATTGCTTCTGCACCTCCGCTAACATTGCATGTTGATACATTTGAGATAATTGAACCAAGATAGGG
Source organism: Mastigias papua (assembly GCA_964019165.1). Taxonomy (NCBI): domain Eukaryota; kingdom Metazoa; phylum Cnidaria; class Scyphozoa; order Rhizostomeae; family Mastigiidae; genus Mastigias; species Mastigias papua. The sequence goes on from OZ025269.1 coordinate 18,624,248, forward strand.
ACAAAAATGCAGACAGGCGTAATTTAACATGGCTCTCAATTTAGGAAGAAAATTGACTCACTTCGAAATCATCCCAGCTGTCATCAACCCAGGCATCACCAAAATTGGCAGTTCCTTCATCGGTTTCTTGACGAGTAGAAACCACTCCTTGAGATTTGGGCTTTTCTACAATCAAGAATCAAAGACACAAAGCTATGAATAATATAGATCAGTGTCTGTTTATCTAAAACCTAAGCGGTAAGTGTGCATCTGGCTATCCATCTAACTAGGAATCTAGATATACTTCCAAGCATAGGGACATCTTTCATTTTATGAATAAGATACAAATGAATTATATTGACATCATTTTTATAATCTATTGAAATTTCATGCGTTGGTCCATATCAGCGAGCTCGAGGCTGCCATACTCAAACCTGCATTACTAAAAATTGAAAGGCATTTTGTTAAAACCTCATGTTAGTTATATACAGCCTAAGTATACAATCGCACAACTCAATATAATTAATGAAAAAAACGAAAGAAAAAATAATGATAATAACAAACAAATCCTACAGAAAATATACCATCTCCAAATAAAACAATAACAACGACAACATTTAAACTAAGTTAATAAAACCATGGTGTAGTAGTCTAGTAAATTGAAGTTTGTCCAAGGTTTGTCTCTCCTACAGAATATATAATAACTATAACGTACTGCAATGCTAATAATTGGGATTTACGAGTGTAACCTTCTGGAATGCTCTAAAAGTGTTATTGAAACACATGTACGCTAGTCTTCACATCTAGCGCTATGGTTAGAGGAAACTGACAACAGAATATACCTGAAGATCCTGCAGACATTGTTTTTGTCGACTGTGAATCTTTCACTTGCCCCTTATTAGATGGCACTTCCATTTTTTCTGACTTTCCCTGCTGTGCACCGTAAATTCTGGAAGTAAGGGAAGAGACGGCCCAGCCTGTCCAAGATGATGATGAAGCAGCTTCTTGAGAACCTACGTCTCCTACAAGAACACAATGTCAAATCATATATAAAAATAACTAATAAAAGCATAGATAAAATAGAGCATAAACACACATAGCCATAAACACACAAATAGAAAAACAAAACACACAAACACACAGACACACACGCGCGCGCGCGCGCTAGGAGAATGAATGACATAAATCTACTACTACCTGATATAATCTACACTGTAGTAAAAATAATTTGTCACCTTTATTGTTTACATTGCTTTCAGGGTTATTGGAAGCGTTCTCGAGTGTGTTTAGAAAGCCTTTGATCGCTTTGAACACCTAGAAAACGAAAAAAAATATTTGAAAGTTCCCAAGTTGGTAAATTTAATGTGGGAGGTACAACCCCGTAGAAAGTTGAATAAAACTATTGCATACGAAAACTTCAATTGACTCAGTGTAATTGTGGGGAGTCATCAGTTTTACCATCAAAAGCTCTACGTATTTAAGTCACTTTTATATTTGTTCTTTCATGATAACTATGAACAATTGCGAGAGCTCTTAACATGTGGAGTAAGACTGCAGGCAAGATAATCCTAGGACCAATGGTGAAAATAGAGGACCAGGTTGCAATGCTAATAATACCCCAAGAATCTCGGGAATGAGATTTAAAAACGAGACAGTTTGCCAAAAAGTGAAGGTGAACAATCCAAATCTGACGAACAATTCCTCTTTGACAGAATAAAACTACAGGTTTATATGCATGATTAAAAAAGGATTACTGACAAAAATAGACTTTTGAAGATTAAAGAAAATATGGGTTTATCATATTGATCCTAATCTATGCTATTTATTTAGAAAATACGTAAGCTCCTGGTTGTTTTATGTGGATAAAGGAGACTGTGATCCAATTAGATAATGTCAAAATTTGACAGTTAACTAGAAGGAAAAATATAATAAAGACAACATGTTATTTTTGAATATAAATTGAAAGAAATTGAAATTGAACACAATACTTAAGTTTCAAAGCCGCAGTATTTCTCGGCTAAACAATATTCCAAATAGGGGCTTGGACGCTGTAGATATATGGCTGAAGCGCATGAGAATACTTTTGAGCGTTGTTTAAGCGCAGTCAGTGACTGTCTCCAAAAAGTAAAAAGAACTTCTTAAGGGGTCAAACCAAGCAACCAAATCCGCAGATATGCAATAAAACTCTGGAGGTCGATCAAAACCCTAAGTACTTAGGAGTCCATATTGATATTTCCCTTGACTGAAAGAAATATATTCATGAAATATCCAAATAAATCTCGTGATCACTATCGAAACTGGCTTTTTGAAATATACGAATATATTTCTAGCGTTTGAGTCCCTGAAAAACTTTACACTAGCATCATTCATCCATACTTTTTATTCAGTTTGAGGTGTGTAGGGGGCTAACCAAAATTCACCAAATGGAGTTCAACAAATTCCCATATGGAGCAACTAGATCAATCACTAGCACGACCCTTGCGAACCTCCTTTTAGTAGGAAAGCAACTGATGAAGGAAGCTACTACGAATGACAAATTATGGCTTCTGAATCCAACAATCAGTTTGCTCCATAATACCTCACTGATTTGCCTGTTGTTAATGAAACCAGTTCCTCGCTAGATCAGAACCTGCACTTCCACAGAATTTACGCAAATAAAATTTCATTAAATAGTACAAAATATTCCGCTTTGGGTCCCAGACATTGTACGACGGACTACTAGGTGAATCAAAATGACTATCTGAAGTGACCCCTGCAAAAGTACATAATGACAATCACTTAAGTTTGGCATTTCCAGCTTATAATTCTTCAACTTCTTTATATATTCCTATTCCTAATAAATCTAGTAAGTTCAATTACATTAAATCATCGGATTACCCCCCTGGGGGCTTGTTTACTTTCTACATTTTTGGATGGTGGCTTATTCGAGGGGTGGGCATATTCAAATAGGGTTTATAAAACCATCTGACATATGCCATATGAACATGTTGCTTTTAAAATCTCCTTTCTCCATAATATAAAAAGAACAGTTTAAACATAAGAATCAGTCTGGAACAAAGATCCTTGTGATCTTCTGTGATGGGGGCTTATTCACGGGGGGCTTATCAAAAATTCGAAGTTTTAGCAAGAGGGCCTATATGACAGGGCAATTCAAGGGTCTACAGTAGTTAGTTTCATTAGGTTTTGAGCAGTAAATTCTAATTAGGCATTTACAGTTAAACTTCACTCAATTTACAGTACTTTGTATTGAGATAGAAGGCTCCTTCAAAACAGCAATGCCTGAAGGGACATCCAGCATGAATATATCTTTAAAGCCAAGAATTTGAAAAGAAATGACTTTCAGAACAAAACGTATTTTCCACATTGTAAACTGGTAATAGATCAAACCATTTTGCAATAAATCGAGTGAAAATTTGATTCAATAATATTAACTAACTATTTTTAATGCCATATCTAAATGAATCAAATTCATTTCATGAAACGAGAAAATAAAAGGGGTTTACGACAATAAAGAAAGCTCTCCTTCTCATCATAGTTTATATTGAATAAGCCATGTCATAATACTAGCTAGCTATATTGATACATGGTCCTACTCTTCAGAAAAAGCTTTATTGCTATGTTGGGTTGTAAGCTGGGAGGTAACGTTACAACAGTAGCGTATGGAGGTAAACAACTGGTGGACGTTATTCCCTGAGAAACTGTACTACAGAGAAATCTACTCACATTATCTCTGACAGTTTTCTCACTATCCATAGTAGCTGAGCACAAAGCAGGCAAAATCTTTGCAGAGATATCTTGCAATGAATAAAAGTCTTGGGTCGCAGCTAATGCCAGAATACCAGCGGACCTTGCCGGTGGAAAAGGATCCCGAAGTGATCGAAGAAAGGCCGGGATCAGGACTTTTTGACGTGTCTACAAAATAAAACATAAACTCATAGCAATGTCTTTGAAATATTAAATTTCACAGTCCACGATACACTCAGACACAAAACTAGGGGGTAAGGGGGTAATGCCCACCCAGACAGAAGAGTATGCCCCTCATTGCCTGTCCAAACATTTTTAGAGTATATTTTTGCTTACAAACTTAGAAAAATAGAAAATACGATGCAAGGCAACAAGAAGTAGAAAATGGATTATTGGCTAGTGTTTGATAAGCCTGCACTCTCGAGTGCTTAACAGGGGGAGGAAGCTTACAAAATTTCGTATTCGAATACCTCAGATTTGAATGTTATTTACCTGTACGATAGAATGATAAGATTGGTCTAAAAAACAGAAAATTCAAATATGTATGAAAGTTTTAGGAAGAAACAACATACCGCTTGAGGCAGGCTTGCAGCAATTTTTCCAAGGCAAATTGTTGTATTAGTTCGGATCCCAGGCTGCAACAGATGTGGTAAAGTGAAATGACGTAATGTAAATCTATTAATTTGCCCCCTTGGGGCATATACACTTTTGATACTTTTGAACGGGGGGGGGGCTTATTCCAAGAACGCCGTATGCTTCCATTAATGAAAGAAAAAATAATAGCATAATTGTATAGGATTGTCTCAATGACAATGTCCTCTGCATCTTCCGCAATGGGGGCTTACTCGAGGGGGCTTACTAACATCTGTAGTTCTAGGATGGGGGCCTATTCAAATCGGAGCTTTTTGCGGGGAAGGAGGAACTCGAGGATATATGATAATGCTGTTTTAATGATATCATTAAAACATATAAATAGATATATATATAACATATAATATTATATCTATAGATATGAAGCTAAATGATCAAAGGTCATGCTTGTTAGGGACAAAACAAACGCAGATGAATTAGAATGACAAAGAAGGGAACCTGCTCGTCCATTTGCAACTTTGCAAAATACCGGAGTAACTGACTGTTGATAGTCTTCTCGGACAATTTCGGAGCCAGTAGAATCATAGACTGAAAAACAAGGAGTGTACTAGAAATTCAGGACCTGAAAATCGTCCCAATCAACAGCTTTGAGAGTAAAAAGTCAAAATGGGGCTTCTGGAAATTGTGATAAGATATTCTCACCGCTGATACATCACTTTGTTGCAACCAAGCGCAGGTCCAAGGGGAGCCGGGTGGCATGGCCCCCAAACGGTAACATTTCGTATTACCAAAATTTGTGTTCAGAGATATGCCACATGAATTGGACACGAAAATGAATAAGAAATGAATTGAACACTCTTCACAACACTCCAAAAGTTTAAGAAGGGCGTGGCTGTGAAAAATCCCCCTACAATTGTCTTTCCGAAACAGCCCCACCCAAAACCAAACTCTGAACCCGCCTATTGTTGCAGCCTAGGCCACTATGTGATGCAGGATAGGCATTATGCCCGAAAGGCTATATGACAAAGTTTACAAAAATCAGGTTCTACCATTAGAAATGTGTGTCCTTCTATTTTGTAGTAGTCAGAAAGCGTCGATTTGAAAACATCTAAAGAATATATGTATAACATTTACATGATATATCTTAATATCTTTGGAGACAAATACCTTAACAGTCTGCTCTCTCATTGCAGGCAAAGTGTCACCAAATCCAGTAGCAACATTTGGGAATACCTGATCATTCACTATCGCTGGTTGCAAATGATGCACAAAATTATCCATCTACGATAAAAAGAATCACAGATTCTATCATACATTGAAACACGAGAAACATGCTATTAAAGCCAACGTGAAAATGAAGACTACCTACTTGTTCAGTCAAATATATAGTTTTCAGAGTGTTGTGACATATTTGCTTCATTATCTGTCAATATTCTAGTACTACTATTTATTATTAATATACCTGTCCGAATTTATATGTTTATAACATGAAAATAGTTTTAAAACATGTTTTCCATATAATTAACTTTGCTGTAAGGTACATAACATTATATGACCATATCAACCTCGGAATATTCCTACTTTTCCTAGATGAAAGAAATTTTACCATCATGCTCGCCCATTCCGTTTACGGTGCCTAGTAATTTTCAAAAATCATCAAAAAGTAAAATTTTAACAAGCCTGCTGTAGAAGCTGTATTCTTGTTGCTCGATCATTGGATGAGAAAAGTTTGACAACGCAAGGGACGATTTTCTTTTGGTACTCGTCATCTTCCAGTAACTTCCCGATCTGGAATGAAATACCTGAATTCAATAACACCATTTAACGCAATGAAGGCCCTGGCGTATCTGTATTTCACATAACTACAAGCAGATGTTGGCTTGTAGTTATTAAAAACACTATAGAACACGGTTCAGGGTAATACTGCAGCAGTGCTAGACACTGTAAAGATAAAACTCCGAAGCTATATGACTAGTAGCTAATTGCTGCAATTCAAACGATAAGTTGATATTACTCTATACACTTACGCTTCCATAGACATTACTGATTAACATAAATTTGATAAAACAATACTGTCCCAACACCGAAAATCACTGCACTACAGGCACATCTACAGCAACAATTACATCATATTCACATGGCTCGCAAACCTATGATGGTACTGTAAAATCATCAAAGCGCCAACATGGCACAGGCTCCTGCTACGCTGAAGCAAGCTATATAATGAACTACCACACGCTATAATGACTAGATATATTGAAATGAAAAATACATAATAATTTCTAAACTCCCCCTCCTATTTTCTGTTCCTGCTTTTATAGTCTTTCTCTCATTTTTTTCCTTACCCTTTAGCTACTACTCCACGCGTACATTTACATATGTATATATTAATAATTTCCTCTCCTAGTCAGGTAGCACATTGATAACATAAAAATCTATCTCCTGAACTGACACACATGAATAGACAGTTCTTTAACTAACTAATAAATAACCAATAAATTTAACTAACTAACTAATAAATTAACTAACTAATAAATTAACTATGTTTACAAGTTTGACTGTAGGTTAATTAGAAGTGATATGAAATCGATCCGGGATTGAGGAGAAATGGGACCAACAATATACGAAATAAAACCTAGAAGTGAATGCTTGCCTTGAATAGCGGCCCAAGAACTGAGGACCCAGCTGCACCAAACTGAAATGCCTTTAGAAGCTCTGGAAGAATCTTGTGAATCGAAAACTTGACAGGAAAATCATCAAGTGATTTATTCAAAGACTGGAAGAATTCTTTCTGTTGGTTTATGTCTTTAATCTGAAGAGAGATTGAGGAAAATTATCATGTGATATATTCAATGGTTGGAGGAATTCCTTCTGTTCGTCTACGCCTTTAATCTGAAGAAGGATTGAGAAAGATCATCAAGTGATATATTCAATGATTGGAAGAGTCTTTCTATTGGCTCATGCCTTTAATCTGAAGAAGGATTGAGAAAGATCATCAAGTGATATATTCAATGATTGGAAGAGTCTTTCTATTGGCTCATGCCTTTAATCTGAAGAAGGATTGAGAAAGATCATCAAGTGATATATTCAATGATTGGAAGAGTCTTTCTATTGGCTCATGCCTTTAATCTGAAGAAGGATTGAGAAAGATCATCAAATGATATATTCAATGATTGGAAGAGTCTTTCTATTGGCTCATGCCTTTAATCTGAAGAAGGATTGAGAAAGATCATCAAGTGATATATTCAATGATTGGAAGAGTCTTTCTATTGGCTCATGCCTTTAATCTGAAGAAGGATTGAGAAAGATCATCAAGTGATATATTCAATGATTGGAAGAGTCTTTCTATTGGCTCATGCCTTTAATCTGAAGAAGGATTGAGAAAGATCATCAAATGATATATTCAATGATTGGAAGAGTCTTTCTATTGGCTCATGCCTTTAATCTGAAGAAGGATTGAGAAAGATCATCAAGTGATATATTCAATGATTGGAAGAGTCTTTCTATTGGCTCATGCCTTTAATCTGAAGAAGGATTGAGAAAGATCATCAAGTGATATATTCAATGATTGGAAGAGTCTTTCTATTGGCTCATGCCTTTAATCTGAAGAAGGATTGAGAAAGATCATCAAGTGATATATTCAATGATTGGAAGAGTCTTTCTATTGGCTCATGCCTTTAATCTGAAGAAGGATTGAGAAAGATCATCAAGTGATATATTCAATGATTGGAAGAGTCTTTCTATTGGCTCATGCCTTTAATCTGAAGAAGGATTGAGAAAGATCATCAAGTGATATATTCAATGATTGGAAGAGTCTTTCTATTGGCTCATGCCTTTAATCTGAAGAAGGATTGAGAAAGATCATCAAATGATATATTCAATGATTGGAAGAGTCTTTCTATTGGCTCATGCCTTTAATCTGAAGAAGGATTGAGAAAGATCATCAAGTGATATATTCAATGATTGGAAGAGTCTTTCTATTGGCTCATGCCTTTAATCTGAAGAAGGATTGAGAAAGATCATCAAGTGATATATTCAATGATTGGAAGAGTCTTTCTATTGGCTCATGCCTTTAATCTGAAGAAGGATTGAGAAAGATCATCAAGTGATATATTCAATGATTGGAAGAGTCTTTCTATTGGCTCATGCCTTTAATCTGAAGAAGGATTGAGAAAGATCATCAAGTGATATATTCAATGATTGGAAGAGTCTTTCTATTGGCTCATGCCTTTAATCTGAAGAAGGATTGAGAAAGATCATCAAGTGATATATTCAATGATTGGAAGAGTCTTTCTATTGGCTCATGCCTTTAATCTGAAGAAGGATTGAGAAAGATCATCAAGTGATATATTCAATGATTGGAAGAGTCTTTCTATTGGCTCATGCCTTTAATCTGAAGAAGGATTGAGAAAGATCATCAAGTGATATATTCAATGATTGGAAGAGTCTTTCTATTGGCTCATGCCTTTAATCTGAAGAAGGATTGAGAAAGATCATCAAGTGATATATTCAATGATTGGAAGAGTCTTTCTATTGGCTCATGCCTTTAATCTGAAGAAGGATTGAGAAAGATCATCAAGTGATATATTCAATGATTGGAAGAGTCTTTCTATTGGCTCATGCCTTTAATCTGAAGAAGGATTGAGAAAGATCATCAAATGATATATTCAATGATTGGAAGAGTCTTTCTATTGGCTCATGCCTTTAATCTGAAGAACAATAGTGAAATTCTGAAAATAAATAAGTCAAGGGAACAACGCTATTGTAATGAAGCTAAGTTTTATCTGAATGTTCCAGAAGGATCATCATTTTTTTCTAAGCTCATCAGCAAAGACTACAGATCGAATCACAAAAACCACGCTGCAAAAGTATGTAAAAAGTTGCCAAAAACCTTTACTTGGCTTGGCTTAACACTTCTTCAATGTACCTGAATTTCTTGCAAGAAAAGATTAGCTCTAACAAATTCGTCATCAAGATATTGCCCACTCTCCTTACAATCTCCTTGGAATTTCTTTGGGTTAAGTCTTGATTTTGGATTTGCTGTTACCAGTTCACAGTAATGTGGCAGCAGATTTTTTGGGATCTACAAGTAAAGAATAAATGTAATATTTCATATAAATTGAGAGATCAAATGTACCATGAACTTGAAACAAGGATTTTATTCACAGTTTTAAGGAGCTGATTTCGGTTATGCAATCACATACTACATTACAAGAAGTCCTAAAATAAGGGAATTAACAAGGCATCTATTTAGAGGTCACTAATGGTTTATAGGCTTAGCCCAAAGGAACAGTTTTCAGCATCATAGCCATTTCCTACTCGGAACGCTTGTCCAGTGTAACATACCTTCATGGTCTTACTAATTTTGCGAGAAAATTTCAAAACTATCGTACCCTCCGATTCTTATAACACTCATTTCAATTTTCAAGACCGCTCTTCGTGTTTTTAAGACCAATACTAGATCACTATCTTTTATCTCTTGCACTATGATTTAATGCTGAATGCAGCCTCATCTTCATCAAAGTAAGATTAATACATAGAAATATCAAATGGAGGATTGCTACAAAAGACGGAGGAAAATCGTGCTACAGAGTTGCAATGAAACGCGACACAGTACATGGTCGTAAAGACTTACCTTTGTGACAGCTCGCAATTCGCTTGACTTCTTCATTGGTCCATTAAATATCTCCCATACCAAGCAACCAAACCCCCATGAATCAACTGACCTAAAAAATTAGAACGATGAACTGCGATAAAATAAAGTCATTGAGTATAAGGGAACCAATGGTACCATCCATATCAAGACTTCTTCTAAACAGATGGATTGGCAATATACCAATCAACAGATCAGGAAAATCGATCAATGGAAATCAATTAAAAAAATCCTGAAAGATTGCACGGTTTTCTTATACGATAGCATCTTTAACTCATTGCTGAAACTTGATCAGCTTTTTCATGCCAACGCTAAAACTCTCTTACGACTTTCTTGGTAAAAATGTTTGAGATTGTGTACAACTGCGGGGACAACAACGATCACATCTCACATATGTGTAATTTTGGTTCATGAAGAACCTATATACCTATCAAACTGTAATACAGATACTGCATGTGAAGTTAGAAATTCTCAAATATGATCTATGAACAAAGAACAAGAGTACTGTTATTGCATTTTGTGCAAATAATGAAGTTAGCAAAAGCATCTATAGTACTTTGAAATTCTGTGCGGCCTAGTTATTCTAAAAACTCTGGCGATGAATCTAAAAGTGTTGCAAGATCGATTTTAACAGGATAGATTTGTCAATAATCTACCACATTGCGACAGCATGGATAAATCTAGTTGTGGAATAAATACACAAAAACTAAGACTAAGCCACAGAACGACTAGGTCTCGGATTTCTTGCTATTGAAATTTCACGCATTTTCTGATAGCTTGAAAACCGCGAAGAAAACAGACTTGATGAGCATAAATAGGGAGATGAATGAAGCTGACGTGTTGGTAGGAAAGGGACAGTCAAATACAACGGCCTGAATGTACTTCACAACATCAAATATCAATCAAGGACAGGAAAGTTTCATAATTATGCCATATTTATCGTACCAATTTTCAGCCTTTTTGGTAATTTTTCCCTCAGGTGGGTCATATCTTCCTAGACTTGGCAGCTTTGCAACAGGATCTGAGCCATGGCTATGCACATATTCCACAGCACCTAGCTTCCATTCTCCGGCTGGATCAACGAAAACTGAGTATATATTGATATTACCATGGCAGAGTTTGCTGTCATTGACAAGGAAACTCAACGCCGTCTGAAACGAAACAAGAGATTTTTATCACCAACATCTGTACGTATGTTTTGGGTCCTTTTATATCGTTGAAGGGACACACTTAAAGGTCCAAAGGCTTAAGCTTAAAAACACCAATAATTTCAATGCTACTCTGACTTGATTCCATAATCTTAACATTATACCAAGAGAAATAAAGGCTCAATAGAGATAAAAATAATTTCACACGTTCAGACTTCAGCAGAGGAAGACATTGCAATGAAATTGCATGCCAACATTAGGATGGAGAAAGGAAATACAAATCGTTACAATCACATATGATACGTAACAGCATTTCTACACGAGATACATCAAACTCATGACGATACATGAAGGCCATTTTCCCATATAAATACTACTTTTACTACATCTTATATACAAACATGGCACAGTCCGGTTTTCTCCCAAGAAAGATATCTCTAACTTGAGAATGAACTTCTAAATCAGGATTACGAGAAACATGGAGATATTTGTTCGGCTGTAAAGACATTGCAATCATCCAATGAAGTAAACTGGGACAAAAACCAGAAACAAGAAGAAATTTCTGCAAAAACATCTTTCAATTTATAGATTTCATCTGATATATCATTTAAAAATGTAAAGAAACAAACAAAAGGGGGCACATACAGCAATTTGATGTATACCCCAAGCAATAATACATCTGTTCCGTCCCTCATCTGTTCCCAGAAAATTCACCAGTGGTACGACTTCTTCAGTTACCATATAGATCAAAGCCTCACTCTAAAGATGAATAAACATACAAATGAAAGTGAAATGGGTTGAATGCAATTCCACATGATCCCTTAGACAAGATTATTGCATTATTTGCTGAAAATAAATGTTACCGTTCACTTTTAAACAATGACATCCCTCTCCATTGCAGAAATCTATGGTCTGTGACTAGCATAGAACAAAGATAGACAACCTTCAACCTACTAGTCAAATCCGGCCGACAAGCAATTTTTTACTGCCCCACTGACCTAAACGATTTTAGCCAAAAAGTAACGTTTAAGGCAGACTTCCTATGGGGCCACTCATATCATACTATAAGGAGCTTGCAAAGCAGTTTGGAACCAATATTTGCAACGAAACTAAAAACAGGACCTCCCCACAACAGCCTGGCCAGTCATTTCAACAAGCCAGATGTTGTAGATATTGTCTTCTATGGCTAAAATGCTTCCATGTCCTGTCTTCCATGTCTTCCATGTCCTGGCATAGGATTTTAAATAAGAAACTCCAGTTTGGCATATGACTGGGACAAGTTCTTGTCAATATCCAATACTATCAGAAACATAAGATTCCATTATAAGGCTACTTTTCATGGACACTAAAAATACATACCTCAAATGAGTCGATATATCTTAGCATGTTTGGGTGCCTGATTGTTCTAAGTCTCTTGCAGGCATTCTTTGCAACTTGGAACTAACGAAAGGAAAGAAGACTTTTTAGCTGCAAAATTTCAGAGCTTATGCAACTTCAAAGATGAATATATTTCTTGACCACTATTAACAAATAATCATCTACATAGATATATGTATAGATATCTTTATATAAATATACATAAATATATATCTATATATGTATATAAATATATATATATATAAATATATATATACACATAAATATATATATATATAAATATATATTTATATATAAACATATATATATATATATATATATGTATATATATATATATATATATATATATATATATATATATATATATATATATATATATATATATATATATATATATATATATATATATATATATATATATATATATATATGTGAAAAGTCTGTTGGTACTACAGAACTTCACTATAGCACGAAAAAGCGGAAACATTCTTTTAGCATACTGAAAGCTTTTTTTCGTCCGACACTCGTCAGAGTATGAAACGTCGGATAACGACCGAAAGGTGAACCGAAATATATAGCCAGATGCGGGTGCACGTGATATGATGAATAATGCGTCTATTTGGCCCTATGATTGGCCAATTAGCACCTATTCACCATTGTTTACTTGAAGAGTCCAAGTGAAAAAACGAACTCTTTTTGTTTACACAAGACTGGGTTTTGAGTCTTGATGTAAACCGATTCCAAAACACCTAAATGAAAGGACGATCTTGCTTGCCCAATGATCCGAAAATTATCGTTTGTATATGTTTTGGCGCATTCTGGATTTGTTAGAAGATGTTGTCCTATGGCCGAATCACTTTTCATTTTAGAATTAGAGTTTTTACACGTACGAGGCGGCTGTTCTCTTGTTGTAGTGTTTTTCGTCCTGATGCTCGTGGGTACATGTTGTTTTATTCTATCTGCTAACCTCTGCGTAGTGCGCCCTACGTACCGAGCTTCACATCGGCACGAAAAAACGTAAACTACACAACTTTTTTGGGTGGTAGGAACGCTATCTTTTTTAGCAGATGGTAGCATGACCCTCGTATTATAAACCGCACGGGGCTTCACAGCATAGAAACAAGATGTAATGGCTTTATTGATTTGGTTTTCAAATTTTGATGAAACATTTCCAATCCAGGGCAATTTCAGGTAAACCGGGCACTTTTCAGGACCAAACCGTTTTTCTGATGAAATGTTGGCTAGTTTTTCCTTAATACAAGAAACAAGGACATCTTCTGGATATCCATTGTCAATTAAAAGTTATATATTTCGTATATTTCGTAAGCACCCGCATCTGGCTATATATTTCGGTTCACCTTTCGGTCGTTATCCGACGTTTCATACTCTGACGAGTGTCGGACGAAAAAAGCTTTCAGTATGCTAAAAGAATGTTTCCGCTTTTTCGTGCTATAGTGAAGATATATATATATATATATATACATAAAATAATAAGTCAAAGCCGCACTAACTTAGTATATAAATAAAACATAGAGAATTCAAAAATATACTTTCTTCTGTTGTAAACTTTTCGATATATTATCTTCATCAGTACTAACATTACAATGATCTTCATTGTAATGTTAGTACTGATGAAGATAATATATCGAAAAGTTTACAACAGAAGAAAGTATATTTTTGAATTCTCTATATATATATAATATATATATATATATATATATATATATATATATATATATATATATATATATATATATATATATATATATATATATATATATATATATATATATATATATATATAAAAGAGAATGTTAACAAGATAAAAAAAACCAGTTCTCCATTACTCTGAGGTTCATGCTTGTGCACTCTTCAGATTGAGAATAGTCTGCCTGGACTGTGTGCACATACAAAACTCAGAGCAACAGAAAACTGGCTTATTCTCTTGTTAATATCCCCATATGCAAATGTTCTGTTTCCCTGTACATAGAGCACTTTGTGTCAGAATCAACCTCTTACTTGAAAATATAAAATATATACAAAGTTATTGCTACCAGGGGTATGGCTTTCCAATGCATTGAAGCATTGATGTTCTAGTAACAAAAGTGCACAGAAAAATCCAACCCTATGGAGTAGTGGGATATAACATACAGAAGGAAGAGGATTTTGCATTTGTTATATTATAATGCTAGCTAAATGGATCAGCAATACATTTAACTGGACATTTGAAGGAATAGAAAAATAACAAAATTCCAAATGTACCTCATCAGGTGGAGCTATTTTTGCATCACAGCTAAATATTGTTACTGGAGTACCATTTGCCTGAGAGGAAGACCACATATCAAGATACAGCTATATCATCATCCTCACAAGTGTACATGAAAGGAACTACTAATTAGTGGAATTTACTCCTTACTAACAGAAATAAATCACATTGTTCAAATGAATGAATGAATGAATGAATGAATGAATGAATGAATGAATGAATGAATGATGATGATGATGATGATGATGATAATGATGATGATGATGATTGATAGAAATGGTTGGAGACTTCCCTGTGGTGGTGACCAGGCACAGAGACACTACCCTTACTTTGATAGTGATTACTTTCACCAAGAATCAGAATAGGGGTAGATGTTGATGACCTGTGGCAAACTATCCAACCAGGTCCCTTAAATAAAATTCAGGCTCAGTAGCTTCAGGCTAGAGTTCTGATAAGTAACTGTTGGGGCAACAGAGTGGATTAAGTGTAGCCAGCTCAATCACCTCTTCTAAACAATTTGAAGGTAAATTTGAAGGTGAACATTGACCCCAGGGTCAGCACAGGCCCAGCAAAGAGTGTAATGGGAGGATAGCCAAACAGACCAACAATAACAATGAAAAAGAATATCTTTATGAAGACAATAATGTGATGATGGTGGTGAACCTAATAATTATTCTAATGATGATTAAACTGATAGTGATGATGGTGATCAGAACAGTGATGATTATAAATATATAAATGATAATTTGTTTGATGAGGTTGCTTATTCTGTTATGAATTCTACATCCACTTACTCTACAGAAAAAACCTGGTAATCATTCAACTTCAACTCTGTTCTTACTTTATGTTTTCCCGTATGAATTGTCCACACAGACTTTCCATCACAGCCTTGGATGACATCACCCACTTCATAATTGAAATCTCTTCCTGGTCCTTGGCCTTTACCAATAAGATTCCAAAGCCCTTGCATTCTGCTATCAGCAAGCTAATACCTCCTTTGAAATCTGGTCTGCAAAAGACTAACATATCATATAATCAATACTATGAAATCTTGAATATATCCTATATGCTTAAGTGGGTAAATGAACATCAAAGAGTAGAAAATCTAATTAACTACTTGCTATACAGAATTTTACTTATGTATCAAAAAGCCAAAATATGCTCAACCAGACTAAAGCAACTTTTCCATTAAATGATCAATGACTAATGACCAGAGTTTGGATATGCATCTTGCAATACTTCAATCACCAAATGGCCAGTATCCATGGCTTCATACTCTCATTTATGGGCTCCCAAGTTGTAATTCTGTACTTTTGTATTTATACAAGAGACCCTTGAAATGAAACACACACCAACCAAAATGACAATTTCTAGCAACTTTTAGCACATATTATCTCTATAAGTGTTTACAAATGGTCCAAACCAATGCCAAAAAAGAATTTTTGTGTAGGAAACAGTATGTGTGCAAAATTTCAACCCATTGCTATTGCTGTATATGAAAAATATGACTTGCTGAAAATGAAAAATAACATCTTAAATCAGGTACAGATGAAATCAGATGAATGTGAACTACCCACAATATTTGATAGGACTGCTCAATTAAGCTGAAACTTTCAACAGTGTCTTTTCTCTATGAAAGTAACTCAAATTGACAATATGAGGAAATTCTGAGCTAGTTCACATCCAAGCTGAGAAATATGGCAGCTGCATGCACAAGAATGTTGCTTTTGAAAGTTATCTGCAAGTACAGGAGTATTTGTGTACAACAATTGTCCCTGCTTTATGGATGTGCAAGTGCAGCTTAATGCCTATATGATAACTGCATGCATGCACACCTAACAACTATCTTTTGCACACACAAGATCTCATTGAAAGCTGTCATATTCCTGAGTGAGGGGTCACATAGACACTTAGGCACTTGGATGATTTTGTAAGGAATGGCCCATGAAGTCAAGCAAAATGAATTAATTTCTAGTTTACAGGAAAACATCCCCACTGCCTTTTGCGATAAAATCTATGACAAAAAGTGCCTATCTCCCTAAAATTTCCTCCTCATTAACCTACGTATATGGTAGATGCAGTACAAACTTTTAGTGGGTTATAACTTATAAGAACAAGAAAAAGAAAAGAAACATTGACATAAAAGATAATGCAGCGTGATCTCATCACAAGCTATATTGTGTATATTTCAATGTCTGAAGTGGCATTGGTTCAATTGTTTTTACTAGCGTCCCAGGCGTTGATAGAAGAGGCGATGGTCGATAACATTGCATTGGAGAACAGGGCTAGCTTCGTTGATGGTTGCTGAGAAGCCTAAAGCCTAATAGTTATTTGCCTGCGTTCATCTAATGTAAAGATTCAATGTAAGGTTTATGCTTTATGAATTACTACTAAAATAAAGACTGATTTCTAGAACAAAGTATGAAACAAGAGGAAATCGGGATTTCACCGGTTTGTTAAACGGAAACTATGTCAACAATAGGGTAATTCTATAAGCACAAACAAGTTAGTGTTTTAGTGTATTTTCTGACTAACCATTTAAACGGTACTGACTTCAAAGCATCTATAACATCATCAAATTTGTGACTATCATACATCTTATTGTGACATCTGCAGTTCCATTCCTGCCGCCATTTTGTACACATTCCCAAGTCAACAACAACATTTTGCCACGATAGCTTGTTATGACGTCATACAAAGCCCAAAAGCGAAAGACCACCCTGATGATAATGAAGCATTGGTGAAAACAGAAATGTGATAATGCATTCAGGGACGCCTACGCTGGGGGGCAGGGGGACAGCTGCCCCTCCTGCCCTTTCCAAAGACTTAATTATTTTAGTGCAAAAATGCTTATAATGCCCTCAATAGGAAACTTGCCCCCCTGTCCTCGGTGTGGACAGGCGTGCCTGAATGCATTTCATCTGATTTTATCATCCTAAGAAATTTTAGAAGAAATGCAATAATAGCAATACATGTTTGTGGATAGACTTCGACACTAACCTTTATCGGTGATTACTCTCAGCTGCAATTCATTGCAACAAATGCTTGTGTTTTCTGTATGGGTAATCCATACGCTTGGGGGGTGGCTGTGAAATACATGAGACTTTTAGAACTACAAACAAAGAGTTAAGAAACTTAAGAACTTTCTGTGCCATCTTTCATAGTTTCGGAAATCCCTTCTTTCATTCACGGACTTAACAAGAAACTTTTATGAAACGTTTATAACTAAATGTGGCCAGAAATCAAGAAACGTTTTACTACTAGGCTTTGGCGTTGAGCTAGATATCTTAAAAGACAATGTGTATTAATGAATTGGCTAAAAACTTTTGCATAGCAATAGTCCATTACATGAATCTTGCACTTTGGAGGAAAGGGGTTACATCGAAATAATGTATTTCAAAAATTCACACTTCTAAAAATTACGTGCAATGTAACTTTATCATCTTTGAGCTGCTCAGTGTAAAGTTTATTTCTGCTACATGCTTTTTTATAAGGAACCTAGCTCAAGGTCTAGTTCCAAAAGTTCCTTACTTTTGGACCTCCACTGATCAAATTGTAATGTTAAAAGTTCCTTAACAGTTCCTTAACAGTTCCTTAGTTTTCAACGCACAATTAGTGCATAAAAATGGTACAGACACAAGAAGAACATTGAAATATTGAATTTCTCCTTTGATTTTGCCTGTACCGTAAGATAAATGAAAAATGAAGGACTTAACACAAGCATAGCAAGCAAGCAATCTATGAGGGTTTTGGATGTAAATGAACGTGGTTTGGTGCATTTTCTTCGGTAAAGCCGCAACGTGCATCTTTCGCCTGTTTGATTGACAAATTTCGCTTTTACACCAGTGTAAGTTAATCATGCCTCGTGTAAAAATCACTCAAAGGAAAGAGAAGCTTGCTATATCTGTAATAACGGCTATTAAAAGGATTCGTGAACGGAAGAAGCGACCTGACAGGAAAACGATATGTGAACTTGTTTCATCGGAAAACGGCCTAAGCAAAGCTACTTCGGAACAGCTAATCGATCAGCTTATGGATAATGGAACTTTGTATGAAAAGTCTGTGAGAGGAGTTGATTCACTATTTGTGGATTCAATAAAAAGTAAGAAACTTGAGGCTGAATTGAACGATGATAGTGACTGTCAGATTACATTCACTAAACCACCGCCAATAGCTTCTCGTGACCGTGAAACATCATCCATTATGCTCGACGTGCAACCTACCATCTGCCAAAAAGAAAAAAGTCCCTTAGAAGCCCCGAATGACAATCATTTTATAAAGGAGCTTAATGAATTAGAATGTGCTGACTTGCCTGTCAGTACCCCTAATGCCCAGCCACATATGGAAAATCATGGTTTGGATCCCCCACCGTTGCTCCCGAGCATGGATGGGTTGGCTGCCCTTGCTGAGGCTTTGGTGGAGCTGAACAGGCAACTCTCTTTGGAAAGGGCTAAAACAGCTCAGCTGAGGGAAGAAAATTTAGAGCTAAAGGCAAAACTCCTTGATGTGGAAAAGTCAACAGCAATAGTCAACAGCTTCATTGTTTCACCAGCACAGGAAAATTCCAATAAGATAAACGCTATTGAAATCACTACGAAGGAAAAACTTGAATCTCAACGGAGGCAATGTATTGTGGAGCGCAGGGAAAAATATGAGAGGCATTGTATCGCATCTAAACTGGTTAATTCTGAAGGTGGCGCGTATAAAATGAATGGAAAAGGTGGTCAATTTGATGGAGGTAATGCAGCAGAGAAAGCAGATGAAAAGCGCATATCCTCAGAAAAGCTCGATGATAGTAAAGAGGAATTCCAGCTAAATACCCCTGGGAAAGTTTCTGACGTGCATTGCTGGAAAGAAAATACAATTCTCATAGCAGGTGATAGCATGCTCAGTGGTTTGGATGAGCGTCGTCTTAGTAGCAAAGGTGGGGTGAAGGTACGTGCTTTTCCTGGATCTACTATAGCAGACCTTCGAGAGCACTACATTCAACCACTGTTAAAAAAGCGACCATCATCCGTCATCATTCATGCAGGAACTAATGATGCAAGCCAAGAAGGTGCAAATGCCGATAAGATCTTGGATGCTCTACTCGACCTTAAAACAGAAATCGAAAAAAACATTCAAGGATGCAAGGTAATCTTATCGTTGCCAACGCAAAGAGTAGATAAGCCATCGGCCAACAAAATCATACAGTCACTCAATAAGAAGATTCTATCCCTTAATATTAGTACCATCAACAATAACAATATTAGTAAAAATGAACTCGGACGTAAAGGTTTGCATCTTAATATGAAGGGGGTTAATAAGCTTGGTGGCAATATTGCTGCCAAATTGAAATGTATTTAGCCCATTAATAAGTAGGGAAGATGCCGAGCATGCCTCTGAAACACTTTTAAACGATAAATTTGAAATGTCATCGGATGGTGGGATTGGCTTTCCTCGTCAGTGTCTTGGGTTTAAAAAGGGTATGGCAATCGCTTCCCTCAATATCAACGGTATTAGAGGCCATTTTGATGAAATCAAATTTCTACTTCTTCAGCTAGGAATTCACATCATGGCTTTAAATGAGATAAAAATTGATCCTCTGTATCCTAAAGAACTGACCTGTATACCTGGCTATGAACAAGTAAGGCTTGAAAGACCCAACCATGGTGGTGGGGTCGCCATTTATATCAAGGATAGTATAAGGTTTAAGCATAGAAATGATATTCCAACGAATGGGCTGGAAACAATTTGTATTGAAGTAGAGCCCCCTAAAGCAAAATCTTTTCTAATTCTAAGCTGGTACAGGCCTCCAAGTGATACGATTGAAACTTTTGACAAAATGGAGAAAATACTATCTTACTTAGATAAGGAAGGTAAAGAATTAATCCTTCTTGGAGACACCAACTGTGATTTCGGCAAAAAAGAAAATGATTGCTTAGCTGATAGCAACGCTAAACGCCTTTCTAATATTTATAACATATATAGCTTAAAGCAGCTTATAGAAAACCCAACCAGGGCTACCTGCAGCTCTTCTACTATCATTGATCATATTGCAACAAGCTGTGTCCGGAATATTATGGAATCAGGAGTATATGAAGTTAGTATGAGCGATCACTATATGGTCTATTGTATTCGCAAATTTAATGGTGCTGTTGAAAGGGATCATAAAATAATAAAAACTCGTAAAATGAAAAACTTCGACCAAGATGCTTTCTTATGCGATGTATCCAATATCTGCTGGGAGCATATAGTAACTAAAACTGATAACGTGAACTACTCAGTCCATGAATGGACAAATCTACTCTCTATAATAATTGAAAAACATGCCCCATTAAGTCGAATTCGTGTGTCGGAAAAATGTTCCCCCTGGATTAATGAAGAACTTAAAACATCAATGCGGACCAGAGATAGGCTAAAAAAGGTAGCTATTAAATCTAAATCATCTGCTATGATGACATCATATAGAAAAGCTCGTAATGCAACAAATGCTCTGAACACCAAGCTTAAGAAGATATATTACAACGACAGGATCAGTGCATGCAAAGGGGATATTAAAGGCTCTTGGAGAGCGATAAATGAAATTATAAATAAAAAGTCGAAATCTACAAATATTGATTATATCAAGAACCATGGCCAGGAAATCTCTAACAACAGTGAAATTGCAAACGTTATGAATAATTACTTTTGTACGATTGGTACCTGTCTTGCTAAAAATATTGAAGAAGCCGAAAACCCATTATTGTCAGGTAAATTCCAAATAAAGAGCTCTACTCCAACAACATTTAGATTCAAATCCATTACATGCCGGGACATAAGGGAAGCCATTGCCAAATCCACTAGTTCGAAGAGCTTTGGAGTTGACACTATTTCAGGTTACTTCCTAAAAATGGCCCTTCCATTCTTAGAAAATTCCATGGCTATACTTTTTAATACATCCCTTGAGACGAGCATATTTCCTGATTTATGGAAAATTGCAAGAGTCGCACCTATTTACAAAGAGGGAGATAAAGGTGAAAAATCAAATTACCGCCCAATATCGGTTCTTCCAGTCATTTCAAGGCTCTTCGAAAGACTTGTCTACAACCAATTGTACCAACATCTGAATTCAAATAGCCTTCTTGCTAATGAGCAATCTGGCTTTCGTACATTGCATCCCACCCTAACGTGTCTCCTAAAAAACACTGATGACTGGTATAGTGGTTTGGAAAATGGACAGCTTGTTGGTTTACTACTGATTGACCTAAAAAAAGCTTTCGACACTGTGGATCATAGCATTCTCTGCCAAAAATTAGAGCACTATGGTCTCCTGGGAAGGGAATTATCATGGTTCAAATCATACCTTTCTTGTCGCCAACAGTACTGTAGCATAAATGGTTTTGAATCAGATCTAATGAACATTAAGATAGGAGTGCCTCAGGGGTCGTGCTTAGGGCCCTTGTTATTTCTTCTTTATATAAACGACCTACCACAAGCTGTCCTAAACTCTACAGTCGCTATGTACGCTGACGACACTAGTCTTTCCTATCGATCTGATGACATTCACCAGCTAAATGAGACAATGAAAAAGGACCTTACTTCGGTCTTTGAATGGTTGAAGGGCAATAAATTGTCATTAAATGTTGCCAAGACAAAAACAATGCTGATAACAACAAAACAAAAGGAAAGATTTTTAGCTCAAAATAATAAAGAATTGTCTTTAAACATACAGGAAGAGCGAATAGATAATGTTCTAAATGCCAAATATCTTGGCATACAAGTAGATAGTAACCTCAACTGGAAAGTCCATATCAAAGCTCTGTCAACTAAAATCAGCAGAGCAATTGGCTTCTTGAAACATTCCAAAACCTTTTTAACTCGAGATACGCTTAAGACTCTATATACTGGTATTGTTGAGCCGCACTTTAGATACTGCTGCTCTGTTTGGGGAAGCTGTGGTGCGACCGAAAGGAAGCTCTTGCAAAAACTTCAAAATCGAGCAGCAAGGATACTCACAAATAGCCCCTTCGATGCCGATGCTAGGCCACTTCTAAATACTCTTGGGCTAAAAACAATTCAGGAAATGATTGATACTGAAACTACCATCATGGTTTTCAAGGCCCTTAATAGTCTAGCACCAGAGTATCTGTCTGATTTATTCAAAAGAAATTCAGAAAGTCATCTGCGGGTTCTAAGAAATACCAGTTCAGATTTACAACTGCCAAATAAAACAACAAAAAATGGGCAATTATGTTTCTCGTATAAAGGTGCAAAGTTATGGAATGCCCTTCCACTTGAAATCAAGCAGGCATCTTCCCTACAAATTTTTAAGCAAAAATTTAAGTAGATTTTCTATTTTATCTTACATTTTTTTTTTTTTTTTTTATACATATTTTAGCTAAATGGAAATTGTTTTTTAAATCTGTTATTTTATATATATATTTTTTTGTTTTGTATTTGATATATTGTAATGTAAATGGAGGGCCCCTTGTAAACCAGCATTCGCTGAAGGGCCACCCTCCTTAAACGTATGAAAATGAAAATGAAAATGAAACGGAACCAGCTTCCTAATTCTTGATTGTTTGCTATTACAAAAATTATTCAAATTGAAAAGTTCACTTCAGAGAGTTTTTCTTTACTAGTATAAGTTCTTTTAAAGTTGAAATAAGGTATGGATATACTTCAGGGGTGGGCTGATCAAATGCGAAAACTAAAAAGTGGTACACGCTTTTTTTTATAAGGAATCTAGCTAAAGGCCTAGTTCTAAAAGTTCCTTATTTTCGGACCTCTTTTTGTCAAATTCTAGTACTAAAAGTTCCTTAATAGTTCCTTAATTTTCACTGCACATAGAGTGCCACAAAATGGCACAGACACTAGGAAAGCATTGGAATTCTCAATTTTACCTTTAATTATGGCTAGAACTCAAGCTCAAAAGCACAAATGCGACAGGAAATAAGTTCTCTATATGCAAAGGCATAATCTCAATGAAGAAGCATCATGTCTATTCCATTGATATCATCCAATGTAAGGCAATCTTCACTTGCATCTGAGTACAACACTCGCTATCAAAAAACTGCTGTAGTAGTATAAGTTCTTTAAATATTTCGGCCTTCTACATGTAGGTTCCTTATAAAGTGGTTCCTTATAAAAAAAGCGTGTAAACGATTATTCAGGATTACCAGCTCAGTTTCAGCCCTAGCTTATTTCATGCTGTCTGCAGAAGTAATATGGAATACCGTAGCCTTTTGTTTGATTGTTTCATACTTACAACATTGGCCAGCGATACAGCAACACGTATATTCGTTCAGAAAGAACAAACAGCTACATTTCCGGACACAGGTTGCTCAAAAGTCAGAACTTTCGATTTTATGCTAGCAGCCAGTAAGGGGATTTTTGCTAACGAGAGTTGAAAAATCTTAGATGCGTCCTAAAAGAGATGAAGAAAATGAAGAATAATGGACAATGAAAAGTCTATTGGTACTACAAAACTTCACTATAGCACGAAAAAGCGGGAACATTCTTTTAACATACTGAAAGCTTTTATCGTCCGACACTCACCAGAGTATGAAACGTCGGATAACGACCGAGAAGTGACCGAAATATATAGCCAGATGCAGGTGCACGTGCTATGATGAATAATGCGTATATTTGGCCCTATGATTGGCAAATTAGCACCCATTCACCATTGTTTACTTGAAGAGTCCAAGTGAGAAAATGGGCTCTTTTTGTTTACACAAGACTGGGTTTTGAGTAATGGACAGCTAAAGAGTTTTGGAAAGTGACTCCTTAACTGCAGCATAATACTGCCTTTTTTGTGCAGTTAAGTTTGAAATAATAATCGGCTCTGATTAGAGCAGTCATGAAAAAGTCAGTCAAGCACCAATTCAAATAAATAAAGAGAACAATTCTATATGACTTGATACGCTTCGAGTCCTTTCATTTAGTAAGTGTTCAAAAAAATTGATTTGGTTCAAGTTGACCTTTCCAAGAATCAGGGATTGTGGTCGGAAATTCCTAGCCATATCATTTATTAGTTCTTATCGTACATGAGTACGCCAATATACCATATTTTTGGCCAGTTTTCAGCTGTAGCTGCGACGCCATAGAATGTGCGACACAGGGTCAGTCAATTGATTCTGGATGCCCTGTGCAAAAACAATCTTGATCGGAAATGAATAAATTGTAATGCTTATTTCCGGTTTGATTGAGAGGCTCCAGTGCCTGAAGCAAAGATGGCAGGAACCAGAGGGCCTAGTTGAGTATCATCGATTTGATTGTTGTTTGGTTTACCTAATAAGCGATGGAAGGAGCTAGAAAGCGAAGAATTGGGTCGACACCAAGTGATCTGGAAAATCAAGAAGGAGCGGAGATCAAGCCTCAGCAAGGAAAGTACGT
The DNA here is from genome assembly GCA_964019165.1 of Mastigias papua. Lineage (NCBI taxonomy): Eukaryota > Metazoa > Cnidaria > Scyphozoa > Rhizostomeae > Mastigiidae > Mastigias > Mastigias papua. Next base: position 18,649,362 of record OZ025269.1, read on the forward strand.
GTAAAAGTTAGAGGGTGGAGATCTGCCTAGGCCATAGTCTGATAGTATAAAATCCTCATCGTGATCAGTGGTAGACCCAGAAATCAATGCCTTAAGACTACTGAAGCTGAAATATCACTTAACATTTACCTGTAGCTTATCGAAGATTTAAGTGGTTAAATTTTTTTATGAATATAATGGATATTTTTATTGATTGTATTTGTTTCAGCACATGCAACGAACGATAGAGAGTTCATTGTAAATGCCTTGTTGTAGCCATGATGTAAATTGACACACGATACCACGGCCCCTTTATAGATTGTCGGGGTGTTTTTAAGATTCTCTTTGATTCCTTAGCCTTTCTGCAGATAGCCCAGTAAGGCTGCTGTTTGCTACTCTTTATTGTCAGTATGAAATGTCACTACTGTTGTAAACTTGCAGCACAAGAATCATAAATTGCAATTGACTAGAAGTCACTTGAGCTATGCCACTTCTAGGCAGTTCAGTTAAGGATTTGTCACAACCATTGTCATTATATCTATCTGTCTCTTCTAGACCAGTCTCCATGATAATCATGCAAATGATGCTTGGAATTTTTGTTGTCCTAGTCCTATACTTAATTATTGCTCCTTCTCCAATAGATCCACAGCCAATCCTGTAAGTAGTGGCTCTTATTCTCATATTGGTTTACGATTTTATATCCTACCATTTACAGTTTTTGAGATTGCTTTGCTAATGCTATGTTAATGCTATGCCATGCCATGCTATACTGTGTTTTGCATCACTATGCTTTGCTATGCTAATGCTATGCTATCTTGTGTGTACTCAAAATGTCTACTAAATGACAATGACTTTATTAAATGACACTGCATTTCCACTGCATTCAGTAGACATGTTCAAGGAGATCTTGTCATAGATCTGAAATATAGTATATGAAATTTATGCTATCATTATGTTCCATGAACAAAAACAAACTATATGAACTGTTTGCTAAACCATATTCAGTATTAGTCATCTCAAATAGTATCCAAATTTTTCAGAGACCATACATTTTTACTGTAGATGACTCTTGATTACTAGTGATAAGCTACCTCATAGATTTTACTTTTCCCAGCACTGATATCACTATGGTATAGTTTATCTTTGAGCAGGGTAACATCTAGGGAGATGTTTGTGTATGGTACACTGATGGATCCATATTTGCAGCAACTTGGTTGTTGTGAAGTAGCAAGCTGTAGCTATCCTGTTATAATGCTTAAATTTCTAAAGAACTTTCTTTGGTAAAGTCTCCTTTCTCTCTCTGAATACCCCTGAGGCTGACCCCCACCTTCAACAAGAACTTTTTACATTCTAAGCAACATGCTTGATTTGCTTTAGATCCACTATTAAACAACAAATATGTTATTTTGATTATCCAGGAATTTCTTATGATATGCTTCTGTGTTGTGATAGACATCAATATCAACTGCCATACTTTGATGGGGTTTTGGAGCCAAATACCAAGCTACAAGAAGCTGCCAAGCTATTGGAGGGAAAGATAGCTGGTCCTGAATCCATCACCACTGATAGGAATGGTAAATATTCTTTTGTACTTCTGAGTGTTTTATTTACCTTTCAATTTCTTTTGGACAAATCATCAATTTCTTTCAAAATAAATTACCACCTGTTATTGACTTTTGATTGTTATGCTTGAAATATATTAGTATTCCACAATGAATTTATTGTTCATGATAATTTGTAGGAAATATTTACACTGGTTTAGCAGATGGCAGAATAGTCAAACTAACAAAGAGTGGACGTTTAAGAGAAATAGCAAGGACTGGACACAATCTGCCAACTTGTGGTGAGATAAGGAAGTAGTTTTGTCAATATTTAATTTGAGATGTGCCCTTTACACTAGGAAGAGCTGTCTTGTACTACATTTAGTTTAGCATCACTGGTGATTGCACCTCCATGCACCATAGTACATGTATATACACATACTGGGGGCAGGCCTACCAGTAGCTTTTATGGGACCCAAGCAAAATGGGGAAAATGGGAGCCCTGATGATGCCATCACAAAAATAGAAGTCATCAGGGAATCATTTCCTAGTTTTTGGAATCCCCTCTCAGGATCTGTCCCTGCCTCCTCTCAGTGGCCCTGCTTGGAGGTGTGTGTACATGCTCATGTTAGGGCTGTTGGCTTTAACAACTCCTGTAATCATAAACTAGTCAGTGAAATTTGATATGATAGATGTATTTTTTGGTGAATCATGTGAAAGTCAATAATGTTTGCCTATTTCTTTGCCTTGTTTGACCACTACATAACTCATTTTGTCATTCCTGGACATGTTTCACAGTTATATTGTCCAAATTTCTATGCTTCAATCAGAACATATTTCCATAAAATTGTGTGTGTTCAACTGTAGCTGCATTTTTCTAGCAATTATTTTCATTATGCCCTTACTTGGAATATAATTTTTGCAAAATCTGACCTGCATGCAAATGCATTTTAGGTACTTACAAATCAGAGCCAGATTGTGGACGTCCGCTTGGTATACGATTTGACCGTGACGAGAAAAATTTAATTGTCTGCGATGCATATTATGGCCTCCTACAAGTTGATCCTGTCAGTGGTGAAATAAAGACGCTAGTATCTGCAAAGGAAGGAATGGGTGGCCATCCGTTTGGGTTTACCAACGACTTGGTTGTTTCATCGGAGAATGTCGTTTACTTTACGGATTCATCATGGAAATGGAATCGAAGAGACAACAGATATGCCGTTATTGAGGGGACAGGGCAAGGGAGACTCATGTCATATGACTTAAATACCGGTGAAAAGACAACACTGATGAGTGGCCTGTTTTTCGCTAATGGTATTGAATTGTCCCCTGATGAGGATTTTGTTGTTGTCTGTGAAACGAGTGCTGCCAGGATCATCAGGTTGTTATAAGATTGAAATTTTAATTTCACAGGCACATGGGGGCGTTCTTTCTATCATTTCCTCTACCCTTTTTCAGAAATAAAGCTGAATTAAATTCCTTCCTTGTCAACTTGTTTGTGATCAAGGGCTATTAGATTAACTGAAAGCTTCATTCAATATTCTGCTATATATGCGATTGCAAATCCAGATGGCTACTTAGATAGTAACTGGGGACAGAAGTTCAAACTTAAAACATGAACAGCTCTGGAGAGTTCGAGTTTTTATCACGGGGAAAGAATATATGTTTAAGTATTGATAATGATTTGCTTTTTTGACTGAGAATCTAGAGAATACAGTAGAACCCTGTTTTGTCGGACTCTCAAGGGAGATTTTACATTGGTCATAGTTAACCAATATCCGATTTAACCGAGTCTTTCAATGTGTTGGAGTGAATCCAAGGAGAATGAGAAATCAGTCCGACTAAACGAAAATCTGACTTATCCAAGGTACAAATTAACGCGATTCAACAGTATAGGGCATAATTTGTGCAAATTTTTTATAAGGAATCGCTTTGTAAGTAGCCTACATTTTGAAAGTCAGAAAAATCGATGGAATTTTTAGAACGAAGGACAAAATCCCTAAGGAACTTTTCAGTTTTCAAATATTTCTATCTCTATAACCAATCGAGAATTAGGAAGCAAAAATTCACGTAAATTGTGTGCTGCCCTAAAATATAGTCAAAATATGTTCAAAATTGAAAACTATTAGAACTAGGATTTGTTCTAGCTTCTTTATAAACGATTTATAGAACAAAGGATGCTACTCGAAGCCATTGTTTCTCTAAAGTCGGTTTTTGCCCTACTGTTAGAAATTAAAATCCTATGGTTTGCCCTTAAAACATAAGGAGGACAATTAACTGTTGTTTAGAATGCTATTATTTATAATATTCACCAGATGCTCCGTTATCATGTGCTGTGCATTGCTGTATATTTTGTAAACTCATTTTAGCCATAAGTGTTGGCAGATAAGATCTCAGCTTTGAATATTCAACCGGTAGTTCAGTTGGAGTGCTCAAAACTATTGATCTCAGCACTAATTTACTACCTCATTCACGAACTCCATCTAACTTGTCGTATATTCTTATGCAGGTATTTTATCAAAGGAGAAAAAACTGGCATTTACGATTTATTTGTGGAGAATCTTCCAGGCCTGCCAGATAACATACGAAGAAGGAAAGAAGGAGGGTATTGGCTTGGGCTAGCTGGCATCCGGAAATGGCCATTTTCCTTGCTAGATTTCTTAGGGCCATATCCAACTTTACGGAAGATAATCACAAAAGTAGGCCATTCAAAGTTTGTTTTATAGATTCTCATAATATATGTGTATTAGAGAGTTTAGCGTAAGGCACTTTGAACAAGATCATTCCTAGAAATTTTCTTTGGGAGTTGTTGGACCTACAATTTTCCGACAAACTTGACGTGGCTCCCATTATTGACAAATGTCTGCTTAAAATTTTGTAGTGCTATGTATCCAATATCTTGGCATATAGTGTGGCTCCATAAATGTAACAGGTCGATGATTTCTGCTTCTCCACACCATCTAAGTCTTTTATAGGCTACTAGAATACAAAAAGTTAAAGGAATTTGCGGACAGACATGGCATATTTTGGTTGTTGTGCAGATGGAATTTTTGTCGGGGTGGTGTGATACCCCCACATTTCACTGTAGGAACAGGCCTGACTTTGAAGACGTGATGGTTGATCAGCTTCAGTTGGATCTGATAAGTATTGGTTAATATAAATACAATTGAATGACAGTTCTTCCCTATCAATTCCTGTAAGTTTTCAGTACGATCCTAAAGTCAGAAGCCTAGGTTGAAGTACAACAGCGGTTTCTATGGCAAATTATTTGTGATTAATTGGCCCTGGCGTTTTTAGGAAGAATTTAGAGCTACGGATTGTTCTCACAGTACTGTGCTTATGGGTAAGTTCTTGGTTCTCAAAAGCATACACAGCATGCAACTAACGCGTAGGTACTGATAGGCCACTAAATTATGCAGTTTTGATACCGTGCTTTTGGGAAATAAAATGTATATGTAGCATTTTGTGTTAAAGGGACTCTGCCTTGATAGATTCTATGATCTAGTATACACATATCTATCTTTAGGACTACACAAGAAGTGTTTGGAACTACACGATGTGTGTAGAACTGCCTCTGAAAAGCCTTGAATTGGCCATATTTTATCTGATTTGCAAATTAATCGGCTAAACGTTTTACGTACAGTTATTTTTTGTACTGATTCTTCGGTCCATGTTGCTGTTATGTGAGAATTTGGATGCCATAGGCCCTTTAGTCAGGGTGTCATAACCTATTATCCGGATGACATTTACTGAGTCCTTGCGATGTTTAGTTTGTAGTTACATTGCAGTAGAATTGCAGTGAGGTTTCTAATAACTTTTGCAAGGACTGAGAATCATATGATCTTCTCCCTGCTGCCTCTTCAGTTCTTGACGTGTGATGTATTCTCCTAATACCTTCATTTGTATCCTTTCCATTCGGCCATTAGTTTCAATCCTCACACGTAGCGATCATTGGTGATATCGGGACGAGCCTCTTCATTTAGAATGTTGATAAACCAGAATCTCTTGTGTGAGGAACCTTTTCAAAACCAAATAGCCGACGATGAGTATTTGTAGGGAGCTAATCACCGGTAGTTCAGGAGAATTCATATCAACATTTTTATACCATAAAGTAAACATGAACAGTAATGCAGCAAATATTAAGATTTTACCACATCTCATATTTTAAGTTTTATCGCAAAAGTTAATGTCACGGCAACCTATTTGCTTTTAGATGTCGTGTCCACTCCTGCTGGTACTTACTGGGTTTTTTTTATAAGAAAGTGTTTTTCGCCGAGTACCGAAACTTTCTTAGTTTTTTTCCATGATTTCAGTAACTTTCTTAAGTTTCTTAGCAAGAATAGCCGAATTTACGTAATACTACAGCGTCACGTAGACAGACAGGCACTACACTAACGTAACACTCTAATAAATAGGTTCCTACTATAAGAAATCTATACAAATTAAGTAAAATCGATGATAGTCTTAAGTGAATGTTGGAATTTTAGAGGTATATGACTTATCAACTTTCTTAGATCTCGGAATTCCAGGACTGAGCTGTCTTAACTTTGTTAGCAATCGAGTAATATTTTCTTATAAAACACTTTCTTATAGAAATAGAACATCTCAGGGACGTAGGAAGCATCTAAAAAGTGGGGGCCAAGTCCTATAAGGGGCACATTATCACGCCAATTTTGGGCTTCAAGGGGCACTTTTGCATAGTTTGCTAAAAGTGGGGGGCCATGGCCCCTCTGGCCCCCCGGTTCCTACGTCCCTGAAACATCTTGCTACATTATAGCTACCTCCTTGCATGTTGCGTGTTTCTTTTTTCAGATTATCTCACAAGAGAGCATTATCAAAATGGTTCCTAAATATGGCTTGTTGCTTAGACTTGACGAGAACGGAGATACTTTGGAGAGCTTTCATGACCCTTCTGGCTCTGTCATCAATGGGGTCAGTGAAGTGCACGAAGACGAGGAAGAGAAAGTCCTGTATCTTGGCTCTTATCATGCCGACTTCATTGCGAAGCTACAGTTATAGTGTTGAACCAAGTTCATTGCATTTTCGCTCTTGATTAAGTGAATTGTATGGTCTTTATTCTTTTCTGTTGTGTCGTTGTCGCTGTAATGTTTGTAGGGAATCAATTTGATTGTGTCTGCGAGATGGTAGGTGTAGCCAAGATTTTGCGCTAGATAAACATTTTCTATTGCTCTTATCGTCACTCATCATCGTTATCATTGCCATTATCGTCATCAGTTGCCATCACCACCAACAACCATCATCATCTTCATCATCTTTATTCTCGTTATCATCATCATCATCGTCGTCATCATCATCGTCATCATCGTCGTCGTCGTCGTCGTCGTCGTCATCGTCGTCGTCATCGTCGTCGTCATCGTCGTCGTCGTCGTCGTCGTCATGATTATCATCGTTGCTATCATCATTATCATTGTCATCGTAAATGAAAATTATAGTAAAAAGAACCTCCGTGTCTTCATTTTGCATCATAAATCAATCAATCAGTCAGTCAACCATTCAATCATTCAGTCGTCCACCATTAGAAATCATCACCATCATCATATTACATTTATTTTTCATTGCCATCAGCATCACTAACAAGTAATCTATTACTGTACCCCTGTTCACAACCATGATACCATAGCGAATTTAAACTTTGTAATGGAACACAAAGCCCATATTTCATTAACAAATAGTTGGAATCCCACTACGCTAAATTTCGACCTCCAAGGAAACATTCTTTCGTTATGTTTACTTGTTAGTGATGTCAGGATATAGAATTTTTTTACATTTTAGAACAGAAATCTTTACTTGTTGGAAATTTGATACAAAAAGGTTTTGAGATTCATATAAGTGTCACTTTGTAGCTACCATATCGTTTATTCTTGTTCTCTTTTGCCAGAATGCACATGAAATGGTTCTCAGCAGCAGGTTTGTAAAGGAATGGTCTTGACCATTGATTACGGGGACCGCTAGTATTGATCTTGAAAATGAAAGTTAATGATAGATAGGAAATTCCCTTGCAGAAGGAACAGGTACATGGAGATATGTTACTTGTACATGTAAATAGTAGTAGGAACCGAGGAACAAGTACATGGAAATATATTATGAAATAGTGAAAAAGCGTTTCTTGTAGAAAATTGATTTGATCCAGGATAATTTTCTTTTGGGCTCCACCTATAAATCCTGAATGTCTGCTAGACAGTGATCTTAGAATAACCTTTATTTTGGACCATGGTCGGCGTTTATTCCGGATCGATCGGAGCACTTTGGATTCGAGCTTGAAGGAGTTTGCCAAAGGTCTAATGCTTGCTTATCACAGTTGACTATAGGAAGGGACGGTGGGGTCTACTTACATACCGAGGTTAACCTCCGTTTCAAAGACTTCACATTTTGCCCAACATGTATGTTAGAATGTTTGCAGTTCAGCGTAGCTGTGCTCAGATGATCCAGTGCCTCTTTCAAATTACTGTAAGGTGAATACTGATCCAAATGATGAGTTAAACGACGCTTTTTTAAGAAAGCTTCTTCCGCCCACAAATGATACTTTATTAACTTTTTCATGATTTCAGTTCTGAAACTGTCTTAATACTTTCTTCGCAAGAAGACCCGAGTTCGCGAAACACTAAATTGTTACACAGGCAGACAGGCACTATATAACACTCTACTACACAAGTTACCACAAGAAATCGATATAAATTTAGTCAAAGCGATTATCTTCTTTTATAAATATTGGAATTTTAAAGTGTTATGATTTATCAACTTTCTTAGCTCTCAGATCCAGCTATCGAGTACTGGTTTCTTACAAACCATTTTCTTAAAAGAAAGCGTGTACACGTATTTTTTTATAACAAACTGAGGTCCGGTACTAGTAGGCAGTTTCTTAAATTTTCCGGCCATTTTGCTATCAAAAGTTTCCTACATGTTTCTTAAAGGTCTTAGGTAGTGAATTGTTTATACGCGCTTCCAAGGTACAGTAAGCAGTCCACTCACATTCAGAGATAACTTAATTTCATGTGCTAATTCGAAGAATGATAAATGATGGTATATTAAGTCTCTCAGCAACCTTGCTCCACTCAACTTGCAAGTAATGTTTTCAAGAGATTCTCACTATTCGAATCACAGAAAAATACCTCAAACAGGCAAATATCGTTCTCTTACAGAGGTGCAAAATTATGGAACAGCCTCTCAGCAGAGACAAAGTTGCTATCCTTCCTAGCAAATTCCAGACTCTCATTTGACGTGATTATAAAAGTTTCTTAGCTTTATCAATTTAGGTAGGGTTGTGTCTTAACTTTCGAAAAATTGAGCCTACCGTTTCTTATAACCTGTTTCTAATTAACATCATGCGTGTATTTGAACAGGACATTAGACCTACACGCTTTTTTATAAGGAACGACTTTATACGCAACCTACATGTACACGGTTGTTCTTTATAAGGAACCTACGTGTACAATACCAAAATATTTAAAGATCTTCTGCTACTAAAGGAAAATTCCCTAAGGAACTTTTCAATTTGAAAAAATTTTATAGCATCAAGCAATCAAGAATTAGGAAGCTGGTTCCATTCATTTTCAGCCAAATCTGCATAGATTGTTTGCTATGCATGTGTCATCGTGTTTCATTCAGTATGCTTTATGCTTCTATATTTTGACATTATGCTTTAACATATATAAAACTTTCTCCTACCTTCTTTGTGTGCTTGGCCACGTTATAGCCAAAATTAAAAGCGAAATTCATAATTTCAATGTTTTACTAGTGTCTGTGCCATTTTTAAGGCACTAAATGTGCAGTGAAATTAAGGAAGTATTAAGGAACTTTTAGAACTACAATTTGATCAATGGAGGTCCAAGAGTAAGGAACGTTTGGAGCTGGGCCTTGAGCCAGGTTCGTTATAAAACAAAAAGCGTGTAGAATGCCGAACTATTTAAAGAACTTATACTACTAAAGGAAAACTCCCTTAGGAACTTCTCAATTTAATTTGAGCAATTTTTATAACACCTAACAATCAAGAACTAGGAAGCTGGTGCCATTAATTTACAGCCAAAAATTGCATACATTGTTTGCTATACTTGTGTTTAGTTTTTCATTTTTCATTGATCTTACGTTACAGCCAAAAGTAAAAGCGAAATTCAAGATTTCACTGTTTTATTAAGGAACTGTTAAGGAACTTTTAGTACTACAATTTGATCATTGGAGGTCCAAAAATGAGGAACTTTTGGAACTAGACCTTGAGTTAGGTTCATTGTAAAAATGCGTGTAATTTAGTTTGCACGTTGCGGAAGATTAGGCGCTGTTTCACTAGTCTGATCCATCATGAACCCCACGATAATGTTGGAATGTACGTTTGGACCATCTGGAGCACAATTACATTGAAACTGTCCAGCATTTGAATATATTTGTTGGGTAGAACCTTAGATTAATTAAATAAAGCTTTAGGTCTTTCTTGACCTAGAGGGAGTCTCGTACAACATCGAAAATGTCAATGAGTGATGATGCAAAAAGTGTTCAAACGACACACGCCTGGCTCAAGGCCTAGAAGTAATTTCTTAATGTACTGGAAAAATTGTAATGAAAAGGAAAACAAAACGTAAAAACACTTAATTTTCAGTGATCTTGTACTAGGCGAACTTAGCTTTTTGTTGACTTCCGTATTAAACCTTTCCTAGGGTTGTGTTAGAAAGAATGCTTGAGCTTACATAAGACTACAATGTTACACAGACAGACAAGCACATACATAGCACTCGACTAGACAGATTGACACAAGAAATTTATATGACATACAAATGAACTAGAAAAGGTGATAGTTCTGCGTGCATGTCGAAGTTCAAAAATCATACTACTTATCGACTTTCTTAGGTCCAGTACTACTTTCTTTTAAAAGACGTGTATTTGGTGAAGTATTAGACGAAATAATGAGTCATGTCAGCCCTTTTGTATTTACCTAGCCGAGATTCAAACATTTGTTGGGTGAAATGCAAACCGAACTGTTGGATCTGTCAAACCGGTCGATACACGCGTCCTGTCCTGTTACGTACATGTTAGCAATGGGAGATTCACCAGTTTTTATGAAGGCTTTTTCCAACCGAAGTGTACAAAGCTTTGTAGAGAATTCCTCATAATCCTGTTTTCATTCCAGATCGACGAATCATTAATTCTCAGCATCCGATACCAACCCAGAGTTTACAAACACCCATTCAATGTGTCATAATAATATCTAGTAAAGGTTATAACTGCAAAATTTCCCAAGCGTGTATGTGTGTGTTTGTGTATCAGGTCTTTTTTGAACGTGTCCATCAGGCTTATATATATATATATATATATATATATATATATATATATATATATATATATATATATATATATATATATATATATATATATATATATATATATATATATATGTGTGTGTGTGTGTGTGTGTGTGTGTGTGTGTGTGTGTGTGTGTGTGTGTGTGTGTGTGTGTGTGTGTGTGTGTCCATTAGTATTTTTCTATGTATCTTTGGCTTTAAGTAGACGAGATAGGCAAGCTTTTAGCAGGTTAACAGTGTGGGCTGTGGACATTATTAGATTAATTATTGTATGCATGTGTGTGCATATATATTTCAGTCGTTAATGTTAATGCAAGTTTTTCCATAAGTTTCATATATCGTTTATAAGCATTATTCTTTGGAAAACTCCGTCAGACAGTATAAAATCTGCAAAAAGTTCAAAGAGCTTTATAATAATGATCAAAACCTGGAGGGGGAGAGAAGTGCCAGTGCAACATATGTAGATAAATATGTAATTAGATTGTTGGCTTTACAAGTTTGTTTTACCTATTCAAATCACCAACTTTAAATAAATTAATAATTATTAATATTACTATTAAGTGTCACACAAACCCGACTATTCTTGCTGGGAAAGTCGTAAGAAAGTTTTGGTACTGAAATCACGAAAAAGCTAAGAAAGTTTCAAAACTTAAATGTGTGCTGTTTGACAATAACGTAAAGGAGATCATATGTAGATTTTAGTGGGTTTTTACAATATATATGCCACCTCAGAAGCGACTTTTCTTTGAATTTAACGGTTTTCAATGCTCTGGCACCTCATAGAGTGGATTTGAAAACCAACATTTTATTTTTTCAATATCTTGGAATAATCTTCTAAGTAGCAGGTCTGTTTCCTGTAAAAAAGTCTAACGCATATTGATAAAGTGCGATTGACAATCCCTTTATAATACCTAACAGCTCGCAGCTTTGGGGTGACAGTACATGTTATTAGCTTTCGGTCGCCACTGCTTACAAGTCGAACGGATTCACGTATAAATATCTACTATTGCCTCCCTATCAGTTTGAGGTCGCAATCCCCTACTCTCATTGGTCCATGAGATCATATGCCAGCATACACAGTTATGTAATACCAATGGATACCTTGATTGAGTGATTGGTTGAAACCTACTTTAAATGATCACGTTTGAGTGCATGTGTGAATTCATAACTTTCACTTGCCAAAATCGATCATCGCTCTGATACTGGCTTGTTTTAGGGCTAAGTCTCTGCGGTTTGGATTTCATCTATCCATACGAATCTGTTTGACCCAGCGAACGTAGAGCACGGTCGAGTATATCTCACTTACTTTACGATATGGATGGCGTGAGACTGCGAAAACCTCTTTTATCAGACACTAAGACTGTCACAAACACTAAAGAAAAAGAATGCTCTAAGAGGTAAGGCATTGCTTACGTACTTATGTTAAGTTACTAAGATTGAAACACGGGAAATCCTCCTTTTTAAAAAAAACGGGTTTAAAATCGTTAATTTGACAATTTGTCACAGGTTTGGTGAGGCCTTCCAAATTTTTGCTTTAAATTTAGTCAAAATATTCAGGATTGCAACCTATTTAGGCCGTGGCATGTTTCTAAGTGGAGCTTACAATTGATACTTTTAAACCATGAAGGAAGGTTATTGAACTTAGCAAAATAGGTTTTGCAATGTTCGCTTTAATGTAGTCCATAAATTCTCTTTTCGCCTCAGAGTCAATGAAGCTCAAAGCAAGACACCGTTACAGGTCTTTAGAGGAGAATGACTGCACTGTGAAACATGCAATCCCTTGCTACAAAACCATTATTCTGTAAACATTAGTTTTAGCAATGGAGCATGTTTATCACCGAACTCTGCCAAAGAACAATTGCACAAAGATAGCGCAAGTTTTGAATTGAAGATCTTTTATAATTCTGGTTTTACTCTGACAAATTGGATTGCTTACGTTGTTGAGCTGAAAAGACATGGACTCAGGTCATCGTGGTAGTCAACTGCACAGTTTTTCTAATAAAAAACTTTCTAGTCCAGTACTGAAACTGTTTTAGTCTTCTCATGATTTAAATTTTGACGCTTTCTTAGCAAAAATAGTCAAGTTTGCATGAAACCAGCAGTGCTACAATACTAAAATACAGAAGTTATCACAGGAAATCTATGGAAATTAAGAAATGAGATGATAGGCTTGCGAAAAAATAGGAATTTCAAGTGTGTAATCAACTTTCTTAGGTCTCAAAAATCTAGTACCAAACTTTCTTAACTTTTTGAGCAATCGAGTACTGCTTTCGTATAAAAGCACTTTCATATACAAAAATTCGTATGTACACCCAAGAGCATGCAGACAGGTACTTTCTCACAATATGGTTTAGAATGGTTGTGAAAAAGCACGGATCAATGTCTTTATAACAGGCATATGGTGACGAGGATTAAAAGTTTAGTTTTGACTTTTAAAGATGATGCTACTCATAAATGTACTGAATAATTGAGACAGTTGCATGTTCAGGACAATAAAGACTCTACACGGTATTATTACTATACAAAGGATTGTGGCTTCCCATTTATTAATGCAGCAAGGAACAAGCCAAAAATACACGTAGTTTAAAAGGAAGTCTTTTTTCGCCTAGTAATGAAACTTTCTTAGATTTTTCATGATTTACGCACTGAAACTTTCTTAAGACTTTCTCAGCAGGAACAGTCTCGTTTGTGCAACACTGCAGTATTAGACAAACAGGCACTTCATAAACATAACACTCGAATGCATTGACTTACAAAAGGAAATCTACACAAATTAAATACAAGCGATGATTGTATTAAATGAATATTGCAGTTTTAAATGTATATAACTGATCGACTTTCTTATGTCTTCAAAAATCCAGCAGTGAACATTCTTAACTTCTTGAGCAGCAGAGTGGTAACTTCATACAAAAAAATTTTTGTAAAGTAACGTGTACATATTCAAAGGGAGAAGAGAGAACTGCTCCTTTCATTTTTGCATTCTCCGTAGTGTTACATCTTAGCTGACCTCAAGAAGTAATAAAACCCAAAAAACTTTTTTATATGCAGACTCTTTAACACAATTAGTAGATAAATTAGATTGTGTCCCTCACAGTGGCGAAGCACTCGAGGTCATCGTGCTCCAACTATGAGAGACATTTGCATTAAACTAGTTTTTACAAAGTAGATAAATAAAATGCCGAAAAGATGGGATGGGTCCAAAAACTTCATTTGGTATTCAACGATTTTGAGCAAACCAGTTTTTATAACAAAAGTTGGCAGGCAAAATTCTTTCATTTGTGTAGCTCAGTCCTTGTGAAGACATCTTCAGTATATTCAGAATCAAAGGAAAGGAGCTGAGAGCAATGCACAGAGATTATAAATAACTTTTTCTTGTAATCCATAGTTATTATAGGAAAGTCCAGGATTTTCAGCCCCTGAATCATATTTCACAAAACGCTGTTTCCTGCCTTGAATGAAGTAGTCCTCCGAAGTCTTTAAAAACGAAGCTTTGCGGAATGTAATTAGTTCTTCCTAATGTAAATGCAAATTCTAAACCAAAGAGTTTGCTGCATTTGCAACTGAATTTAATTATTAATCGATACTTTACTTGAAATTTCAGATCAACTTTGAAGATTTCATTACGATTATCACTCGGAGTTATATTCACATATGCACTATATCTAGTCTTCATGCCATCTCCAATAGATCCTAGACCATTCATGTGAGTAGGTTTTCAATGGCTGATTTTTTAAAGAGGTGGAAATCATCTCTAATTACTTACAAGCTACCTTTTGTATTGCCTATACAAAGCAACTAGTACCTTCTTACATCACTCCAAGTACAGGAATTAATTTAAAGATATTGTGAACGAGCCCGGCTAAATGTGGCAGATATTCCATGAATTTGCTTATAACTGTAGCTAAGATGTTCATGGTATCATAAAAGCATTGCCAATAAGGGTAAGAAGCAGAAATAGCAAATCATTCATAGCCAAAATCCTCATAAATTGTTTGCTATCCTTGTGTTAAGTTTTTCATTTTTCATTGACTTTGAGCCAAAATCAAAGGCAAAATTCAAGGTTTAAATGTTTTCCTTGTGTCTGTACCATATGTATGGCATTAAATGTAGAGTGGCAATTCAGGAACTATTAAGGAACTTTTAGTACTACAATTTGACTATTGGAGGTCCAAATATAAGGAACTTCTGGAACTAGACCTTGAGCTAGGTTCCTTATAAAAAAGTGTGTGTTTCCACACCTAGTAAGCCGAAAACATGATATTTTTCAATGAGACATGGCACGCCATTTTACCTGATTTGCACAAATTTGTCGGAAAGGCACGTTGAATTAATCCCCGTCCGAAATACGAGAAAAGTCAGCCAACATCCAACGTATTTATGACGTCCACTATGAACCTGTTGGGGATATTATTCCTCATTTCAGTTTCGTGTTCATCATATTGATAACTCTATTTGCTGATGCTCTTTCTTTGATAGTCATTAGTAAGCTCATTGCTTTATAGCTGAAGGGTGACCCTCCATAAATAAATGAAATAGATAGGCTCTGGAAGATTCCCACATAAAATCGGCTTTCCACTTAGCGGAACTTTTCGTACGAAGGAAAGCTATCAAGAAAAAGCGTGCGCAGTTGACTGGCGCCTTTGCAAGATAAATTAGCTTAATGGAAAACTGGCCTTAGGTTGTATTCTTGCATGAAGAAATTTGTGTCATTTAGGGAAGTGCTCTTTCACTCAGAGTTGTTTCATTTGTTGTAGAACAAATTTCACAATACCCCACTTTGTTGGTGTGCTAGAACCAAATAACAAGCTTCAGAAGCTAGAGAAACTCTTCAAAGGGCAGATTTTAGGACCAGATTCGATCGTCAAAGATGATGCAGGTAAGAGAGAGTTCTGCTAGACAAAGGATCAGGTTCATTCCTACAGTGGTATACGAGAGTGCCACACCCCCAGACAAGAATTTTGTCGACAAAATAATCAATTCCCCAGTTCTGTCGGTAACTTTAATTACTTTAATTGTTACATTCTAAGAGTCTAAGAAGAAAACTTAGTCTAAGAAGAAAACTTAGGCGCTGCGGAGAAACAGACAGCTAATGAACTTGTTGCATTTATAGAGTTACACAATTTTTGAACGAACTGAACTCATAATACTTCAGCATTTAAGCAGATGCTCATTTTGTCGGCAATTTGCAGACCCTACACGCTCATAATGAGACTTAATAGGAACGGTCCTGTAAAGAGGCTGCATATTTCAACAGAAGTGAGTTGTTCGGAGTACGCTTGGAGGTTTGCAACAGGGGTTATGCAGTACGAACTGAGAAAGTTGCTTTAGCTGTCTACTCACTAGACTTTAAGGCATAAACCCTACGCAACATAGCCACCAAATGTTTGAGAACCCTGTCAGATCTAATTTCTCCCAATCTAATTGACCAATCATCACCCAGGATTTTGACCACACATGCTAAGACTAAGCCCTATTTGCATGATGATTGGTCAATTACGTTGGGAGAAGATAGACCTGACAGGACTCTCAAACATTTGGCGACTATGCTACCTCACACGAAAGGTTCTTGTTGCCAAGGAGAATGATTTTGTTGTTCAAAGGTAGGATTCGCAGCGCGCTTAAGACGTCAAGACGCTTAAGTCAAAAGCTTAAGACGAAGAGAAGTAGTAAGAATGTACTTCTAAATGCGAAAATTCAGTGAAGGATTTATAATCTTAAACACAGCAATGCATCATACGTGTTTTAATCATTTTTTCCTATAGGCAACTTTTATTCTGGATTAGCTGACGGAAGAGTTGTAAAACTTTATCCAAATGGTAGCTTGGAAGAACTCGGAAGAACTGGCAAACATCTGCAAACATGCGGTATACATGTAAACCTATTCTTAACGAGAGGAGTGTCATATTACTTTTTACTTTCTTCGATTCATTACTGTCAGTCAATGTCTGTTTTATTTTCTTGCACTACACTAAAACTAGGTAGCTAAATTCGCGGTGAAACTCTTATGAGAAATCATCCAGACCCCCTTGCTGTGACGTCCCCGAGTGTCAATTTCCCACCAGTGAAAATTCCTCAAGAGATCCTCTGATTTGTGGTATATGATTTCTGTTATCCGATTTTTGTTTAGGATTGAAGTTATGTCCTTAAACTCCCAATTGTCCAGTGAATTCTAATCATTACATGAAAGAGACTCATATTTGCAATGTGAAATAGAAATCTAAGTTTCACGGCAGCACTTTTCGCTTTCAAGAAGCGAGACAATTTCTCGAAAATTTAATTCTTAGCTAGCGTTGTACATGGTACTTAGAACCACCCTTGAATGGTACCGAAAAAGACAGCGGTGCACGGTAGATATGGGCATATAGCTAGATTAAATGGAACTGCAAGTTTTTTTGTAAATAGCTACTAATAAAGCTACTAGTGAGTTTACAGACTTCCATGCAACTGTCGAGAGTCACAGAATACACGTTTTTTTTTATAAGAAAAAAGTTTATAAGAAAATGGGGCTCAAATGGCCAAAATCTTAAGAAAATCCTAAGAAAATCACAAGGCTCAAGTTCAAGAAAATGCTAAGAAAATCACTGTTCATCTTCTTTACATGCCAGAAATTGATATTGGCTCATTTTTGCAAACTCTCGTACAAAGATTGAGACTTATGGTGGCCCAACAAATACGGAGTGGCCTGTTTCAGCCATTTTATTCCTGCAAAAGTTAAGAAAATCTTAAGAAAATCTCAGCCTCAAATTTATGAAAAGTTAAGAAAATTGAGCCTCAGGAACAAAAGTGTTTTTCTTATAAAAAAAACGTGTATTGAGTATATATGATGACTATCTTTATATATTTATCTTTCACGTTCGCTAATTTAAACTTATTTTGTCTTTTTGTCAACTAAACAGCAACGCATGAGACAGAGCCAGTGTGCGGTAGGCCACTTGGATTGCGGTTCGATGCATCAAAACAAAATTTGTTTATAAGTGACGCGTACTATGGACTACTAAAATTAAATCTCAAAAGCAGAGAAATCATTACATTATTTCCACACGAAGGAGTGGTTGATGGAATACCGGTTAGGTTTATGAATGACGTAGCAGTTGGTGAGAACGACACATTATATTTCACGGACTCGTCTTGGAAGTGGACAAGGCGTAATAGCAGATACGCAGTGCTCGAGGCCACTGGTCGAGGCAGATTAATCTCGTTCAACATGAGAAGCAAAGAAGCACGTACTTTGGTCAGTAAGCTGTTTTTACCCAATGGATTGGAAATATCATTGGATCACAGTTGTTTATTGGTCGCAGAGACGACCTCTTCGCGAATTATCAGGTGAGAAGCTAGAGTGATGTCTAGAGATTTTAAACATTGCTCAGTTTGTACAATGAACTCACTTTATTATTGCTCGAAAAAAAGGGAGAACTCTTCTAGCGTACTGCTCCTTTAGCTTTATAGTACGGTAAGAGAATGTTCCCGATATTCTGAGCAATAGTGAAGTTCTGCAGAACCAATAGACTGTTAAGTTACTTTATGCACCTGATTTTGTGTGCAGTAGACTAAAGTAGCTGGCCTACAAGTGCCGATCCAAGGGGGGTGGGGGGCCATGGCCCCCTCACAGACGGTAATATTTCGTATCGCTAAAAGTTTTTTCAGAAACATGCTACATAAATTAGACAGGAAAATGAATGAGAAATAAATTGAGCACTCTAGGGAACACTCCAAAGGTTTTAGAAGGGCGTGATTATGCAAAATTCCCCTCCATACAATTCTTTTTCTGAAATGGCCCCACCCAAAACGAAACTCTGGATCCGCCTATGCTGGCCTAACTGAACTTGTAAGGAGCTTTCAGTCAAAAATGATTAATTATTATCATTAGTACCATCGCCGGCCAGTAACATGTCAATAGTGATATGTTTATTCCAGTGGTATGTATTGTAAACATACGGGACGCAGCACCGGGCAAACGGCGTAGAGATCGACCTCAGAAGTCATTAGCCAGCAACATCCAGAGACAGATCGGCAGATCCAAATTGCGGGGACTGGCTGTCTGGCATCAATAGAGATGGGGGAAGGAGGGAGGCGTATGCAGCTACACGGAGTATACATTCTTACAAGATGGCATTAATGATGATGCTGATTCATACTGATATATAAATCCACCAATAGTAACAAAACGAATCCCCTTTTAGAGTGAATGTCCCTAGAGTATCTAGTTCCTCTGCTAACTCCACTCCCCCCCCCTCCATTTATATCTCTTCAACTTCTAAGCTACCCAGTTCCTGCAGGACCCCAGATTATCTGTTGTTCCTACTTAACCTAGGCACTTTTGCTCGTGTTACGTTGATATCACAATCAGATATCTCACGTCTAAGTACATACGAGCAAGCCAATTCACGCAAAAGGTTCTTTTTACTCTTTGGGACTTTAAGAATGATTTCTTTACTTCTGGTTCTTAGGTATTTTCTTCGAGGGCCGAGAGCTGGGACACGTGCTATCTTTGCCGAGAACCTACCTGGCTATCCAGCAAACATAAGGAAGAGTGCGAATGGAGGCTACTGGGTTGGCCTAATTGCTGTGAGAAAGTGGCCTTTCTCATTTCTTGATATAGCCGGACCGTATCCTATATTACGACGTTTGCTAGCAAAGGTTTGTTTACGTGTCCAAGTATTTGCAGATTACTGAAATAAGCCACCTACCTTTCATGTCGATCTTTCTTATTCTGACTATGATTAACCTCGAAAATGCTGTCTATGTGGCACTTTTGTGTGCAGTTAACAAGCGCAACAACCAAGTCTGAAAATAACGTGCATCCATTTATCCCTACACAAAACTGGTGACGAGATTCATTACTGCACAGAATTAAAAAGGCAATCAACTCACTGTTTCATGATGTGCAACTTGGTCGTGTTTTGTCATCCTTCAAGTCCCAAAAGTTACTTTCTTGAGCTTACCGTCCCCAGGAGACACAAAAATCATTATACTTGACAGAGTTATAACAAAGAGCAAAACAGCTTTAGGCACTCTGTATCAAGGATATCACTTCTTTTAAACAATGATCCAGCTTTTACAAAAATAATTTGACTTGGGATATTTGTTTGCAAGAAGCACTCCTTCATTGTTTCAGATGAAGAAATTAGGATAGTCACATTCGCATATACCTATTCTACTAACAAAAGTGGCCTACACCCTAAGAAAAATTTGACCGCAAATGAAAAAGATCTACTTAGGTGCTGGGAGCCTAGAAGCTCGCATGCATTTCTCTGCTTACCTTCAAAAAATATGCCGGTAACAACACAGCTATTTAGCGAACAATGTATGCTAATAGGCTGGATTTTGTAATAATGTCTCCCAGTGTGGGACAGCTATCTGTCAGATGTAAATGAAATGTTTCATTTTGATTGACAGATGATGTCTCAAGATACTATGACAATGCTGATACCCAAATATGGAATGGTTATCAAATTGAGTGCTAATGGTACAATAACAAACAGCCTCCATGACCCATCTGGTAATTTTATGGACGAAATAACAGATGTTTACGAGGATACAGACAAAACTTTATATCTTGGATCTTACAAACACGACTTTTTAGGTAAACTAAATCTAGAGATGGGCTTTGATTGATTTTATAGATATATGTATAGAACTTATGGGTAATGTGACCACTGGGGTGGGGGTGAATACAAATTATATGTTGGAAGTTGAGACTGAAGTAGTGCGTTGTCAATTATACTTCAGATTTCTGTGCAAATAAGTGCTGTTATATAATTTCTATTTTTTTCTATTCCATCTATTTCTTGCCAATTGAATGGAAAGAGACGAGTATTTGAGTGTGTAAAGAAACTTTGTTCTTTCATAGTATTTATACAAAGTCTCCCTCCAAATATCTCCCCCATTGTTCCAATGAAATCAGAGCTGACTTTGAAATATATACTGAACTTGTAGGTCAGTTGAGAAAAGACGTGATTTCAGTTTGGTCTTAAATTTGGGAGAAACCTTAAGATACTTGTCATATATCAAAAAAGAGAAAGTATTTTCCTTACTTTGGAACAGCACTTCCCTATAATGTGACGATAAATAGTTCAAAAAACAAATCTAGAGGGAAACAAAACGAGAAAAAGGATGTCAAATTTTAAGTTATATCGTTATATCTGCAAGTTTCATCGTTACAAAAATATAAACTGAATCTATAAAATATGATTTATCCTTTGAATCAATGCATGATGAATGCAAAATCAGTTGAATCACAAAGACAGGACCTATGAATCAAATAAATCAGGTGCTAGGCATTTAAGTCTGCTGCTTCTGTTTTGTTCTTCCTGGCTATGAGTTCTTCTGAGGAATCTGCATTGTCACCTAGAATGATGCGAAAAATATGAGCAAAGTGACTTAACAACAAAGCATGGTTTTGGCTTTTGATAATACTACTCTATCAACCGGGGGCTAAAATAAGTGTAGACCTGACTGACTTTGAGGAGTTGAGAATTGATGGTGTGAATCTGTAATTGGGGAAGGTGCTGGTCTATTCATAGGGCATACCATTTTGTTGAAAGTAAGTTATCAAAACTAACAGAAGATTATACATGTGCAACAAGATCTATCAAATTTTAGACACAGCTAAGATTTATCATTTTACCTTTTAGATGACTTCCGAAAAATTTCACTTGCATAACAATCTTAAGTATTTCATAGACGAAACAACAGTGTTGTATGAGGGATGGGGTGCGTGCAAGGCGCAAGGATGAAAAAGTTGAGAAAAGTTCTTCATGAATTTTATGCAAATGTCTTAAGGCGATTTGGCGAGTATCGTATCACCGAAGAAATCTTCATTAAAGCACGAAAAAGCGGGAACATTCTTCAAGCACACACTGAAAGCTTTTCTGTCCGACACTCGTCAGAGTATGAAACGTCTGCGGGCTCCTATATTATGATGGAGCATTATTCATATGACCTGTAATTCTGAACATACCGTCTTGACTTCAGAATATTCATGAAGGGCATATTCTCCACTAGAAAGTAAAAGAAAATAGTGAAAACTGTATAATAATAATGTACTTAGAAGTATTAGGAAAGGAAGTTGACGGTAAAATAAACTTGAGATGAGTATAGCGAAAGAGAGATAAGATACAGCAAGCTAGCACCTTGACGCACTTTGATTTTTCAGAAAACAATACGGCCTCATGTCTTGCTAAGTGATTGCATGTTACTTAAAAAGTTGCAAAAGATTGATTTTTATGGATCATAAGTTTGTAGGTGGAGGGAGGAGGGGGTGGGAGGGGGAGTGGGTAACGTGCATAAATCGAGCAAATTAAAATACGGCGTTAATGCGAGTTAATTGATCATTTTGAAATTGATGAATATCCAAGAAATAAAACAGTTTGTAACAAACATCTGAAGATACATAGTGGGTACATTCTAACTTACAGTTCTCTGCCATGTCCAGATTGTTTAAATCCTCCAAATGGTGTTTGAGGCATACATAAATCATAGCAGTTTATCCTGAAAATTAATAGCATAAAAATATATTCAAGGCATATACGATGAAACACGGTTAGGGCAATGAAGTAAAATATATTCAAGGCATATACGATGAAACACGGTTAGGGCAATGAAGTTCTGAATTGTGCCTTATAGCAATATTAAGAATCTTACTGCAAAAGAGTCTACCTGACTGTCCACTACACAAAATCAATTCATCTATCAATCAGTCAATCAATCAGTCAGTCCATTCCATCCATCAATCCCAACCCATCCCAACCCATCCCACCCCATCCCATCCCAACCCAACCCATCCCATCCCACCCATCAGCCAATCTTCATCATCAATACAAACATCGACTATTTACAACAATGAATTGAGAGAGAAACAATCCTAAGACAATGAACTGAATAAATGGAATTAATAACAACAATTTAAGCTTAAAATATCTAAAATATGAAAAAGGGCCTTAGCTTGTCGGTAGAACAAATTGCATCTGAAGTCTTGGACCTGAAGTTTCGTATATGAAGCCTCTGGCTTGAAGCCTGTGGTTTAAAACTTCGCACATGAAGATTCGAATCTGAAACCTCGGAGTTAAAGCCTCGCATATAGAGGCCTCGAATCTGAACTGAAGCCTCAGGATTTAAGCCACGCGCTAGAAGGCTCATATATAAAGCCTCGAGTATAAAGCCTCGAATGAAGAAATCCTATTGCTGCTGGAGATATCTTATGCTGTAAAGTACAATACAAGTGGACCTTCTAATCTAAATACCATCTCAAGCGAAGCTAAAAAAGTCTAAAAAAATATAGGGTTAAAGCTAAAAACTACTGAAAGATATAGTAAGTGTTTGTTCTACTTCTCAAATTCCCACTCTTAACAGTTACGTTCCATAACATTAATCTCAGCAAGTGTCAATGGCTGAAGATCTCTTTTCTTGACTTAAATGACATGAAGAGATAGGTAAGATTATCATGATTCATGTCTAAGACTGGCAAGTCTATGTGAAGGATTTTATCAACTTACCACACACTGCCTGCTTGCAAACTGTTGGCTATTGTCATGGCTTTGTCGATATCTTTTGTCAAAACGCCAGCGGCCAAGCCATAATGAGTCTTGTTCGCACGTTCAATAACCTCTTCAACGTCCTTGAATTTGATGATCTGCTGAACTGGGCCGAATATCTACAAAAATTCAAAAAAGAGTTGCTTCTATCAAAAAGAAAATGGCAGTCTGTTCTAACTTCTACGTTTCATCACTGAAATAATGATAATTATTTCTTTCGATTGTTTGGGGGTAATTATTGTAAAAACTATTTCTCTCGATTGTCAGTGGGTAATTGTAATTTGAACATGTAACAAGGGATCCCCTCAGTTCGGTTATAACATACCTCTTCTTTCGCGATGCGCATATTATCTGTGACATCAGAAAAGACAGTCGGCTTGACGAAATATCCCTTGTCACCAAATCTTTCACCACCACACTGAACCTTGGCTCCCTCATCCTTTCCACTTTTGATCAAATCTAAAATCTTGTCAAACTGATCTTGGTTGATCTAAAAATCAACGATTCATGAACCACAGTGATTCATTGATATATGATTGATTGATTGATTGATTGATTGTTTGATTGATTGAATGATTGAGTGACAGATGGCTAACTACAATGACTTAAAATGATGATAATGATGATAGTGATGATAATGAGTGATGATGATGATGATGAAGATAATGATGAGAGTGATGATGATGGCAAGCCCATGGTTGGAGACCTCCTCGTGGTGGTGAGCGGGCACAGAGAGACTCTGCCCTTAAGTTGATAGTGATTCATTTCGCGAAGATTCAGAATTGGGGCAGATGTTGACGACCTGTGGCAAACTGTCCAACCAGGCCCCTTCAGTGAAAGTCAGGCACAGCAGCTTCAAGCTGCAGCTCTGATAAGTAACTGTTGGGGTAACAGAGTGGATTGAGTGTAGCCGACTCAATCACCTCTTCTAAAGAATTTGAAGGCGACACTGACCTCAGGGTCAGCCTAGGCCCCGCAAGGGGCGTACAGGAAAAGAGAGAGAGTGATGATGATGATGATGATGATGATGATGACGATGAAAATGATGATGATAATGATGATGATGATGATAATGATGGTGATAACTGGACCCTGATGATTATGGCAGTAATATCATTGGCGATACTAAAGAAAATTAAAAAGTTAATGACCAAGTGAAAACTATACGGACCCTCTTCATGATAAATGTTCAGTTATAATAAAGACATACTGCAAGAAAGTTCAATACCAGGCCCGTAGCCATGGGGTGGCATGGGGTGCCACTTGCCACGCCTGGATAACCGGATGCCTGTTTTTTGCCACCCCTGGAAATTTCTCTGCAGTGCTTTATTGCTTTACCTTGTAGCTAAGGAGATATCTCCTGAAGTCTGGTTGATCTCAACTTTGGCCTTTATGAAACATTTCATTCTTTCCTTGTGCACACATTTCCCCAATTCATTTTGATAATTGTGAAAACATACAAGTCTAAATAAGCTCTCAGATTTTGTGCCATATGATCCCCAAGGCGACCTTGCCACTCCTGAAACACAGGCCTGGCTACGGGCTTGTTCAATACCCATCCTAAATAAGCTAATTTAGACATTCCCATTTCAAAATATTATTCAATAAGTATTCAAATCAACCTACCTGTGGGCCTTGTGCAGTATCAACTTTAAAAGGGTCCCCTACTTTCCTTCCTTCTGCAAGTTCTTTTGCTTTTTCTACAAATTTCTCATAGATCGACTCATGTACAAATGTTCTGGACCCTGCGCAACAGTTCTGACCATGGTTGGCAAATATGGCGTTATGCGCCCAGTCAGCGGCCCAGTCAACTGCACAATACAGAAATAAGTATGAGATCTTTATCACTAAAAGTTGTACCCTACGTATGTAACTTAAAACTAAGTTACCTAGTGTGCGAAGGTGGGACTTTTTTTAATTGTTCGCTACTACCTTAATATTACTACAATAATCGTCGTCGTCACCATGATCATGATCGATCATGATCATGATGATGATCATTAAAGCTCTAAAAGCAAAATTAAACACTTGACGGAACACTGGGGTATCTACATGAGTTACTTTTCAATACAAAATATATTAGCTTCATTCTGTTATATGTTTAACTGTATTCTGTTTTTGTCTAATAATAATGCAATCAGTTACTAATATAATTTGGCTACAACAGGGCAGTTTTCTGAATCAATTTTACAGTAAACTTTACCCTGTATAAAGAATTTTTAAATGAAATGAATGGAGTGAAATGCCATCATCATCATCATCGTCCTCACCATTAGTCGTTTGACTTTCAAGCCTATCAATTGGCTTGCAGCTGAAAACGCAAATGACTGAAGAAAGAATCCTACTGACTTTTTATGTAGTGCAAGGGAGATGGACCACTCTGAACGTATCTGGATACAAGAAGGCTAGCACCAGAATCACAAATAACCTTAAAGCTTTAAACAGAATCCTACAATGACTTATCTGTAAAAAGCTGAGGAATGGTCTACATTAAATTCTATAGCAATGTAAACAACTTCATGTTCCAGTGCAGGCCTCTTGCGGGGACTAGAAATCCTAAGATCGTACAAAAAGACATTTTCTAAACTCAGCCAGTGAATGACTTACGTTCAACATCAGAGAATATGATTAACGGGCTCTTCCCGCCAAGTTCTAAAGTGACTCTCTTCAAGTTTGAGTTTGCAGCAGCAGCCATAACCACTCGTCCAATCTGGGGTTGAAAAGAAAATTAAGAAAGTTGAAAGCCGAGGGAGAACCGAGTACTGAAAGAGCATTAAACCGGTGAAAGCTGCTTTGCTTGATGCAAAAACCACAACAATTGCCAGCAAATTTCATTTTCTGAGTAAATTATGGGCAGACGTGTAAACTGGCTTTTCAATTAAATATTTGCGCGGGAAAACGATTCCAAACGCATATTAATATCTTGAAAACAAAGTGGTAAATGGGATGATACTTGCGAAAATTGTCTTTGATGATGACGGGACTCAAACGACTTTAAGTACGCCACATTTACAATCTGGGTTGCGATACAGTGGACTTTAATGATGTAGTGGCCTAACTGCAGCACAAAAGATGAGCTTTCAAATTACTGGAAAGTGTGTTAAGTGTCTTTTCTACCTATAAGATAATCTGCACGAACCAAATTTGGCTATTGCGTAAATGCTTGGTTAGTAGGCTAAAAGTGTCTTAGTCTTAACAGAAGATATACCAGTAATTAATTTGTCTAAGGTTGGCAAAGTGCAAGCTATAAAGCTAATTAAAGCCAGTCACTTGAAGAAAAAGAAATTAAAAACAGACTTCACGCAGTATTTACATCTTTCTATTTAATTAAATGAATGAATAGATATATAATGGGAATAGAAAACTAAATATCTAGGTGAAGAAAAACATACTTACTTATCATGTTTACAAAATTTGCAAGCTAGCTGTTACAAGGAAAAGTACAAAGAAGCATTTTTCACAACTAATTTACTTCGTATTTACACTTGAAAGTCATTAGCGTCCTTTTATCTCTGACGTAGAGATGTACCGTGCTCCACCATTTTGCGCACTTGGAAAGTATAAAACATTGTAGGTGTTTGTGCATGGTAATTTGAGAGTTGGTTGGATTCTTGCGCAGGTCGTATTTAAAATAATGAATCTCTCACGTGGAATAGCAATGAGCTGAGATGGAGCTGTCCACCATGCACCAAGGTTCGCCTTATGGCTGATAGCTAAAGCAAATTTCTAATTAGGAGCTGTATTGTGCCATCATTTACTGACTCAGCATTACGATTGGTCCTCAAAGAACAGGCAGCTTGAAGCCATAGGTTGGGAAGAAAGCCGTAAAAAGAATTCCAATCAGTGATGATAACCTGGGTCATCGAGTACACGTTTTTTTTATAAGAAACAAGCTAATAATAAACATGAGGTCCAAATCAGGCACAAATTAAGATAAATTTAAGACAACAAAGCAGGCTAAGTGTCAAAAGTGAACTTGAAAATCTGTTTTTGCGAGAAAAAGTTTCATTAAACTGGAAAAAAATACAAACAATATCCGTCTGTCAAATGGCTTTAACTAAAAATTATATCTGTCGTCTCACAGTTGTCTTGTTATCGGAAATTTAAAAAATTTCAAAAAACACTTAAGAAATATTTCAGGCTGGATTTGACAAAATATTAAGAAACATCCAGGTTGACACGAGAAGGCTTGTTTCTTGTAAAAAAAGTGATGAAGATCCAGTAAGTTCACTATGATTAGCCTAGCACCACTCTACAGACAACACACAGTATTTCTTTCTTATCCTTAGTCTAATCTAAGTCTCAATTAGCCACAGGCAAAATACTCTCAGGAAATTTTAACAAAAGGATAACGAGCTACCTAATAAATGATGATCAGTGGGTATTACTCCGGGCAGTTAAAAGATTAGATCGCCCTATTCAAAGCTTACTTCCAGTTCCAAGTATATTGCAAGATCAAATACTCTTAATTCAGGCCAGTAATTCACCAAGTAAAGAAATTAGCATTCTTGAGGACTTACAAGAAATCGATGTCTCCAGCAAAAGCCTTTTTAACCACAAAACAGCAAGACAGGGTTACGACACTTAGATCTTAGAATGGTTTTCCTCAGCAAAGGTGCGCGTAGCTCGAAAGATGGAAGACGGCAGAAAGCAACGTCACGCAGGTTAAGGTGCACACATGTGCGAAATTTTGCCCGACAATGCTGCGATCAGTGTTGAGTATTGTAATTTTGTCAAAACACTGTGAGCCACACTAGGCAATATTGCTGGCAATATTATTGCTTTGCTGCCGAGTTGAAATGCCGAAAGACAAACATTGTCAGCACATCTAGCGTCCCTTTCCCATCATACAGTTTTGCAACATGAAGCTGAATGTTGTCCAACACAGAGACTAACATGAACAAAGCCTGCAAAACCGAAATGTACTACTGTAAATACTTTGCAACTTCACTTCTATCATTCTGCTACTGTCACATACTCTGAATCGTGCCAGTTGAAAAGCTGTCAGATAAATTCGTACACTATCCACACCTATTTTATTAGAAAAAAGTTTATAAGACAATGAGGCTCAAAAGGCCAAAATCTAAAGATAATGTTATGAAAATCATAAGGCTCAATTTCCAAAGTTCATCTTTTTAGGCGCCAGAAATCGATACTAGCTCATCCTTTGAAAGCTCCTTTACAAAGATCGAAACTTTTCTTTGATAATCTTGGATAACAAAGATCAACCTTTCTTATAAGAAATAATGGTGTCCTCTTTTAGCCAATAAAAGTTAAGAAAATGTTAAGAAAATCTCAGTCTCACTTTCCGGAAAAGTTAGGAAAATTGCGGCTCAGGCAAAAATGGGATTTTCTTATAAAAAACACGTGTATCTTACACCACTTGTGATATTTCCAAATGTCATTTCAGCTGTATCAGAAGCAGATCACGAAATATATTTAATATAATATGTAATAAAACAAACAAAAACAAAATTACCTCAGTCGATCCTGTAAAGGCAACCTTATCAACTTCCATATGTTCCGATATAGCAGCACCTGCAGTTGGTCCATATCCTGGAACGATGTTGACCACTCCAGGTGGGAAACCTGCCTGAAAATGCGTAATCTACATAAGCACAATTGCAATTCCTCGGGTGCCAAAAAGTCAGTCTTTCATTACGTACACTTTTTAAAACAACCAAAATTTTAGACAATCGCCCCAAAACTTTGCAAATTTTACATAACTGCCAATACATCTGTTGGGGCGAATTGAAATCATAAACAAAAAACTGCAGCTTCATGAGAAAATTCAGAAAAATCCTTAGGGCTCTTTCTGGACAAAGGAGTAAGTAACGAACTGATTTTATAGGCACCGTCGTCTTTAACTAGGGTGCACATGTATGCCATGCTAGGCTGGGGCGATGGACCTAGAGTCCGAAAAATTGACGGGTTACATTTTACATTGACGAAAATTAAGAAAACAAAACAATCTACCTTATATTTTCATTGAAAAACAATTGAAAAAACAATTGCAAAACAATGTTTCGGGCGATATGGTCAATTTTGTGAACTAACTTTGGGACAGTAGCAAGAAATCTGATTGCTTATAAAAATAAGGTGAACTTTTAGAATAACCTAATTATATAAAAATAAGTAGCTGTATACCTCCTTAAACAGTGATGCACAGTACAAAGCAGTTAGTGGAGTTTGTTCAGCTGGTTTCAAGATAACGGTGTTGCCGCAAGCCAGAGCAGGACCCAACTTCCAAGAAAGCATGGCCACCGGAAAATTCCACTAGAAGGACAAGAGCTCAAAATGTTATGCAGAACAAAAACATCTGATCAATGTATCTTCGTAATAAATACGTTACGGAGTATGGAGTATACGTTTAAGTTTCGTTACAGAGTATACGAATATGGTAAAAATGTAACGTATGGAGAGTAAATACATAACCATATAAATATAACAAAAGCATATTATACCGGTATAATTTGACCACAAACACCAATGGGTTCATGTCTTGTATAGCAGAAGATTGAGCCATCTACGAAGGATAATGCTTCACTTATCATGGTCTGGGCCAGAATGCAATGAAGAGTGTCAAAAAATGTCACCTTGGTTAAATTTACTTGCATTGCCAACAAATGCAAGAGCCGAATCAAGGCATCGGCGGGCTGAGGTATAATTGATGACATTCGTCTGTTACTATTAAGGAAAAGACACTCAACTATGATTAGTGGCGTTCTCGCGATAGCCTGAAGGAGAACAAAGCAAGAATTTCATAGCACCCTTTAAAATAATTTCCATAATCACAGATCTATAACAGCCATAGTCAAAATAAACATGATGTTAGTACTCTGTTCACCAAGCTGGCACCACTGAAGCCGGGAGGGGGCTGGGTGGCTTTAACCTCCAGTAATTTTTGAGGAGAGTTTTCCATTCAATATTGATAAACAAAATTATGTATCCGTGTATGCATGTAACTTCTCAGCTTTATAGAATTGGTGACACAAGCTCTTCCCATATTCGGAGTCTCTTCCCAGCAAGGACTGATTGACTTGCAAAACTATTCATGGTTTTAGCTGGAGGCAGTTCTTTCCTTTCTTCGTATAAAGTTTATGAAAGAGGCTGAAATTTGAAGAAACCACCGAGAAATCTGATTTCAATCCATATGTTAGTTCCTAGAACAAGGGCAGCCAAGTTCTTCTAGTATAAGGGCCGCATCTAATAGCATAAGAGCCACATGCAATAGTATAAGAGCCGCCTGCAATAGTATAAGAGCCGCATGCAATAATACACGAGCAGCATACAATAGTATAAGAGCCGCATGCAATAGTATAAGAGCCGCATGCAACAGTATTCGAACGACTGAGAGCGCAAGCTATTAATACCATTGACGTTATTAACAGTTTTCTTTCATGGTTCAATATGGTAATAATAAACCAAGGGAAATTGTATGACAAACCATAAATATCCTAACCGGCAGGTATAGTTTTTCCACATATCTTATCACACCAGCCTGCGTAGTATTTGAAAACATCAGCTGAATGTTCAATATCACCAACAGAAGCAAGATAAGCTTTGCCGTTATCCAGAGACTCAAGGCTCTGCAAATGAAGACGGAGCACAAATTCTCAAATTACTATGACCTATCAACTTATAAAATTCTCACCTTGCAAAGGTGAAACGAGTATCTTGTCCTAATTCTCATTTCTCTGCCACTGATAATTCAATTGCAATTGTTCTAATTCATTGAAAAAAACAAAACTACTGAAAAGACAGATCGTCGCAAGAGCACCTCCTT
This sequence comes from Mastigias papua, assembly GCA_964019165.1. Classification (NCBI taxonomy): domain Eukaryota; kingdom Metazoa; phylum Cnidaria; class Scyphozoa; order Rhizostomeae; family Mastigiidae; genus Mastigias; species Mastigias papua. The sequence goes on from OZ025269.1 coordinate 18,680,509, forward strand.
GATACAAAATATTGTCTTGGGTAGGAGGTCTCCAAAATTTCTTCTTCAAAAACTTCTCATGAATCTTCTTGCACTGATCTGTGCCCCAAACGGCTATGATAGTGTAAAATCTATATTCCTTTGAAAAGAGATTACCTCAAAATATATCTAATACATCTATTGGAGTATTCTTAACCCATCCTAAGTTATTCATAGATGATTTCTTCTTTTAATAGTAATAAATGCTAGCGTAAAATTGCTGAGCGACGTTTCTATTTCTACAAAACTACAGCTGGGTGGATTTAAAATAGTCTGAAACATTTATTGCAAATTCAAAAGCATTTTTCTGCTTCTTCGGATACTGTCAAATTCTTGTTGCTTCGAGGAACTCCTGAAGAGCCACTTACGCTGATATATTCAATGTCACGGAGGAGAAGATCTGCAAATTTATTCATCAATCTGCCTCTTTGCGAAGCATCCATTGTCCTCCATTTTGAGCCAAGCTTGAAGGCATCTCTTGCCGCTTTAACAGCTTTGTCAACATCAGCCTTTTAAGCAAAAATTGAAGGTTAAAAATGGGAATAAATAAACAAAATCTTTGAGTCGTGATCAGAGATTGATTTTGGATTACAGGCATGGTAGTGAAACCAACTTACAAGAAGGAGGACTCATAGGAGAGCTTCTTGGAATTCCAACCCCTTGCTGTTTGTAAGATCTTCACCCACTCTTTATGAACAAAACGACAGCATTTCACAATACAGTTATCTTAAATCTTCAAATTAGCCTCCAGGGGGCTTATTTATTTTTTGATGCTTTTTGAGTGGGGATTTATCCGAGGGGAGGGCGTATTCGAGGGGGCTTATAAAATTATTTGGTACATTTCGCATAAAAAGCTCATTGTCAAAGCTCCTATTCACCATAATACTAAACGAACAGTATAAATTTAGGCATTAGTCCTTATCAAAATCTTCATAATCATCTGGGGTTTATTAACAATTTGAAGTTCTAGCATGGGGCTTATTCGAAGGGGGGCTTATTCGAGGGGGGGTAGGTCGAGGATTTACTGTACTTTGTGTCTCTTCTGCTGAGCTCTCGTGGTCTCTGCGGCGGAGCGTCAAATCAGCCTCTTTCTGCTGTCGAGACAAAATAATGCGCCTTCGGTGTTTCCTGAACTTGCTATCCGCAATAAAATGGCGTACAAGATAGTGGGCACAGCTCTAAATATCATAAGCAAAGCAGGTAAGGTTGTTTTTGCATCTGATGCATGCCATCATGATCGAATCAAGTTCAGAGATAACCAGTGCAATAACCTGCGCGGAGCATTCATCGCATTCAGATATCTGCAGTCCTCGGATTCATGTATAGTCATAGTTGCCAAGTCTCCCGCATTCCTCTGGAGACCCTAGCATTTCAGTGTTATCTCCAGCCGACTTCTAGTAATGGCAAAATGTTGTAAAATCCCCAGCATTTCTTTCAGTTTGACAAAACATTCAAGAATGGTTTATCAGAACAGATACTGGAACTTAGCAATGCACACTGTGTTCTTCACTAGTCCCTTATTCCAAACTAATCATTTGTAGAACCACTGCTTTTCATGGTTCTGATCTGTTATGTTTCCTTAGATATTACAATGTATTGATGGTTTCCATAATAACTGCCAGGCAGTGGTCGCATCAGCCCAACACCTACCCTCGTGATGCCGCCACACTACCACACCTATTTCTCCAGCATTTTAATAACCAACCTGTGGCAACTATGTTAAGTTTCTCTTCATTATACTATACCCCCTGCAGAGCATCTGTAGATTGCTGGTGTAGGATATACATGCAGGAAAGGGTTGAGCATTGATAATCTGTTTTTGTGTCTTATTTTGGAAGCAACATTTACTCATAAGCGACTCTGTAAGCAGCCTACAGAAGACAGTATATTTGTGACTTGTAAAAAAAACAGACGGCCACATGATCAACACAGAATAATCCTAGGATCCCACCCAGTTTGGAATTGGGAAGTGTTGTATGCCTCAGATCTGTGTCAAACATTCAAAATATTTATGCCAACATACTCTTTGCATGCTTAATTCCATAGAGAACCTAGCTATTGTTTCATTAAATCATGCTGGTGTACAACAAATTTTGTACTTTCTGTATGCCTCATTTATTTGGTTTCAACTGTGTAATATGATATTCTCATCCCCTCTCTAGGTGTTGGCCTAAAGATTGGGAGCAATGATGGTATTTTAAGCAGCACAAGGAGATTAATCTCAACAAATAGCCCCTGTTTAGCATATTATGTTTCAAGGACATATCTAAAGAAATGGGGTCGCAGAGATATAAAGCGTAGAAAAATGTTTGCCGAGCATGAAGATGAAAGAAATGCACTGAGAGCAATAAAAAAATCTGATCTCTTGTCAATGACAGTAAAAGCAAAGGCAGCAGAGGATCTCCAAAACCTGCCATATAATAGTTGTATTACAAGGATGAGAGATAGGTGTACTCTAACAGATCGAAGTAGAGGATGTGTAATTAAGTACAGAATATCAAGAATGAAGTTCAGAGACTTTGCAGAGAAAGGACTTATATCTGGTGTAACTAAGTCTACATGGTAGTGAGCTCCTCATGTAGAACTGTATTGTAAAGAAAATGAATTGATTTTTTTACATTGTAGCAGAGGCAGATGTGGTGCCAATATGATGCTTTTAGATTGCTTGTCAAACTTTAGTTTTTTTTCTGGTGACATATTCATATCTTTGCTTTCATGCCTGTTTGTCTGCTTCTTATAGGTAATTGTAAAGTAATGTAAAGGATCAAAATTGTATACTATGTATCAAGTGGAAAAAGCTTTCAAGTCCAGGAACCTAGGTCCTTCATCAAAACTTTCTGCGAAATGTCTAGAATGGGTAGACCTACATAAATTCTGTTTGTATGCATTTATCCTTGACCCACATTGTGCAACAATTGTTGTATAATTTGCGTATTGAAAACAAGGCTGTTCCATTTCTAATTGAAGATCAGGTATGTACAAATTAAAGAAAACAGTACCTAATATTGATCCCTGTGGTGCTCAAAAATCTAGTCAGCTGTTGCTTATCTATTGTTCTTTTCATCTAATTTCAAGCTGGGAGGGTTGAGGAATTTTCTCTAATTATGTTTCTAAAGTGTAATACCAGTTTCAACATTGTACCATTATTCTGTGATACTTTGTCCATACTTTGCCAACCAAAAATGTCTGGAAGCTATGTTCCCAGGTCTGATACTTTTTCAACTCTGCTGTGTATATGAAGTAGACAGAGGGTACTTTTTTAAAGCCTAGGATCATTGTACTACAGTCAACCTTGCATAATTCGGATCGGTTTTATCTGGATTTTTGTATATTCCGGACAGAATTGCTAAGTCCAATTAGTTTCCTTTTACAGTGCAACACTGAAAATTTTTCTACGTAATCCGGATTTTCTGTAATCCGGACAAAATCAGCCAGTCCCGTGTGATCCGAATTATGCGAGGTTGACTGTATTAGTCTTTTGCTTTAGTACATAAACTAGAGTACTACAAGTTGTTCTAATTTACTATGAGAAACAACTACTGAAAATCCAATAGGAAGCAATATTTATAGGAAGAAATGGGTAACTTGAAATAATTCAAACATACTTCAAAATTCCTGTGGAATATCCAAGGGTTCAATACTACGTCCATTACTGTTCCTAGTTTACATAAATGATTTACCAAAAACTTCTAAGAAACATGATTTTTATCTTTTTGCTGATGATACAAATATCTACTCTGCATCAAAAGATTTATCTAGTTTAATCAAACTGCTAACAGAGAACTTCAATCAACAAAGAGATGGTTTTATGCTAATAAACTATTGCTAAACATTGATAAGACAAATAAGATCATCTTCCAGTCTTGATCCATTAATGATGTTCCTGATACTGTTGTCAAATTTAGGAAAAAGTTATGAAAAGAATACAACTTATAATATTTAGGACTCCTTAGATGAAAATCTGAGCTAGAAATGACTTTTGAGTGAATTTGAATAGTATGAAAAGTAGATGCTGCAGCATTTTATATGGGAATGTGGGCAAGAAATCAATATACTTCAGGAACTGGTTGACTTTATTGAGTAGCAGTGTTTTAATTTTGCATTGAAGAATATCTTTAAGGGGGCATTTCTGAGTTTCACAGGTAGTATGTTCCAAAGTCAGGTACCAAGTTAGTGTAGGGATTTTAGATCATATTGAAGGCCATGTTTTGTTGAGCCAGGCATAAATCATTTTGATTTGCCTGTCTAGTGGAATAATAAGAAATAGATGAATTGAATATAAAGGAGTTATGGAAGCATTCAAGTGAAGGCCTTGTTGGCAGAGTCATGGAAAAATTTTAGGAATCTAAGTTCAAAAGCATCTGAAAGTCTGAGTAGGGAGTTTCTCCATCTAAGCAATCTCCTGCAAGTAATTCTTTTTGTTCACTTACTTTTGTCACTATTAGTATGTAGTTCTGCAGGCAACTTCTGCTCTTTTTTCCTCTACATTGTAGTTACTTTGTTTTTAATTGCAGGAAGTGGAATTTAAAATGAACTGACCTAGAGCCATGAGGCTATGTGCTGAACATTATTCTATTGTTGGAAAAGTCTAGAACTGCTCCTGAGAAACATCCATGAAATATGAATGTTAATGTATCCAAAACCAGTGACATTTCATCCAAATAGCAATTTAACTGAACGGATGTACGAAGTAATGACCATTTAGTTCAAAGCTAGAAAAACACAATCTTACAGGTCTTGAACTCTAGTGAAATAATAATTCAATCAGGGTTTTTGTAAGGAAGTTTGGAGCTGTACATAGTTCTCACAGAGACTATTTTGAGGACTAATCTTTGATTTGCATAAGCATAAACAAAATGCAACTCACCCAAATGGACAGAAATCATGGGTGTTTGGTTGGTATCTTTAAGGGAAACAAAAACTGACAAAACACTGTACCTTAAGGGGGATTTGTAGGATGTTATCAGCACATAATACTCTCAACTATTGCATACAACACTTTTAGAATTGCATATTATGTGCTGAACTGCACCCTAAAAGCCCTTGATTCACAATAAACTCTGAATCACAGCATAATAGCAGTGAAAGAGAGTTAAATCAAACTAGGCAAAATGGACAGTGCACTTAGTCCTCATAACTCCAGGTAGAAGGGATCTCTAATTTATTACATTTGAGGGCCAACCATCATTCAACAAAGGAAAATGCTTACCTTATCACCTTCCTGTATCTGGCAGATCACTTCTCCATTACATGGGTTAATTGTTGGAAATGTTTTTCCACTCTCAGAGTTGTGCCATTCATTGTTGATAAATATCTGGAGGGACAATGCTTGGATGTAAGCTAAACTTTTATGGCAAAAAGATACTTGCTTGGAAATTCACTTCTCGGAAGGCCAACCTCCATGTTAGACTTGTTCAAACCTTTACTCAAAAAACTGGAAAAGTATACAAACATCAACCATCACCCATCCATGCTATATGTACGTTTTTTAAAAAACCGCAAGTCTGCTTAGAGGTATTGTACTGTAGTCTGGTTAATGGGTTACTCTTTGTTCTCCAATAAAAGAGGGGGGTGGGTTGGAGAAAATTTGTGAGGAACCAGGGGGATGAAAATTTCTGAAAATAATGTCTGATTATTTGTAAAATGAGAATGAAATTGAAATGTTATCAACATAATGCCCACTTAGCTTCAGAAACCCGAATTGCGTGACATTTTTCAACAATTGATAAAATCTACCGTAAGTTTTATTGCTTTGCTGGGTTCAGTATATCGCTAGGTTTTGTTGCCTGCACTACACTGAGCCATTGGGTGCTCAAACCAGACTCCAAATCTGCTCCTCCCCTTCCGTGCCCGAGCAAAGATGGTGGAAAAAGAACTGTCTATTGCCCTCAAATCACATGGTGGGTTGACTAACCAAATGTGGGTATCTAAGGTGGATGCAGATTCGAGTTTGGCCATCAGCCCGTAAGCGATGGTCCTCACCAGTGTCAACGATGCGTGCAAACACAAAAACTGCATGCCTGCTCGCCGCCCACATGCACACACGCCAGTCTATTGTCAGCTGTTCAACCCTGGATGCTGTCAAAAACGCTGCTCTGCAAACGATTCTTTTACAACATACCCTGATGCAAAGTTCAGTCTACCATCAATCCTACATGAACTCACCTGAGTAAACTTTATCTCTGGGCTCCTCACACCTATGTCTTCAGCCATTTTTGTCAAATCTAACATGCAGAACAACGAGCTGATATTGGAGGTCGGATCTACAGAGGATCTAGGTGGGGCAGTGCTCCCACTGCAGGCCCCCCTTTCGGCTACAACGCATGCGTAATTCTACTTCCATGTCATCAGAAGCCCGGAGCGAACCAGGGGGTGTGGAGAGAGCTGTACCCTCAATAAAAAAATCAGTTGATTTTCAGGCACAGTTTTGGCTGCTCGTATGCTTGTAGGGTATTTCTGGGGAATTTCATTGTTATTGTTCTTTCATTGCTACTTTTTGTGCCAGAATATCATGAAGGTTATGGAAAATAAACATAATTTAAATGTGATTTTTTTTCAGGTGCATGACATGCTCCCTGGTAAAGACAATAAAGAGCCGTATTACAGTTACAGTAATACAGCAAACTAAAACAAAGTTTATGGTTTTCATTAGATCCGCATGGCCAGGCTCGTAGCCAAGGGGGGCCTGGGGAGGGCAAGGCCCCCCGGGCTTGTGAGATTTGACTCTGTGCCTCCCCTAAAGACATGAACTATATAGATATAAGTATTATATATGTTGGCTTTGCCCCTCTTGTGAATTCAAGCTGGCTACGGGCCTGAGCTTGGCCCTGTTCTGCTGTATCAACCCTGCTGTGTCAACTTTGATGCATCTCTTTCATACATAATTCAAGTTATTTTTTATGCGGAATCACTTTAAAAGTAAACTATATGTAGGACAGTATAAGGGCATTTAAGGGATTTGTGCAAGAATTAGGAAGCCATTCCCATGCACTGCAATCATATTCACACAAATCATGCACAATCCACATAGTAAATGCTTTTTGACAACAATTCATTGCAAATTTCCGAACATAAGTTTATTTCTTCTTCTGTACTATATTCAGGACACTAAGTATGCACTTGAAATTAAAGAACTATTAAGGGACTTTTAGTACTACCATGTGGTTAAAAGAAGTCCAAACATATAGGATTTGAGAGGCATGCCTTGAGCCAGTTTCTTTGCAAAATGTGTATTATGTTGGTTGCAATGACCTATTATGTACATGTCCATCTAATTTCATCATTATATTCTTGAATTTACTTCCTGTGTATTGTGATCTGTTGGCTACCGATTCATTTTGCTTTGCAGCGTTCTCTGTTTCGAAAAGAGTTGATTTCATGAAATTGTTGTCTACTTCTGTAAGTTGTATTAATGGGCAGTCTACTGTAGTGTATTTTTGATTTTCTTCTAGCTGGTGATTTACTGAATCTTGTCCATTTCCTCCTTTAATATTCTCATAGTCATTTGTAATTTTTATATGCTCCAGTTTTCTCCTTATCTGCTCAAAATTTTGACGTCCATTGGAAGGCTTTTTGTCTGTGAGTTCGAGTTTCCAGCCTGTTTCATGAAATCTCTTCATTTCGCTTTTTCCAGATGCAATACTTGGCAGTAGCTTCTGATCAAACGACTGGCTTGATATTTCCGAGCTAGAGCTCTCCTTCGTCGCAATATAACCCGGTTTTACCAAGTAATGGCTCTTAAAACTGGATGCACTATTGTGTCTTTTCTCCTCAGCCAAATGGTTGTGCACCTCTTTAGGCCTATCTAAAGACTTCGATTTGCCGTTTATTTTTCTGGCAGTAATAGGCCTTGATAGATGATAGTTTTGGAAATCTCTACAATTACGCTTGCTCGATACCTCACGATTACTTGTTCTGGAGCGCCTCTCTAGCAATACTGAGCACTGATCATTTATTGCTTTGCACATTTCATTTCTATCAACATTCTTACAGCATGCATTGTCACTATTTTCCAAAGCTGCCCAGGCCATTTTTCTTTTCTCCACCTTCTTCCTGGCTCCCAACAATGGCAATTCCTCGAGAGCTTCTGGAACCAAAGAAAGAGTTGATGCATTGTATAGCTTTGGGGGTATCTTTGGGGAATCTGGTAATATTTTTTTGGCAGTGCACCTTGTCTTCACGAGGATAACTTCTGTTCTCGTACTCCAACTCGAATCCTCGTATGTTTTTGGAGTCCCGGTTTCCCTTGTGTAGGAACAGATTGTGTTCTTCGACATTATTTCTCAAGTCAGTGATGCTCACAGTTCCCAGAGGAAATCTCTTCTTGTTTGTTGTTTTGATGTACCAGCGGTCTTTTTCAAACTTTACAAACTAGTCTTTTAAAGAGATGATCATTTAACTTGGTACAGAATGTAGCTTTCTGTATCATGTAACACGAATCCTTCTTATGCACCAATGTAACTGTGCTCTGTTTCAAAATTTGAACACAAATTTCATTTAACTTGGTAAAGCATCCAGTTTCTTATTTCTTGTAACACGCGTCCTGTTCAATCTTTATTGTGTTTTCTTGGTGGTCATAATATCATAATAAAATTTCTGTTTAGCTTTGGTTTATGATTGTCCCATCTAGTTTTGTACCTGCTCTGAATCGTACCATGTGTTCGATTAGCTTTACTGCATTTCAGCTTATGTAACTCACCTTTTACGTCTCCAACATTCTCGTATCAGTTGCTTCGTGCATGATTGGACCACATCTTGATTCCCGGAATTATCTGAGAGAAATTTCTCTATGAACAAACGAGTTAGCTTGCTTGAGGTTGTTGAGCGCACAAGGATACCATTCCCCTCTGATTGCTGCTCGATGTATGGGTATTCTTCAGTTTCGAGGGCTTCTTTGAAAGCATCATTTATTTCTGAACATTCACTGCTCCAAGCAACTCTAGTGTATTCTGCGATTTATAACTGTATAGAAACTGCAGTAGTATACAGGCTATTGCTATCAATATTGAAGTCAGTTTATTGTCCTGTAGACCAGGAAATCCTTTTCAAATATCTATCAATATCTTGCTGTAGTTAGACGATCGTTGAAATCTTGTGTAACTATGCTGCTCTTGCTTTGCTTTTTAAGGTTGGGAGATTCCTACATATATTATCATCCATGAATCTACTCATATTATAATCTAATTTATGAGCAGAGATCTAGCTTCTAAAGAGAACCATAATTCCCAGATGTCGCTCGCGACTGAGTGGCGTTTTCCACATGGGACTTGCTGGGAAAGACAAATGCAATGCGAGATAAAAAACCCAGGTCTCAGAGCGCTATTGCAAAATTTCAAATCCGATTTCTTAAATTTCGTCAGTTTGAAAGCCTGCCAGATTAATTCTTGATTTGCGCGTCATTAACGAGTGGTGAATAGCGTATAAGGAAATGTTCCGTGTAAATTAATCATAATGAACAGTTGACGCAACTGAAAACTTTTGGTACCTTGTACCATGGTGTTTCCAAGTTAGACTTGCTGGGAAAGACCTTACAATCTTCGCACCAAAGTACATTCTTCCACTAGTACAGTCAAATCGATGTGGGCAAAATTCTCTCGTTTAGAAGTAGTCTCCTATGGAATACTCTAGATGGAGAAATAAAGAGAGCTGGCAGCTAGACAAAATTCAAAAAGCGGATCGCAAAGTGGGATGGGAAATTATGTAATTGTTTAGTTTTTAACTAAGGGTTTAATTGTATTGTTTCTAATATCTTCTTTCTTAAATGTTTGGTTTTAATTAGTTTCTATTAACTATATACATTAACCAAATTTAAATAATAATAGTATGATGTTGATGATAATGATGAGGATAATAATGATGACGACGATGATGATGATGATGATGATGATGATGATGATGATGATGATGATGATGATGATGATGATGATGATGGTGATGATGATGGTGATGATGATGATGATGATGATGATGATGGTGATGATGATGATGATGATGACGGTGCAAGTTAAATCAATGGGGGTAATGTGGACAGCTCAAATACCTTTATTTATGTCTTTCAGTTTGCAGTAAAGGTAACTTGGGTTTTACTGGCAAATCATTTAATGTAGAGAAGAGATGTAAATAGTTGACAAAATTGATGTTAAAGATTCTCACTGCGAAATGTTTTGGATTGGCACGGGCCCATACCTGTTGGCGCTTGAAAACGCTTGAGCACTGACGTGTAAGTGTTTTGATCTGGCTACCTGGAGAAATGGAGGTCGTTCTTCGAAGAACCATTAGAGCTTCAGGTCGGGAATACGTGTTTTAAGTAAAGACGGACTTAGCAAGTGATAGAACTGCATGCCCCCTTTGCCACCTCCTGGTGCCACAAGCACTGCCAAGTGCCATATATCATATAGAGACATTTTCAAATGTAGATTTACCTACTGTTTCCGATGAATTGACTAAGTCAGAGATCGTAAAGATCTTATCCGAACATTTTGTTTTGCAATGCCGCAACAGTAGGATTCATAAATTTGATTCGAAGAAACTTAATTTCTTTATGACGAACCACAGCATGTTATAAGTGAATTCATTTCTTAATCTGTAAGATTACAAAACACTTGATGCTTTAACCAACAATTATTGCATTTTCTGAAACCATACCTCCCGTTTAATAAATTAGGTATTAGCTAACATTCAGCACTGGCAAGCTGAAGAAGGCTGTGAAAGTGAAAGTTGCAAAGCTAGTAAAAAATGAAAACAAATGTCGTAAAGCTCTTAAGCTGATGCAATCCAATTTTCAAAATCTGATTGACTAAACAGCTGGTTTGGTCGTAATAGGGAAAATATCCTAGCTGTTGCTATACGAGGCCGAAAATAAGGGAGGTTTACAAGAGCACTACTTAGCAGATATAAGGGGCATAAGGGGTTTGTAGGCGGGAACCTAAGGGAAATTTTCCAGGATCACACCAACTTCCTACAGGAGACGCTTTTTAGTGCAATAAACTTCCATACTTTTGTTCTTTCTGCCTGAAGATTTCACAACTAATTTTCTTTTTCAGGATCATTAATTGACATTAAAATCTTGAGACTATTTTTTATGGACAAGGCCATCTTTGTTTAGGCCCAGTTTCAATGCACCAGAATGATAGCGATTCATATAGGCAAGGTATAGTTTTGATTTACTTCAAGGAACAAAGATCTCTCAAGATTTTAGGACAAAAGCAATTATTCCTCCCAGCCTGCCACCCGGATTCATGGCTTTGCTATTCACCAGGAAGGTATGACTACGGTGGAATGCTTACTCAGTTATATCAATATCAATGAACTTTATGGAAATATTATTACTATCAGATCATTTAATTCATGGAAATAATAGACAGGTGCCAATGTCTTTACAGGCTTTGAACGTACTCAGAAGAAAACCCCACCATTGTTCAACTTATAACCATGTTTCTATCCAAGCTGCGCAACTAGGAAATTTCGAAAGCAATGGTCAAATCTACAGAAAAGGACACAATTAACTTTCTTTAAGAAGACATTACTTGGAACACTATTTATCAGATTCATAAACGGAAGACATATTGCAGGACTTGTGATTTCGCTACATTCACGTTTTATTATGATTATAAGCAGATCTGCTAAACAAATTAGCGTAAACATTTTCACAATATTCCAAGATACAATTCACTTTTATACTTTTGAGGAAATGGGCTGGGGTCTATTAACATTGAACCTCACCCGTAGTTAATATCCTGTAGTATAGAATTGAATTGTATAGAAACTGCCAGCCAGCATTAACAAATATCGTATTGCTGCCCATTTTGCATCGCCTAAACTACGTTTGTGCATTGCTTTTTTAATTTTCTTCTGATTTTCTGTTTGTTTTACATTTAGGTAAATACCAAGCTAATTTGATTCTTCTGTTTCAAGTGTCTGTGCAGCTGACAGCATACCCGTTGTTGTTGCAGATCGAAGGAGATTTGAGTGAAGTTTAGGCGGCCAAAAAAGGTAGCGTAGAGATGAAGGAAATTCCAGGCTTCCAGTTTATTCTGGAGGACAGCCCAGAATGCCACCAATCAATGAGTTATTGGAATCAACGGTCTAAAGATGTGAGTGTGGATTTTGTCGTACGAGCAATATAGGTGTTCTCTTTAAACGTGTTTTTGATTCAAGGTTGGTTATGCCTTGATTTCGTAGTGATGACATCACTCTGCTACGTAGCAAGTTTTCCCATTTTTGTTATGTATCTTCCTTATTCCATTATTCTATACAATTTGATTCACTTAAAGTAAAAGACATCAAAAGTATAGCAGACGTAACAGTTATAGTTATATGACTGTGAAAAATGACTGACTTTCATTGACAGGTTAGAAAAGGTATCAACACACTTGCATCAAGCCTGGAGAAGTATCACTCGTCAGGTTTAATTCATAAGAGTGCTGGGGATGGCTTTAGCGACGCACTTTCCAACGCAGCTAGGGCATTTAAAGGCGACCAGTTCATGGAGGAGCCTTTCTCTAAGGTATATTTATATACAAGTACAGGCTACAGTATGTTTTTACTCTACGTGGGATGAGAAATAGGGAAGGGCGTGGAGGTTGACCTACCACTAGTCTCTTTGCGCAAGATCTTGTATACAATTGCGAGAAGATGATAATTTCCACCGAAAATTTATTTTCTTCACGTGTATGATAAATGCACTTTGGCAAGTATTCTTGTGCAGTGAGTTTTGGTATTTTGATGGCTTGTAAGTCATATGTTATGTTTTGCTTCATGAGATGAAAAGTGCTTTGTTTAATTTGCATTGGAACAAAGATAAATGTACAAATTATTGGTATTTTTGTATCTTGATGATTTTGTTAGATAATTGCAGTCAATCTTGGTTTTATGGTTATTCACATTTTTATTGTCAGCACACATTATTACAATAAATCCTCAAACTGGCCCCCTGGAAAGGCCCCCCTCTCATATTGTGACATATCCTCTGTGACAAATTTTCGTCATATAGACCTTATATTCAAATTAACACTATCAACATTATTATTCTCTTTTGCCATAAATTGTTGTTATTGTTAACTTATTGCTGTCATTATCATTGTTATTGTGAATTTGAAATTATTGCATATCAATCAATCATTCAATCAGTCAATCAATCAGTCAATCAATCAATCAATCAATCAATCAATCAATCAATCAATTAAATTATTTTGTGAGCAATCAAGCTTCAAGTGGAGTATCAAATACAAATCAAGCAGTCATTTGATGCTTCATTGCTGAACAATGTATCCTCTACCCATGCACATTTGGTTTCCTGTTCATTACAAATAGATGTCATTTAACCTATCTTCAACTCTTTTGTTTATTCTTTAGTTTGCCCTCATGATTATATCCATTTATTTGTTATACTTTTCTTAGTTTGTTATTGGGTTTTGTATCTTTTTGTCTCACCATTTAAGGTGAGCAATTGTATGCTTATGCACCTAAGATTATGCTTCTAGTGTATGTGAAAAGTCTGTTGGTACTACAGAACTTCACTACAGCACGAAAAAGCGGTACCATGTTTTAACCATACTGAAAAGCTTTTTTTCGTCCAACACTCGTCAGAGTATGAAACGTCCGATAGCTTCTAGTGTATGGTGTACACACGTGGTGTATGGTGTGTATGGTGTGTGCTTCTAGTGTATGGTGTACTTTTTATCAAGCACTTCATTCTTGGAGATTTGCTAGATTATGTACCTTGACAATAAATGGTGGGATAAATCACATCCCTTGATGTGATGTTTTCCCATTGGTTGCACTCTTGGTCACATGCCTGTTAGAATTCTTACAGAGAGGCCTGATTGGCTTGTGCTATTATATTTGACTCATGCTCTGGTTTTCTGCATTGTCATATCACATTTCACCCCATATTTCCTACTTGGATTTGTTTTACTAATTGACATACCTCACTTCCCTTCCATCTGGACCATGTAGTGGTAATTATAAGCCTCTGCTTTTTATGACACGGTAATTGCTACTTATTTGTTATAATATACTAGTTATAAGTCTTCTTTTCACTTTTGTTTTTAAATCTTCTTTAGGCTGAGATGATACACATTCAGTTGTTCTATACATTATTCAGGGTTTTTATTCTGTATATACATTTGGGTTCTTGAGTGGAATTGGAAGAATTTTGATGTATCAACTAAACTCAGTTTGAATAAAAGCACCAATTCAGTTGAGTTTGCATACATGATTCTTCAGTAGTCGTGTGTATTTGAAAATAGAGAAACATCAAAACCTAGTAATCTGAAAGAATAACTATGTCTAGGAGAGAGGCAGTTTGGTCTTGTTGTTTCTTGTGACATGATGAAATTTAGGAGTAATTTAGCTTATTTTGAAAATAAGGATTATGTGAATCCCACAATTCTGAATGTTCTACATTCGAATTTTACCAATACAATAAATCTCTATGCATATTTGGGCAAACCAGGCCATGTTTTGAATTCAGAATATGAATTTTGCTAGGTATTACTGTGCAATGGATTTTCAAACTGTTTTCATCTGAGACACAGAAAACAGAAATAGTAGGTTGATAGCTATCATGAGTGCCCATTACCATATATTCCCTTTAAGTTCATGACTATTTATCCTGCAAGTTTGAATCTTGTTGGTAAAGTTTCAAGTAGAAAATTCAATTCATTGCTTTCATTACATAAATACTATAAATAAATGTTTTTGTGAGACTGGAGATTCATTTTACATTTACCATAAATTCTCTATTAAGCCTCCCAGAGGACTTATTGTTTTCAAGTACTTTAGAGGGGGACTTAATAAATTTTTGAATATGAATAGATTTTCTATGGTGATATAATATGTATATTTCAGGGAATTTCATCAGTAGCATCATCATCTTCATCAATTATTATTATTTCTGATTGCAGCACATAGATGCTTGAGATTGATTTTGATTTTTCAGTTTTCTGATGCAGTTAACAGAATTGAGTGCTACAGGGAGATGCTCCTTAGCCAGACAAGCATGCTTGGTGTCCAGCCTCTTGCAGACATTGCCAAGTATATCAAAAAGGCTAAGGTAGCTAAAGTTTAGCATTTGTTATTTCTGTTTTCGACCACTTTTCATTATTGATGAGCCCGAAGCTATACTTTGTCCCTTCTTGCTTAAGGTACATAGACATTGGAGTCCTTTAGGACTCATTAAAGCCTAATATCTTTTTGGGATATCACTTGTTCCTTCTTACATGCATAGATGCATGATAGGTTTATTTGTCAAGACAGGTAATAAGCAGCACAGAATTGCTAATGTGGAGATGCAAATGGAATGAGTAGTAGTGATTTCTTTGTCTATGATCATATCAACATAGAGCAAGGGCTGACTTAGCAACCCTTTTTACCACCAGCTTGAAGTCTATCACAAACCAAATGTCATGCAAAGAACTCAAAAGCAATATTGTTCTAGAATATATCAGAAGTTGAGATGAGCATATGTTATGCAGATCTATAGCTTTGACTTGCACTGCCTTCTTCACTCAATGTGTTACAGAGTATAAAAGCTATAGAGCTCTGAGACGTTGCTCTCAATCATTTAGAAAGCATTTTAGGGAAAACACATTGTTCAATGGCATTTCACCCTAATTGTGCTAGGTACCAGTACTATCTGGCTTGAAATTAGCAGATAGTATAGATACTCTTCAGTGAGCTTGTTCACATTGCTTGTTCTCTCATCTGTTATTGCAGAGTTGTACTTTCAGAGAAGTTTAACTTCATAGATTTTAAGTTTTGTTTTCAAGTGGATAACTGGTTGTTGAACTACCTCAGACCTGAACTACCCCAAGACTGAACTAACACATACAGATCATGCGGCTTGTATCCATTTGTATACATTTTATATGCTGTTCTTACCCTTTGTTCTCATTACACTTGTTTTGATGCCATTTTTGACTTAGTTTGAAAACCTTCTTCTATATTTTATTCTACAGAATATTTATTTTAGGAACTAAAGCATCATGTTGCAAAAGCAAATGAGAATCTTCATTTCACATGGGAAAAATTTTCAAACATTCCCAACCAAAGGAACCTGCAAGAGGTGGCTTTTATCTCATTTTGAATTGTTATGCAGATAAAACTCTATCTGTATGTTCATGTTAGGCAGTTTGATTATTTAAGATTTGTCTATATGATAAGAACAAATAGCCTGTCTTTTTGTTTTTTGCATTGTCTCATTTTCTCCCTAGCTAGTATTGAAAAACAACCCTTAAAAGAATTAGTATCTAGATGTCATGCCGCATCCAGCTGGCATGTTTTGTCTTTTGGATATGAAAAACAGACTTTCTTATTTTCCAAGAGCTATTGCAGACAAATGTCTAAATAACAATTTTACAAGAATCTTTTGCCCTTTCTTTAGCCTGCAGTTCTTGATAAAGCTGCCCACAACATGCTGAATGCAAAAGAAAATTACCAGAAGAAGCTTGCTCAATATATACAAGTTGTACGAGAGATCCACACTGTGAAGAAGGTAAGGGCAATTTATACGTACTTAATGCAAACTGAGCCAATGGAAGGTATAAAGTGTCTTGGACAGTAGTTTTATCATCACTTTGGCCATTTGATTTAACTTTTTCTGTTTGATTTGCTTTGATTCTACATTTTTAAGTGTAGAGTTTAATCAAACTTGTTTCCAGAGTACTTAGGCTATGCTTTACTTTACTAGCAATTCATGGCATTTCAGGTATATAATTAATATATAAAATATTATTTTTCTGAAAACTGTGTAAGGTGGCTTTTAGTTGGGGGGGGGGGATGAATGCTGCAATATAATTTCCTTTGTTGTTATCATTAGTATCATGATTTTGTTTGTCCATGAAAAAGTACGATGAAAGTTTTGTTATGTGTGAGAGCAGAAAAGTACAAAATCTTGAATGAAAATTGAGTGTATTGTTTATTTCTAACAATTTTTTTGGGACCTCTCTCGAAGTTGTTAACAAAAATGTTTGGGGAATTTGAGACGCCAGTCAGATGAATATAGCAGAGAGGTTCAGATGTTAGCTGGGATCTTGTATGAGTTAGGGAAACCCTAGTAGAAGAAAGTTAGTCCAGAGCCAGATGGAGTCTGATTTTGATTGTTAGTGTATCTGTATCATTAAGAAATTTGATTTTTACCATGTGTTAAGCGTTGACAAGAACGTTAAAATTATGTGTATTTTACAGACCATAGTTCTGCAGAAAGTGCTGGAGCACATGCTTGCCCAGTATTCCTTTTTCAATTTCAGTCATCAGGTATGCAAAATTATTTCAAATTGTGTATTTCTCCGTGTTTTCTCTGATCGATTCGATTTAGAGTCCGATTATTTCATAAAGTTGATGCAACTGATTTTTATTGATTAATAAGGAATATGGGTTTCTAATTTGTGTATAAATTTCTCTTGCAACTTTTGTAATTACGATCTGCCGCTTCACAAGTTTTGCGTGGTTTTTACAATTTTTATTTCTTTTTAAGGTCCTCAAAGAGATTGAACCATACATGTCCGATGTTTTTAACTCGATCACAAAGCAGCTAGAAACTTTCGAGGTCAGTTCTCAAGCCCTCCTGCGTAGTTATTCCTAAGTTGCGTAGTGAGCACCATCATGTGGTGTCAGCATTCGTAGATAGACTTGTAAGAAAACAGCTTGCTTATGCTGATTGGAGTCGCTTGTTGCCCTTGAATTGTTTAAGGATTCTGGTGTGTTTTATCAGGTGCACGCCATGCTGTTATTGAAAATATAGGCTCTGTTTTGCCATTGTTTCTTGAATATTATTTCTTGCATGAATGCAATTTGACCGCAGTTTTGTTGTATTTAGTTTGTCCTCTTGTGAAGCCTTTCCTCGGGATCACAGATGTGCATCCTCTGAACACAGAACTAGAAATAACAAGTATAAATTATTGTCTCTTTTATTTATTACAGAAAGCTTTTTAGTACGTAATCGGTGCAAAAGTTAATTTATGTTGCCTTAGAAATATTTGAAATGATGATTATGTAGGATTGACGGGTGATTTTTATACACATCTGTTGAACAACTTTTGGTGCACATCAGATATGGAAAGATAAGGTTTTTAGTATAATATCATAGTGAGGCATCACTTGGGAAGTGCAGCTTAACTATGACTTTGATGACTAGCATGACGAGACAAAAAACCTGTCCAAAACTCACAGAACCTTGGGAACAGAATTTTTCGTCTGTTTCCAAGCTTCTGAAAGTTTTGAACATGCTTTTTGTCGTCACTCTGCTCATCAAATATCATTATGGTATGAACAAGAAAATTATTTTGTTGCCTGCTTAGTACTCTGGCTTGAGTTTAGTTTCTTTTATAATGGGATTTACAGACACAAGCCAAGAACGACTCGGTGGTGAGAGATGAGATATCGAAGCAAATAGAGGAGGCGATCCAATTGGAGAAGAAGGCATTCCCAGATGGTCATTCAGCAGGAAATTTAGGGTAGGGTTCAAGAAATGATTCTAGTAGGAACGATATTGTGTACTAGTATCATTGATAGCTGTATGTATTATATTTAAAGCACATCATATATATGGAGAATTACATCGTGACATATCATCTCACATCGATCATTCTAATCATATATCAATCATAGCACATCATATCACATCATTTCATATCACATCGTATCATAACATATCATGTCATATCATATCATGTAATATCGTATCATATCATGTAATATCATATCATGTCATGTCATATCATATATCATATCGTATCATATCATATCATATCATATCATATCATATCATATCATATCATATCATATCATATCATATCATATCCTATCATATCATATATCATATCACATCATATCATTTAGTATCGATGATATCAGTTCATCAAAGATCTTACACATGTAACATTTTCTCTGCGTATTATTATGTTGATTAAGGCTACATTCACACTGTACTGCACTAATTTTGATCCGATACAAAAGTGTTGCGGATCATTTGCGTTCACACTGTGCCGGTACACTATTAGTTCACTTTGCTATCGCGTTCACACGGTACAATAACATGTTTCTGTACAGCATTTTGCAAAACTCCCGCGAACGTTTTAACAGCATCATTTTACTTTTGTAAAGTTCTCCTCTAAGTTCATCGATTTCCATAAGTCTTACCGCAATGTCTCAGATTATAAACCATTGCAAGGAAGGAAAAAATGGAAAGAATATCGGTCGGCAGAGGAAGTCATTCTTTTTGCTACATGTAATTATTGATTATAAAACCAGCACAATAGCAGCTGGCCTAGATTGGGAAACAGTGAAAAGCAAGTATGAGGAGAAAAGAACGTTTTCGAGAAAAACATCCAAAAGAAGGAAGTGGTGTCAGTGAACAAGAGTTTCCAAATTTTAGAAACCTAAATGTTATAGGAAAAGACAGGATAATACCCAAGATTAAGAGAATTAAAGCAAGTTTTCGCAAGGTTTCGGGGAGGAGGAGTGGGGGTGACAGAGTTGTATCTGCATTGTAAAAAGAAAGCATTGAAATATGGGGAGGATCGCCAGCAGTTGACAACTTTTCAGCTTTTCCACAGATATTGGTACACAGAAACTGGTAGTTTGCTTTTCTACAAAAGGCCTGACAAAGTCACACAGTTTCATAAAACTCTCCTTGGGCATACGGAAGTTTTCTCTCCATTCTTCTGGGACCACAATTCCAAGCAAACAATTGTTCCACCAAGCACTTGTTCTTCATAGCCTTACCCAAATCTACGACTATTTCCTGGTTGCCTGCCGATTCTCTCAACTCTGGCGATAACATCTAGCAAAGACATAAACTACGTCTTCTTCTCCTGTGAATTCGATCGACGATACTAGCCAGCTGAGCATTTGGCATTAATGCAGCAACAACACAGTTGAAATAAGTTTGTGTTTCAAGTTCGGATTCATTGCACAGCTTTTCGTACGTATAGTGCTAGTAGAATTGAATTCGACCGCCAAAAAATAGACAAAGAACATTTTGATGTAGCCCCGTTGCCACAAAAAGATCGCCTCGTTGTGGATCAGCATCAAAATTGATACGGATTAGAGCGTTCACATTGTATCGGTACAGTTTTAGACCCGCGCAGATACACAATTGTACCTTTTCCCTAGCAGGTTCAAAATTAGTCCTGATAACAGGTACAAAAGTGTATCGGATCACTTTTAATAGTGTGAACGCAAGGCTGATCCGTAACACTTTTGTAGCGGATGAAAATTCATCCGGTACAAGTGTGAACGTAGTCTAAATCTTTATTATTATAGCTGCTAAAAGGGAATCAGAGGGAACTTTTTTCATCACCACCATCATCACCATAATCACCATCATCACCATCATCAGTGCCCTCGATTCATTTTCTATTTCGTCTATCAACTTTGACACAATTCACAATTCAATTCTATGTATCAGACGTTGTCCAGTGAATACTTAACACGTGTACCATCTATTTGATTTGACTGTGATAGAGCTCCTGTGCATAAATACCATGAAGATACTCCCCGCGTGTTCTACTACAATTGCTAACATTTTTTCTCATTCTTCACCAGGGCATCAACAATGCAAGCGATAAATGCAAGCACAGGACGTTTCTTCACTAGATTTAGTGGTATGATAGCCTCCGGTGTACAGGGTAGGTTCCAGTCTCTTTTTGATTACTTTAGGGCAACCATGAGGCCTTTGAGATCTGGCAACGGGGGTAATCTTTCCGATGCTACGTAACTACTGTAGCTCTTGGTACTTGAGTTAGAATTCAGGTCAATTGGCATTTCCAGGAAATTGAACGAAAGCTGACAAAACACTCCTGTGTGCTCACTGATAAGTTGATATACATTACTTTGGTGAAGAGACATTCATGTAGCCTAACTGAGCTGTGGTATTTCATATGTTAAGGATCAGACGTTCTCCTGATATTTAATTCAAATCCTACAGTAGGTTCAGGAATTTAAAGTATTTTGTTATGACTGACTAGAGATCTGGGCGAAAATTGGCACTTGTTATAGCGGAAGGATTGATAAAGCCAAAAAGTCAACATAAATGACATAATCACTGACGCACTGAAATGATAATCATATAGAGTTTCAGGCAGGGAGGAGAATAAAACAATCCGAAGTTGGTGACTTTTCCCAATTAGCAAGAGTTTTTGCGAATTTGAGCAGAGTTATAATCTTTACTAATAATTGAAGTAGAGATAACCTTAGAGGCAGATTTTGCTGAGCTGAAGACAAAAATAAAATCAACCTTAGGAGCCATTCAAAAAGTACGTATGCGCTGAAAGGGGTACCCTAAAAAGTGTACGAAAGCTTATAAGGGGAGGGGATCCCTTCAAAGAACGTACGTATGTCAATGTAATTTTCAGTCGCTAATTACTTGCAAAGCATCCTAAATAAATAGAACTATCTTTTAAATATTATACACGCAAGATCGTTCTAGTAATGAAAAACCGTACTTTTAGATTGTAGATATCTCGTGTATTCATTGAATTTTGTTAATTTTGAAAATACTGAGATAAACAATAGATTAAGACATTTATGCAGGGGTGATGACATATAGGTACCTACACTCAGGGGAGGGGGGTACCTCTGAAACTTACAAAAGCGTACAAGGGGGGAGGGTTCCAAAATCGATCAAATTTGAGGGTACGTACTTTTTGACTGGTCCCTTTGATAGAGAATTCTTAATTATATCAGAAGGAAAAACCATGAGATATCAGATGGCTTTTGATCCTGTCTTCATGCTCATGAAGACTGGCTTTTGAACCTCTTTAACAATGTCCCTATACACAATCGTATTGGTTGGTAAGTGAGCTACTGTTCTTATACAGCAGTCCAGTTAGTATAATAATTGGACTGCTGTGTAAAAACAGTGGCCCATTCAATAGTGCTTGTTTGCAAGTGGACATCCATTTATAAAGTAACACAATAATATTAAGTTGGATAAAAGTTCTTTGAATATAATCCATGTTAGGATCATTGAGAAACGTCGTTACGGAATTAGAAAAACTGATATTGCAGGGAATCATTTGCTTCATAAGAGAGACAGGTCGTTTTAGCTGACTTGGTAACGACGCTAAGGAATTCGTAACATCGTTGGTCCACTTATTTGGTTGCCATTGTCATGTATTTGAGCGAATAGTGTAGCGAGGAGACTGAATTAGAGACGTACTGTTAGGGAGCAGCGACTTTCAGTGACAACTTTTATCATCTAATTTTTTCTCGAATTCGCTCCTAGTGTGAACATCCCCTTATATGTAATGGTCACTGGGTATGACATAAATGTTGCATCCAATGGTATCGTTTGCGAGGTGTTGTGGATGTTCTTTAATTGTTGCTGATGTTGTATTATCAAGAGTGCATAGAAAAAAGCGATATTTTAACCATATTTGATCCTTAGAGAGACTTGATCCTGAATAATTTGATATATTTGATATTTATTTGATATTTGATTTGTTTAGGGAGGGTTGCCCTTCAACGGAAGTTGTTTTTCAAGGGGCCCTCCAAAAAAATAAGGAAATAGTCAACCCTGTATTGATTTTTTGAAACCACCCAGGGAGGATGCCGACTTAGACTCAGCAGGAAGGCTTTTCCATTGTTTAGCTCCCCGGAAAGAAAAACATTTTTGTCCATTTGCTGAACTTTTCTTTGGCAACCTTAAATCAGTCTCAGTGTTCCGGAGGCTGTGGGAGGAGCATACTGAGTTTTTTGGGAAGAGGTTACACAAGTATTGAGGAGCCAAATCATTGAGTGACTTGAAGACCATTGTTTTGGTTTCATAACCAATGAGCTCTTCAATGGTCTTCCAGCCCAACTCTGCAATAAGTGGTCTGCTTGGGGGTGTCAAAGCTGCTAACAACAAAATGTACATTTATGAATTTTCCATTCTTATATTCACATTTGGATTCTAATTTTTCTCATTTTCTGTAAATTTGAGTTCACTTACTAAAGGAAATATGATTCGGATCGGCTTTATTGACAAGAAACCGATTGGATAGCATGGAATAGCATAGAATTTAAGAAAGCGTAGCATGAAATAGCATACTGCGGTCCCATACTTACGATTTTGATATCCTTAAATAATTTTTCCATAGTTTAATCGTTTCAAATTCCTACCAGGCGTTCGAAACAAGACAGCGAGAGACGGACCAGTAAAATCCAGTAGCGTAAGATTTTTGATGTATTTTTGATCTCTACATGACTTGTTTTGCTAACCTTCGTTTGCACAGGTTATTGGTTTAGTTTTTCCTGATCTTTTGAGTTGGAAAAGCTAAAATTTCTCACGTAGAGCGTAGAATATCTTCTCCTAGCCTGTAGATATCGACCAGTTGAAGCAAGTAGAAAAATAGTATATGATATGATGCAATAGCAATATGGGAAGTAATGTCGCAAGTTTAATGATGGGAGCTAGGTACTTTAGTTGTGATAGTGAGGAGGAAATAATTTCTGAATGTCTGAATACCTCTGTTAGGTTTTTTTTCGAAAGACTGAACTTATTACATACGCCAACAGGAACAGAGCTGGGAAGTAATAGACGAGCCCGTCAAGAGACTTCATAGTGACAGTTTGGTATCCAAAGATGAGCAGACTGGTTTTGTAAAATCTTCATCAGACTTGGAGGATGATGGACCGAAAGATTCCCGAAAGTCTCAGTTTTATCTCTCCATCGATGAGTCAAGTTAGTTTTTTTATCTTATCAATTACACTCCAGTGTTTTTATTTTCCCTAGCCTTTTAGGAGTTTAGATTTCGACTATTGATTCTTTGAAGGCTATGATTTTGTTTGATTTGTCTTGTCGACATTTCACAAGAGTGAGAATTTCCCTTTTTATCTTTTTACAAGGCAACAATGTCATCGTAAAGACAGCGGAAGAGCTGGGTGAATCGAGTGGACAAGTTGGACGAGAGGGTAGTCAACAGAATGCACAGATAGAGAAACATCACAAAGCTTTGAATGAAGAAAGTGTCGTGAGTCTGACTGATATTCTAGAAGCTGCTAGCCAAGATGAGATGATTGGAAGGTAAGTGAATTAACATTGTTTCCTTAAGGTGGATATACTGATCTATGGAGGATAGGGCTCAAATCTTGATTGTCTGTTAGCGGAATCCCCATTTTTGGAAATCACCTGAGTTATTGACCAATCAGATTGCCAAGATTTCCCTTAACAGCTAGTCAAGATTTAGACACTATGCTGACCTACCAATAGTTAGAAGGGCGGAGAAATAAGCACTAAGCTATACCTGAAAAGCCTATAGCCGTCTGCACTTAAGTTAGATCAAGAACATGAGGACATTATCTCTGATGAGCATATCGAATAGAGGTCTGGGTACGCTATGCTATATTGTGTTTATGCCATTATGTTTTTTTCTGTTCCAGTGCGTACATTTTCTTTCTTTTGGCAGAACGAGTTTTTCAGATAGTTTCGTCTGGTAATTTCATTAGGTATACAGTAGTTTCATTGCGTAGTTTTATTTGACAGCAGTTGCGGAAACTTCGCTGTTTACTCAGAAGGCGCAGAAGGAGAAATGGGAGTTTAGAGCAAAGCTACCGGGAAAAAGTTTTTCGACAACGCCCTAAGATTCCCTTTGTGCTTTGAAATTGTTGGTGGGCGACCGCTCCCCCCCCTAGTGTCAGCTACTGTTTGGCAGTATCAACCGGTAGTTTCATTGGACAGTAACCCTCATTTCACACAGATTATCTTAACTGTCTCAGAACACACTGCTGGTCAGCAATATTTACCTATGCAGCATCCATACAGTGTAGTTAAATAATTTTTGGTAACCTTAACTCCTTTGCATCAATTTTGGATTCCAATCTTTAACTTAATTCTATTTATTTCTCTTATTGTTTATGTCTAGGCCAAGAGCTGATAGTGTGGATCAGCATTTTAAGAAAGGTTACCTAAGGATAAAACAGAAAGGAACAATCAAAACAAAATTTCCACTTTTGGTAGTATTTTGCTCCGTATTTTCTTCATTTCTGGTGATTAGTTTTGATTGGATGACTGATTCTGCTTAATAGGTAGACATACACGTTTGATATGCGAAATATCTGCAATCCAAGCCATGCATCAAGGATAGTTAGACTTTTGCACTACACTATACCTAATTTTAGTGTGCGGTGATAACATGATTTTGTGCAATGATAAATGCTAGAAGTGTTGTTATTACGTATCGCTCTCAATCCATCCCACAGCGAAATTTAAAACCATGTGTTGGCCTGCTATTGATTGAACTTGCCGCCTTTCTTCATGATTCCAGTGACACGAGATAGGTTCTACACTAGCAGCTATCCTCCAACGTACGCATTGTGCAGTGCATAACATTACCAATCCCCTTTGAATTGCGATGCATTTTCACTCCTACTTTTGCTTCGTTGCTTTACGTTCCATGCTGCAACTGTAGGAATTTTTCTTTTGGTAATGCAGGACCCACTCTGTGCAGTGACTCCTCAATAGAGGTTGCAGATGCAAAGGATATTAACAGCTTAGTTTCGTAGCTCAGAACATATTTTTTGAAATCAGCTTTTTGTTCATAATTTTATTCATAACGTAGCTTTTGTTGTTGCAGTTTGTGCAGTCCTCGGATTATTGTATCAACCTCAGTTTAGGACTTTCATAGATATTACTGTTCATTCTTTTTCACTTCATGTAACAATACTTTAATATTTATATGAATAGGCAATGTTTGAATATACTCAGCACATTGGTTCTTGTCAATAGTTCTTAAATAGTATGCCAAAAGCACCAGTATGCCAAAGTAGGATTCTTTATAGCAGCAATAATAGTGTAGGCCTTTCCACTGCAAATCAGTAGAATGGAATAAGTCGTCTTAAACATTTTTGTATTTATTGTATTGTAAGATACGTATCATTGGGTCATAGTATCCTCAGAGCACTTGGGGTTTTTGGTCGCAGTATTGTACTTTGTGAAGCATACATATGGGTATAAGTAAAGCATGACAAGGAATTCAAAGGGTTGTTATGTTTTTTGTTGTGTGTTGAAGGTGAGCAGTTGTGTAATTTTTTTGTAGTATGTGATTGTAGACAAAAAGAAAGGTAACATTTTGGCGCAAGGAGATGATCAAGAAGATTCGGATCTGCTTACCAACCTTACTTTGTCGACGGTTAAGGAGTGCGATATCGATGAGGCGGATCGAAACTTTTGCTTTCAAGTAAGGAGATGTTGTTCGATTTTACCTCGACTGTCCCTTTTTCATACTTGTCCCTTTTTCATACTTTTCTCTTTTTCATACTTGTCTCTTTTTCATACTTGTCCCTTTTTCATACTTGTCCCTTTTCATACTTGTCCCTTTTTCATACTTGTCTCTTTTTCATACTTGTCTCTTTTTCATACTTGTCCCTTTTTCATACTTATCCCTTTTTCATACTTGTCTCTTTTTCATACTTGTCTCTTTTTCATACTTATCCCTTTTTCATACTTGTCCCTTTTTCATACTTGTCCCCTTTTCATACTTGTATTGCTCTGAGACAATGGTGGTCACTTGGGGAAGGGGAGAGAGGTGGACGCCCCCAGTAATTGTCACGAATTGTGATGTAGGGCATAGCTGCCCTCGGAGCTTCACCCCAGACTGTCGTCGTCTGCACCCGCCATCCCAAGGAAACAGCCACGTGTCAGCCCCGGCTCAAGAAGATGACCGTCTTTTGACTGATCATTCAATATACCGTCCATTTAGAAAATTTTGCACATAACCATTGAATTAGTGAAACAACTAATCATTGAATCAACTGATAAATCAAAATATCATTTAATCAACCGATAAATCACCCGCACCATTCAATCAACGAACCAATCAATCATCCGTGTATCACACTGTCAATAGCTAATCAACTAATCAATTGCTCAGTCAATCAATTGATCAAACAATCACCCCGGCCAATCAGTGAATCAATTGCCAATCAATCATCCGATCAATCAGTCAACAAATCAATGAACAATGTACCATAAATCCTCGAATTAGCCCCTTGGGGGTTTACCTATTTTTGAGGGTTTACCTATGTTTACTATACCTATTGAGTGGGGGCTTCTTTGAGGGGAGGGCTTATTCAAGGCGGGGCTTATACAATTGCCGCGTAAAAAACTCATTGTCAAAGCTGCTATTCTCGGCAATACTAAAGAACAGTCTAAATTCAAACATTGGTCTTTTTCAAAGTCTTCGTCATCATCTGGGCTGGAGGCTTATTCGAGGCGTGGGGGGGGGGCTTATAAACAAATTGAAGTTCTAGCACGGGGCTTTATTGTAGGGGATGGGCTTATTCGAGAGGGAGCCATTTCGAGGATTTACGGAATGGTCCAGTCAAGAGCACAAGGAAATAAATGGTTGATTGGTTTTTCTTGGAATGAATAAATTGCTCATTTTACAACGATTTCGTCTATAGAACAATATTACAAGATATTATCGTTCATTTCAATGCAATGCACTAATGAACCCTGTGTGAAGGAGCGATTTTGTCCTCCGTGTGTATTAGCTACTGTTCACTGTCTTTAGGTGATTACAGCAACAAAGGACTTCACATTTCAAGCTACCTCTGCGCAAAGCATGAAGGCATGGATGCAGGCTATTCAGGTCAGAAGTAATTTCATCAATTTCCAATAAAATGTTGGCTAATTTAGTTTGTTAGAAAGAGAAGTATTATAAGTAATCATCCCTGATTTTCCAAAACTAGATTTTCCTACAATTTTGAATGAATCCAGTGCATTTTTAACTGTAGTGTAAAAGTAAATATTCTCAATAGAGCTTTCAGGCATTTTGCAGACTTGGTAATTATAAACAGTGACATTTCAGATATCCTTTATCGAAATGCTCAAGTCACTCAATCAGCATTCTTACAACCCGCACCGTCTTAGGACCTTTGGAAAGTATTTTGTCGTATTCTATAGAGTAACGTGTAGTTTTGCAGGTTTTAATTAGGCTGTTTGTTCTTCAAGGAAGGAGTTGGGGCAGCATTGAACCTATCACAAGAGAGAATCAGGGTAATGTAACTAGTCTGTTGTTTACGATATTTTTGGTCCTTTTTCTATTTGTAGATCTATTTAGAAGTTCGTAAGCTAAGTAGCTCAAGGATTTCACAAGATTTTCCCAACTGAGATATGTTGCACCTAAAAGTTCCACCTAGCTTGCTTTATCTATTTTTGTGTATAATTATTGTCACATAGCGTGGTTTCCAGTCACATGGTATGTACAATGAAGCATTGCTTTATAGCATGAGAAGAGTGCAACGGAGCTTCACTGGTCAACGCATGAAGATTTTTTCTGTAAGATAAATATCTATGAATTTTTCACATTGCATTGCACAGCAAATGTTGTTACATGTCGCCCTCGTGTGATTTTAGACTATTGTTCGTACAAAGACGGAAAGAGAGAGGCATGCAAGACACACGTCGTCTATAGTAAAGAATGCTGCTGAGAGAATCAGAGCTGTCCAAGGAAATAAGGAATGTGCGGATTGCTTAGCACCTAGTGAGTCTCTTTTGCTGTTTTAGATATTCTCATAAAAATAAAGTGATAGCACCGTAAAATACAGTACACTATTCGTTCAAATTATATTCTGGGAGATGCCTTTTTGCCAGTCTAGAAGGTAAAATCAAAAAATTTTCTCCCACATAGATTTTATGTGTATATTACTTATTCTCAAGTTTTTACAGCTGAATTGAGTATATTGAAATGCAATAGTTTTCTTTCAATATTTTGTTGAGAAATGAAAGTAGTTGCCTCCCTCCCTATCAATTGTATAGTCCTACACTCGTCTTCCTTCATTTTCAATTGATTAGTTTTTCTACTCAACTTGTTTCCTAGGACCTGATTGGGCAAGCACAAATTTAGGTGTCATCTTTTGTATAGAATGTTCAGGTATTCATCGCGGATTAGGTGTTCATATTTCCAAAGTGAAATCGCTTACTTTAGATAGATGGCATGAAGATGCAGTCAAGGTTTGCCTGTTTCACTTCTTGATCTGTTTTGTTTTGAACTTTTCCCCTTTCTAGGATTTTTCCATAATTTCATTTTAAGGTCATAAGAAGTATGCTATTTCTATTTTCAAAGCAATAAGTAGGGCTAACTGCCCGGTGGGTCAACTCTCGTTTTCATGTGTAGGCATCCATATCTTAAAGACTTCCGAGACTGGAGTTCATTGTCATCTCAAACCTAAGACTTAGAGGTTAGAAGAAGGGTGTTTTTTGAAAGAAAGCACAAGATCTAAGAACTGGAGTCTTCTTAGGTTCAACTACCAATTTTATCTCCTTGATTTTCTATAGAAAGGGTCTAATTTTTCTTTGTTTCCAAAAAGAGGGGGGGGGGGGTAAATTTGAGTTAAACATCTGAGAAAGGGTCAGTTCTCTAGAACCTCAGGCATGATCGCTTATACTTGACTATGAAAGTTGACCCACCGGAGCTAGCTGATAATATTTGTGATTGGAGATGAGAAACAATAAATATGTATGCATTAAGGTATGCATATCTTAAGTTCGGTTCTGTCACGGTGGCATAATGCAGTTAAGGGCACCTTAGTTCAAGAACTAAGGGCCCCCAACGAAAGGAGACCCCGCATAAGTTTTTGCATTCTCTATTTTGGCTATGCTGTGCTAAAAGGCTTCCTAAGGCCCTCCGAAGAACTCTCATTAATCAGTGCTCCTAAATCACACAAGTGGACTCATTCACTACGTCTCTGGCTTACTCACCTTTAGGGCTAATTTCATTTTGCTGTCCCTACATGAGGACCCCACCTCACTACATTCCTATGGACTCCAGTGTCTCTGTTCCGCCACTGTGCTATCAAAAAATTTTAGGCTATGAATTATAAGGATTCTCCCAAACGTCGCAGACACCCTCATTACTAAATATAAAAGTTAACCCTATGTACCCTTCGAGATAATTTCATGTTTCATGAAAACTGCCTGAAAATACGTGCTTCTTGGATAAGGGACAGCACGCACTATTTCTTAAAGTGAATCAGACAATCCTTTAACATAGAAGAGCAAAGAGATGGAGTGCAAGCTAGAACTGTGTCTCATTGACCAGGTTCCATGTCAATTCTAAGCTACTGTAATAAACTTATAAGACACTGCCTTGAATTGTCAGGAATTGTCTTCTCTTTTGTAGAACTTATGATTTTGTTTTAGATTTTGCACAAATCTTCCCAGTAACCAGTTGTCTTTTCTTTGTGGCTAGGCTATGGAAGAACGTGGAAACACTCATATGAATAGGATACTTGAAGCCAAGATTGGAGATTATGTAAAACCAACTCGTTATTCTTCAAAGTAGGTATCTCCGACTTCGCTTCTCTTGTTTTACTCTGAAACCGCTGCTCAGAGATTTTCAGCCTTTCTGACATATTCAAGTAGTATGTTTGTGTAAATATAAGTGGTGATGGCATTTGTGACTTTTCTGTATGACGGCAAAAACACCCGTTTTCGATGTTGTATGGTTTTCCAAGGTGTATTTATCTACAGATGAAGATATTTTCTGTGACCTGGTTACTTTCAAAGTTCTAACAATAGAGGTACCATAAGAATTAAAAGGACCCAGCCCCTTTTGTTAAAATGAGTTGGATTTTAGGGGGCTCAGTCGCCATTGCAACGATCTTTTAGTGAGGTAGTGAACTCTTAACTTGGTAGTTACGGCTTTATGTATATATTCCTGTATTTAACTTTTGTCTAACCATGTATGTATTTAACTTTGAACAGTTTGAATTAAATGTTGAGTTTGGTCAAGGGTAAGGCTCCTTGAAGTAGCATCCAATACAACCCACCCTCATAGCTTTTTAGTGTACCACCACTGTTTAATAGTGTATTGTTTTTGTGTCTGCAAAAGTTAGTTAGTTTGCTGTTTCCTATTCGAATCGTTTATATGACGTCTTGCTTGTTTTTAAGGGAAGAAAGGCGCAAGTTCATCACGGCCAAGTACGCAGACAAGCAGTTTTCACTTTCAGACGATGAAGTTGATTTAGGAGACGAGCTCTCTTTACAATCTGACAGTAGCAATAATGAGGAAATTGATCAAAATATACTATCAGAGGTAAGACACTTTGGTCTTAATATTACGAATTTCTTAAGTATCTTAACCTGCAAATGTATGTATACTGGTCATCTTTGATGTTAACAGGACCTTGATTGATAGCAGCTTCTGAGCAAGCTGACCAAGTTTTATCCTGTATAAATATAGATTATTATTGTTATTATTATTATTATTATTATTATGCAAATGGTCCCTCTCCCCCACATCTGCATGCTCTTTCTGCTTCCAATCTGAGACTCTTCAACATGTTGTTTCCAGTTGCAAATCCTATCTTCAAGATGGTAGATATACCTGGCGTCATAATTCCGTCCTTTTACACCTTGCGAAAACTCTCTCATCAGTAGTCAATAGCACATTATATGCAGATCTTCCCTTTTTTCCATCTCCTTCTTTGATAACTGGTGATTCTCTTCGTCCAGACCTAGTCTTAGTAAGTAGCAGTTCATGCGTTTACCTGCTAGAAGTCACTGTTGGCTTTGAATCAAATATACAGATAAATAGTGACCGTAAGGCTACTAAATATCTCCCTCTTATTGCTGACCTCCAAAATTCTTATTCTACTGTGAAACTTATAAATCTCTCCATGAGTGCTCTCAGAATACTTGGAACGTCTTCTGAGTTCTTTCCATCTATGCTCAGAGACTTAAACTTCGATGATTCTACTAAACATAAAATCCTGTCGAAAACAATTAATATTGCAGTACGTTGTACTTATTATATCTTTTGTAGGCGAAATAAACCTTGGACTAACCCTAATGTACTGGACTATTGACTATGACTTTACTACCTTAGTATTACAGTTACTATTGCTATTACTTCAATTTGAGAATTTGAGTTTTTTTTTTTTAAACTTAAGTTGCAGACTTGCCAATTATGCACTGCCTTAATATAGTGAGGTGTATGATTGTATACTTAGATTGCATTAATATCATGAGGTTTCAAAAAAAAACATTATGTTCACTCTTGAGCACTAAATATAGCTCTACATTCACTGATCAGCTAAATGGAAATGATGCTGCATTTTGTTGTTTGATAAGTCATTTTTGTGTGCATGATTTTCAATAGGTAATCTATTTGAGTTCAATGCGTGTTTTACATATATTGTTTGATCGCCGATCACCAAATGGATAAATCAGCACTAGGTAATAGCATAGTTTTCAATAGTGTTGAAGCAGCTCCATTCGTTATCAACAGCATGTAGAATAGAATACAGGATCATAATTTTAACATACAAATGCATTTAAACGATCTTGCGCCGAAGTATCTGACTGAGTTAATCACATTAAAAATACAACTGGACGATGACCAAGATCTGCCGATGATAATTTTATTCTTAAAACGCCAAGATCACAACTTTTGCATTTCCTTCTCCTCATCTTTGGAACAGACTGCCACATGCGTTGCGATGAACGTGTTCTTTAGATTCTTTCCAGTGTAGACTGGAGACATTTGTTTCTAGAATATTTTAACTGGCTTTTGGTGTACTTCCAAACAACCACTTATTTTAGCATTGTATTGTACATATTTTTATGAAATTTTATCCTGCTAGCTAAGTTTTTATGAAAGCTATGTAAAGCGCCTTTGAGCCATGAGGTTAGACGACACAATATAAATGTCTTTTGTAATTATATTATTGCTATAATTATAATTTATAACGGAGACTGTGCATATGTGTGATGGCAGGTATGTACGTATCTTGACATGGTACGCTGTTGCTGACAACATACCTTGATTTAATTTTGAATTTGGACAGTCTTCTGGTGTTTACACCCATAAAGAGTATTTGCCTAAATTACATTCGACGACGTTTATAAAGCTCTTACGACCAACTTTCGATCACGTTTGCACAAAATCTTAAAATTTTAAAAATCTGATTCTTGGACTAAATGTTTCCTTAATATTTATAGAATCTTCCTTTTACTTACGTACTATAAGTAGTACAACGAATCATTTCATTTCATTTTAAATTATTTACCCATGGTTGCCCCATCAATCGAAGAAGATTGCTTTACAGGGGGCCGTGCTTAAAAACTAAGAAAAATTATCTATCCTTTAAAAACCTTACCCTAATTCTAATAATACATATATAAATAAAAGAAAAGAAATAGCAAAATAAATCATTTATTTACAGCGTCTTTAAACGCTTTGAAAGAGGACGTCTGCTTGATTTCCAATCATAGATAAATCTTAACAGATTTGCACTTAAAAACAGAATTTTGATTATTCAATTAATTTCAATACATAAAGATGATCATAGTTTTTCATTACTTAACTAGACTGATGACGATCTGAGCCTTTTTGGGTCATCAATGCATTCAACTCTCGTTTGTTTAGTTGAAGGATGCAAGGTAAGACGCAGTACTCCTCTGTACGTCTTCTTATTGACCAACGACGTAGGTACGCCCTAAATAAGTAGATGGATCCGGCTTTAGAGCGTGGTTTTTCTCAAGGAACCAGGGGGTCAGTGAAAGGCATGTACGCTCTGAAAGGGGGAAGGGATACCCAATAAAGCGTTCGAAAACATACAAGGGAAGGGGGTCTCTTCAAGAAACGTGCGTACAACGAAGTAAGTTTCAAACGCTAATTACTTGCGAAGCATCCTAAATATGTAAAACTATCTTTTAGTAAATAAATGAAGCTCGTCATGAAAAACTTTAATTTTAGAGTTGAGATTCCTCAGGTATGCATTAAATGTAGCAAACTTTGAAAATAGTGAAAGCAATAGATTCAAATATTTAAGAGGGGGGTAGTTAATGACTTAAAGGTATGTACGCTCAGGGGAGGGGAGTGCCTCGAAAACATACAAAAGTATACAAGGGGGAGGGGGTCCAGAATCGATCAATATGGAGCGTACGTACTTTTTGAATGACCCCCTGGCATTCATCTAAAAGTTGATTCTATACGTAACAAAATGGATTCTCTCGGGGGCAAGGGGATTATGGTATTTAGAGGTACTATCTTAGTTTACGAGTGCATGACCTTTTTCGTCTGCATCGGGCTCCTTCCTTTCTGTTGAAGTAAAGAAATAGTGCTGTGCATTCCACCCAAGTTGCATGCGGCATTTTTGGAACCTATCTGATTGCGTATATAGTACCTACGCTACGTCACTGCATTGCTTTGCAAAACTAACATTTTGCTTTATATAAGTTATGTTGTGAGTAGGATTAGCTAATGGTTTAATAATTGAATTTTAACCCATAAAACTTGTTATCGTATTCTGTTTAAAGAGATCATAATAATGAATGATTGTGTAGAGAAATATTGGCTTGAAGTATATAAGGATATTTTGTCAAAAATTGTTGGAAAATAAACTTAAGAGAATATCAATGAATTATGACAGATCTCTGCTCCAGAGGTGGAAAAAATTTTCCCTCTCTAGGAACCTAAGTATCTAGCTCAAGACATCTGCAAAATGTTAAAGTGGGCGAACCTACATAATTTCTGTTTGTACATTTATTTATCTATGTATGTGTTATTCCGTACATCGATATATTAACTGTTTTGTGACTAGAACATAAAATTTCAAATCCAGAGAGTCATAGATTCTTTTCTTCTAAGTTAACTTGAATTATATCATTGGAGTTTCATAAGTGTTTTGGCGGTTCAAGAGTTTCCTGTGAAAGCCTATGCAAATATTGCTAGCAGCGTTCCTAGATTCCAAGGTTCCTATACTTTTTCCACCTCTGGACCTCTACTCCTAGAAACCTATTCAATATAGAGTATCTTAACAAGAGTTAAGTAGTAGAGTTACTTTGATGTTTTGATTTATAGTTTACATAAATACATTTAAATTGTAATATTACCAAATCTTATCTATAAATGGGTATTGCTGACAATGTTGGGCAATTTGAATTTTTATTGAAGTAACAATTAATTGAACTGATAAAGTTTGATTTTGCAACCGGATGATTATTGTTTACTTCTTTTTCATGTTAGTTCGTGTAGCTTTTATTGATTTATTCTCATTTGTGATAATTGATGTTGATTCATAATTTGAACTTAATGCCTGATGCTTTCTTTCAAATAGTTTTGCACTGAGATTTTAGTATTGTTTAAAATACCCATTTCCGGCCTTTCTAGGAATGTCACCGAGATCAGTCAATGGAAGATGATTCGGAAAGGACGCTAACTGTAAATACTGACATAAGAGCAAAAGGTAAAGAAATCGGCGATGAGGACGATGATGGCAGTGAGAGTGATGATGGAAATAGGGAATCAAAGTCAACACAACAGACTGAAAGTAATTTTTGAGAGAAGAGACTGTATGTTGTGGTTGTTTTTTTGAAGCCCTAGTGGAGGATATTTATCTTATCATACAGCCTATCGACTGTAGGTGCTAGGTAAATCTTATGAGTTGACCAGGGTTAGTAGAATGTCGTTTTGCAATGCACACTTTACAGCAAACAGACCGTATGTTATGTTGTGATTGTTCATGAATCAGGACTGGCTTCTTGTTGGACCAGGTTTTTTTCTTCATTAGATTTCGTATGTACAATTAGAGTTAGTGGGTTGTATTTGGAGCAATGTTAACTTATAGAGGGCATTTAGATAGGACTGTCCTGTGGTGTTCTGACTAGGGACCAACATTTGATGGGTGCCGGATTAAAGAGTAAGTTGACAAGATAGATAAAGGTAATCTTATAGTGTAAATTTGCTCGATTTGCATTGCTATAAACTTACACGAAGTAACACAAGCATTACCAGTTGTTCGTCCTTACGTCGTTGGACTTATAATATCCCTTCCCTACATTGCCAGCTATTTCTACCACAATGGGTAGAGCACCATTTTTGTTTTACGAACATCTTTTTGAGAGATTGGGGATTAATTTTCTGTATTTATATTTTCTTACTTATTTTGACAATTTATTTACAATATTAACTATCAATAATAGTGATATTATTTAAATATCATCATTGCTCTTTCCATACTTAACCCTTGAAAACTACTATATTTGAAGAAGTTATACAAATTAAATCGAATGAATTTAATTAACTATTACTAGCAGATTTATGTTCCTTTTCTTTCATCCATTTGTCTTTACTGTCATCACCTATGATACCTTTTGAAAGCCTGGTTCTCATATGCCATAAAGATCGTAAATATCGGGGATTTTTCCGATCCCCGATTCTTATGATATATGAGAACAAGCAAAATGAAGCATCCCAATCTGTCCCCGACGATCCCAGTTCCATGTCATAAGAATCGTAAGAATCGTAGGAATAGGAAGCGTTTCTATTTTTCTGATGCGTCTCCGACAATCTCCGATCGACTGGGATTCTTACGACATATGTGAACAGGGCTATCGCAAGGATCATAATTGTCATTAAAATCTGGAATCGGAAAAATCCCCGATCTTTACGATTCTTGGGCATATGAGAACCAGGCTGAAGCACCCGCAACCAGGCCATGTCCAGTTCACCTTATTGCTCTGTGGACCATAGTCTAATGTATTATTGTTCTTGTCTCGTTACATGTGTAAAAATGATTTGTTTTCTTGTGATAAGAAGAGTTGGTACAGAAATGCGAGAAGATCCACAAATTAATCCGAAAAAATCGTTGATTTTGATTGGCAGAGATGAAATGCAGTAAATTATATCAATGGTGCTACTCATGTATTACAGAGTCTGGTAACAATATCTGTAACAATGCTAGCAGTGTCTTCTATTTGTTTGGTTGCTACCCTCAATAAGTATTGTAGATGAATCTGACTACGAACACATCGGTAGATCTTTTAGTCATGTAATCACATTGAATTCATTTAACATGGCAAATAGAAAACTACAATGTAGATTTAATTTAATGAAAGCTATGCCAGCGAGGACAAATGTTTTTGTGAAAAGTGAGTCCATCCAAGCTGGTAAAATTCACTGGGTACTTTCTATGAGTCGTTTGCTTGCAATTCATTCACCGCCCAAAGTATCGAGAGCTGTAAAGTAATGTGAACCATTAATATAATTAGCCATTAATATATAGCGAAAGAAAACATAAAAGTAATATTTTCGAATTTGACAGTATGGTTTTCCGTAAAAACAATATTATTTGTTTCATTCCTTGTCGACTTTGTTGCAAGTAACCCAGTTATTCCAGGGTTCTCCTTTTTTTTCTACCTATTTGTTTTTCTATTTGTGACGAATATACTGATCTGACGAGCATAGCCGCCAAATGTTTGAGACCTCTAATTATGTCTGTTTTATCCTAAACTAACTGATCAATCAGCATGCAAAATGGGCCTAAATTTAGCTATGGAACTCGTGTGGTGAGAATCCTGCATGATGATTGGTCAATTAGGTAGGGAGAAACTGCATCTGATCAGACTCTTAAAGATTTGGCGGCTATACTATCTGACGACGAATTCAGATGTTTCGCAATCATCTTTAGAATTTTTATTGCTCAAGCAAGTCCCATTGAGCTCGAACCCCTATAGGATTTCTTGGCTGTTTCTAGGGAGCTTCTCTCGATCTCAGAGCGCCTAAATTTTGAATACACGAAATCAAAATATCGACAAACCTCCCCCTGGTGAATTCACAGCAACATGGAAGCATGAAAAGACAGCACTTTGTCTTTCCCAAGTGATTTTGGATCGCTGTTGTTTGCACTGAATTTGTTTCTACGAGATTTTGGCCTACTATCCCATTTTTAAAGCATGTTTAGTTACAATAGGCCTCAGCACAAATCTTATAGTGGTTTCTATTCTGACTTAGAAAATGCGCTGTGGCCTCAAATTGAAAACTTGGCAAATCAAAGCTGCAAACTTCCCCGAATGCTGGATGTTCCTCGCGAACTGTTTCTTACCTTTGCATATTGGTGGGTGGAAAGTCAGCACCTTTTGCTTCTTGAACAAGAACACTGTTCCATTCTCCAAGCTTACAGCTGCGTCAATAGAAGCTGAAGCTCCAGGCCAACCTTGTTTGATTAGTTTAGGATAACCATTTTCAATTGATCCAGAGGTCGGATCGAACCTGTGGACGGACGTGCAATCGATCAATAGAGATGCATCAAGATCAAGATGGTGGAAGTTAAAAGGAATGGATTGTGGTAAAATACCAGCCTTCCTTGGTAAGTTTAGTCTTTCATTTCTTATTACTATTTAGCCTTAGCTTAGATTTGTAACTATACGCATTCTGACATTAGAGTCACTAAAAGACCTAGCAACAGCTCTGGGTGAAACAAAAGGAATTCTTTTTCTGAAGGATTGACAACGTGATGTACGTTTATGACTATGCAAAATTCATCAAGTTTATAACAGATTTTGCTAAGAACTTGTCCTAAAGCAAGCAAATGAGCTATCACGGCACTAGGATCTAGAACCCCTGGACTTATGGAAATGAGCACGAGGAAGTGAGAAGGCCACGATGTACAGTTCTTAAAAAAACTTCCTGCCCAGCTAGAGAAGTTCCTATCAAACTTATTTTTTGGTAACGACAAAGCAGGATTTAAGGGAAATTAAAGTGAAATTAAAGTGAAAATGCAAAGAAATAAGTGACCAGGACAAGATTTGAAATCACGTCTCTAGACACGATTAATATTTAAAGATAGAACACACACAATTCCGGGAAGAAAATAGGCTTCATCACCTGTAAAAATACTCTTTCTTGAAGAAGTAAACTTTTCTTTTGTCCTTCCAATAAAATGCAGCATCAAGATTATCTGGTACACCAGCCCATTCGTCTTTTATATATCGTGGGTTCCTATCTGAACCCCAAGTCCAAACTTTGTTGCCTTTAAAAAAGTGCACTTTCTGATCTGGCATCGTCAAGGATGCATCAACACCAAATGGTATTTTGCTCAAAGTATGGTTATTAAGTGCCATTGGATACCCGTTGATCAAGGCGGCATTTTGGACTTTAAATTTGTAAAGCATAGAGCTGTCGAACAATATGATGTCCTTATCTGGCCATAACAACGCTGCATCAATATTTCTTGGTTTTCCGAGAAACAATTTGCTCGAATATTTTGCTGTGGAAGCAAAACGACTGTTAATATCCCACTGCTGTCATTCCATGCGGTTCAAGAAAGCTCGATACACTTTTTATTTGCAAGATTAGCAAAGCAAGATAAGCAAAAAGTTCTTAATAATTTTGAAGAACATTTTTCGGTGCCAGCAAAGAATATGGCGACCACTCCGATGCACATACGCAGCATAGCTAATAACTTTAAGTAAAACAAAAACAGTTGAATACCATTTCCTAGTTAAATGCATTAAAAATGAGATAAATGAGATCGATTACCTTTGTGCTGGGCCAATTTGCATTCTCTGGCCTCCATGACACATTGCTGTTCTTTCGGACTAAATTGCAATCCCAAATCGCATAGGTACTCCTCCGTAATGCCGTCTATGCATTCAAACCAAGACTTGCAATCCCACGGGTTTTGGTATTTTATTACTCTGCCATTGCTAAATGTGCCGACTCTTCCATTGCAAAATGAACCTATTTTAAACAAAACTGGCGAGATCAATAAGCGTTGGGGAGAAATAGAGGTATCTGAGACTGTGGTAGCCCATGTAGGTTTTTTGACAATCTGAATTTGCTGTAATTATGAAGGGATTCAGTTATTTACGTATGCTCTGTAATAATTTCCAATGTAATATATCTAATATAATATGATGTATCGTATTTATCATAAAAGCAACATAATTGACAGTGTCTAAATTTGCGACTTTTGTACAGCAAAGAAATGCTCAATTGTAACTCACGTATAATTGAGAACAGAGTTGACAGTAACGGCTGCAGAGTGAATTTCGGATAGGGGGGGGGGGGGGAGGTTGAGAAGTTCATACATGTATACAACCTTTATATTAATTGTCAATGTTGAGTGAATTACTGCTTTTAGAAGTGATAGAGGGCAAACACTGCATCTACGGTCCATGATTGAGAGCTGCTTACCTCTTTGAGCATGAATTTGAATTAGGCATTTGTTGCAGGTAGGGACGAATACCTCGCCCTTGTCACAATCGTGTGTTTTTGCGATTCCGCTCTTGCAAACCAGGTACCTGAATGGATTTTGCAACGCGTATGTCCCATCTGGCCGATTGTAACACAGAAATAATTCCTCATCTTGTCTGCTGAAGTATTTGTCTAGCAAAAATATACATCACTTTTAGGACTTACTTCCAGAACGAAAAAAGTCAAAGCATGCTAAAGATATTAAGCTGCAATTTGATGTTAGGGATCTGTCTCTAAATGTCTTTTGCTGTATCTTCCAACTCAGGAGTTCTTCGTCACACCACTGATTAGTATGTTCCTTTTTTCCAATATTACTGATGAAGTTAGATAGTAACAAGTCAGTTTTTATATCATACGTATTTTTTTGTTAACATATTATTGGTACGGAAAGTTAAACGTAAAATATTGATTACTAATTTCTCAATTAACTGAAGGTAGTGTATCTCCAAGGTTTTACCTTTGTTCAAAAGATATCGACTTGAAATTTCCAAGCAATCAAATAAAAGTATCCTGATTCCAAACTATCAAAATATCTCCCTCAAAGCAACACAACAGAATTTAGCATTACAAAGTCTTTGGAACACATATTTCTTCTATAGCACGCCAGTCATACTTCTATTGTGTTTCTGTAAACTTAGAAGTCTAAACAAAGCAGTATGTTCTTTGCGAGACATCCAGACCAATGATTTAAGGTTAGTCCACTAGAAATTAAAGATATGGTCTCAACATATTTCCTGTGTCCAATGGCATAGTGTGAAGTAATTCTGGGAGGGGGGGGCAGTCCCCCACATCTTCTATAGTTCCCGATTAAGGGCTAAAGGCAGGATTTTTCTGACACAGTTTGTACTTACTTGCAGCGTCTCAAAAGTAGTAAATGTGATACAAATATACCGACAAAGGAGAAAGTCTAAGATTTATGACAGATTCAGTACTCGGAAGTATTAGCCTCCTTTCCCCTGCCCCAAGTCACTGCACTACTACTCGTACCTATCACTTTCTACTTTCTGCCTTGCAAAGTACTTATCCAATGCACTCTAGTCATTAAATCTGCTTTGTATCGTAGATAAATAACTTAGAATCTTAGATGAAGTCGACACATGCAATGAAGCATAAAATATAGAGAATTTGATTGGCTAACAGAAACCGAAGATTATTTCACTCAAATATTTAAACTCTCATTAACTTCAGCCTAAATCTACGTATTTTTCTTCACTCGACATTATAAATGCTCCTTATTTTAAACTTGAAATATTTCTACTTCCCTCTGCAACTGTATCTGCTTCTGGACCTTCATTTCTGTATTTCTGGTTCCTGTCATGCCTTCGATTTCTTATCTGTAATCTTTTAGTAATGATTTATTTCATTATCAAATTCTATCCTCACACATAAGCATTCTTCTGACATAGTTACTTACCCCAGAGGCGTGAAGTCTCCGCTATTGAAACTATCGCTAAGATGAAAACAAGCAATGTGTCCATGACTGAGATTCACTCTGCTGCATATACACATACCAAGTAAGACCATGGATTTATAGGCTCTTTTGAAAACATTTACGTTGGACCTATCAATGTTTGCAAAAAATATGTACAATGGGTTCTTTATTCGAAAACCCCTTGCTATTATTGTTTGTGCTGGCTGCACAGTTGTTCTTGGCAAAACAAGCTGAAAAAGGAAAATATCAGTTCTTTCAGAGTACTAGTCATTTAAATTGATTGCTCTTCTGGCAGATATTACTTGCAAAGGGCTCTTATATAAACCTTACATCTCAATGAGGGAAAAACTCTGTGACCACGCTTAGTAGACACAAATTGGTAGAAAGCATGCAACACACATTTAACGTTCACGGTCGGAAAAATTACACTATCTTTTTACATAGTGCTAGAAAAATCCTAAAGAGTGCTATCCTTCACTTTAAAAAGTTTTCAAGTGGAGCCAAAGAACTGGAAAAATCATTGATTTTGATAGCCAGTACTGGCGAGAGTATAAGGCCTGCTGGGGACTTTCCTGCGGGAGAGGCAAGCACCCCATGAAGTTGTTATACTTATAGAATCATGCTATTTACCACACAAATGTTGCTTTAAAATTTTAGTAGATGTTCTTCAATCATGGGAGCCACGCCCAGTTTCCTTGCAAATTGTAGGACCTACATCCCCCAAGGATAACTTCTAGGAACGCTCCTGAATGCCAAAATAGAACATTTTTAGCTCCTATGTAGCGTCAAGCAAAAGTACTATTCTTTGACGTTCTGGCTAGGCATCTGTTGTTGGTTTGTGTTTAAGATCCGGCTTATCGTAAGAGACTGCGTAAAGATTACAACTTCATAAGAGTTATTCGTGTACGTTCACGTGGACTTGCCTCCATATTGAGTTACTGTGAACCTTGTTTACAATGAACAAAGCCCTGTAATCCGGTATACTTGTGTACAGATTTCTAACCAGTTTTGTTTAGTGCATTCAAGAGTCTAAACACTCGCAGATGTTTATGCTTTGCTTGCTGGCTTGGTTATGCACTGAGTGAACGGTGATCTGGGTGCTGAACATGCCACCATAAGACAGAGCACAGTTATATCTAGCCACATGCAATATCGACCTAACGTCTGGTAAGAACAATGGACTTTTAAGCACCGATTCATTATCTATTCTTACATGTAGCCTGTTGATGGCTAAATATGCATTGCATGACGGTATTTATGCCTCGGTGTTAACGCTTCCACGGTCTGTTATGCACACGGTACTAGATGCAGAGATCTTCCAGACGAGGGAAGTCTTGGTGCTACATTCACTCCAGCTCGGGTACAAGCTCACTCGTTAGGGTTTCTCGCATCTGAATGTTTCAAATTACAATGGACCAACTGTTACCAGATTACCCTGAGGTGAGAACGTCGTTCAAGTTTTTTTTTGAAAAATGCTACTACGAATTGTTTGTGATTTTGGCGAACTTGTTCAAACATTTTTACAACCAACAAACAAGCTACGCACTATGAACAATTCTTAATAGTAATCGGATTAAGTCTGCAATATTGCAGATTCACTTTTTGCGCGTAGATGTTTTTCT
The DNA here is from genome assembly GCA_964019165.1 of Mastigias papua. Classification (NCBI taxonomy): domain Eukaryota; kingdom Metazoa; phylum Cnidaria; class Scyphozoa; order Rhizostomeae; family Mastigiidae; genus Mastigias; species Mastigias papua. Next base: position 18,723,549 of record OZ025269.1, read on the forward strand.
GAGGCATATTATACGTGTAAAACTCTTCCTTAAACCATCCTGCAACATTAAAAAGGAACAATTCACTATGCTTTCAAAGAGCTCAAGAAATATGAATAGACAAAGAAGAAAGAGGGTTCAGCTCTGTCTCACTTGAATATGAACTAATTTTCCTATAATCAACCTGTCCTCTGTTGCCTTGACTTTTATGAATAGAAACAGTTGTTCTCTACATTTTGAGGCTATGGTAGATTTTGAAAGACACAGTTCAGTTATTGGCAATTTATTCGTAAGATGTTCCTTGCAGAATAATTGACGTCCTGTTTATTACTTGCTTTGAATCAGCAATAGCTACAAGTTATGCATTCATATTCCGGTTATTTCACAACAATGGTATGGTGGTAAGGGAATTTATCAATGTTGTAACACAGGTTTCATGAAAACAAGACACTAATATGAAAATATATACTACAAATGAATAATAATATATCATGAAATCATGAAATACTATACTATATTATATATATATATATATATATATATATATATATATATATATATATATATATATATATATATATATATATATATATGTGTGTGTGTGTGTGTGTGTGTGTGTGTAAGAAAAAGTCAAAAATATACTTCACTTAAATTGTAGACGTTTCGATAAATATCTTCATCAGTACTCATCAGTACTATATGAATGCGGCTCTGATTCAGTGATCAGTACAATCCAATTTTATTACTGCATTTTATTCTATGCATCAGGATTAAGACTGTCTTAAAGCATCTAGGTACAATTCAAAGTAATTTCCTTGAACTGTATAGTAAACTTTTACACAATCACAACATAAAAGACTTGTTAATGCTAAACAAAATTCTCGGATAGGCGTGATAGGGAGCATCATTGATAGTACTCTAGAGAGGCACTTACTTCATGTATTGGAGAACGGTGCTGGAGTTTCTTATGTTCTATCGATTCCATTTTCAGGGTTTTGCTAAAGAAATTTGCAATCACTCCCAGACGTCTTTGAAGGGCGACCTAAATAACGCACTTTATACGTAAATAGCTACAAGAGCGTCTGGTCAACATTGATGGATGAAACTCCCCTTCTGGATTCAAGGTTTAGATGTCTCAGAATTATCACAAAGCAAGTTGACTTGTGTGCTTTAAAGGAAGCTTATGCAAATCAATATGGATAATATGGGGAGAGGGGGACGTTACTCAGCTAGCTCAGAGAAGTCCTGTAGGTGTTTAACAGATTTTAGGAGGGGTGGGTGTACATTCTATCTAGGTAACGAACTTATAAAAGTTTAAGAAAGCTTGTCAGCAATGTGTTTAGAATGCACACAGCCTGTAATTATATGCAAGTATAATGCTGGTACATGCGAAATTTATCAACGTTTAAAAAACTTTGCCTTTAAGGATTGCCGCGTGGGCCAAGACTCAAGAGGACTAACTATGATAGACTATGGATATGATGCTCCACCGCAAGGGTATGATATGTCTGGCATCCCGATTCATTCTATGAAGCACGAACATTATAAGCTGGATGATAGTCCTGTGAACCTTATTATGAGCAAAGTAAGTAACGATATTCTGCTGTATATATTCGAATTAATGACTAGTATATTGGGTTTTCTGCTTAGTTAAATAAGTATTCGGACTGTGCATATGTTAAGCGAACATTTCACAGCCTTTCGCTCGTTTTGCATAAGAATTTCCCGGCAAAAATTGAGCTTAGAATGTTAAAGTATTTTGCCAATCCTGCTTTAACGCCGAAGTCCTGTTCACTGTCTGCTTGAGGGCATTTAGAAAGGATAGCGAACTGTTTCCCTTTTGGCTAACTATATTTTCCAGCACATAAGGAAACAATGATCATAGTTGCTAGTAAGTTATTTGCAACAAAACACAAGAGAGATGACTATGACCAAGCATGATCAACAGAATAGACAAATTGCAGGTCGAAATTTTCTCAAACTCTCCAATTTACGGTAAAGCTTGATCAACTACCTTTTCTTAGATACAGGGGAAGGGGCTTGACGCTCCATGCCCCCCAGTGGGCACATCTCTGAAGTAAGCACTCTGTCGATTCCACTCTTCCTAACAGGTCGCCAGTGTGTTCAATTCATGACTCAGTAGCTATGGTTACGGTGCAGAAAAGCAAGTCCTTACATAGAGGTGTAGCAAGCATTTCGAAGATGGATAGGCAAAGGAGTTGAAAATCGCAGCATCCTACAGTTTAGGAGCTTCACCCGACCGCACCAAATTACGAATTATACTAGTGTACTTTTAGAGTATACTTATTGAAAATAGAGTAGGATAGGGAGGATCCAGGCAGGGTAGCATTGAGTGCAAGATAACTTTATTTGTAGCAAGCCAAACGAAGGGGGCACTCTGTAGTTTTGCGAGGCTTTGCAAATAGATTTTCTCTAGACAAAAGGGATATTTTCAACTTTTAAGGACACTTTTTCAGCATTTGCAAAATTTGGGGCGAGTACATGCTCCTAGTGTCCCCTCCATTCATAATAAAACAAAAGCTATGAATATTGAGGCTCAGTGCAAAATTGGGCAGTCTTATAAAAAGAAGTGTGCATAGCAATGAAAACCATTCTGTTTTGTTAAAAGTCTACAACTCTTCACAGGAAGAAGAAAGAAGGAGACTTAGGAGGGAAAGAAACAAAGTTGCTGCATCAAAATGCAGAAATAAAAGAAAAGAACATATAAAATCGCTGATGAAGGTAAAAATCATTTTGCATTGTTTTTAATGGTAGTTTTTGTGAGGAAAAGTGAATGCTATTAGATTTCTAGTTATACGGGTTCAAATCTTTTCAGCAGCCATCAGTTTATGGGACCATCGAGGAAATCTTGATTCTGCGTTGCGTAAGAAAGGTCATAGTGTCCTCTTACCATTTCTGTCCAATTCCCCAAGTTGTGTTGAGATGTTAAAAACGTCTTTATCTGTCGATTCCTTTCCATTACACCACAAGTGAAATGCCCCGTTAGAGAAATACAGTTCAACCCGTAGTGAAACTGCTCACATTATAAGCGAAAATGAAGGGCATGGTCAGAAAACCACTCCAGAGCCCCTATTTTCATGGAAATCTGTAGTGCTGAACAATCTCTGTAATTAGACATCGATTTTATTGCAAGGTAGGTAAGGAGGGTATACTTGCTAACGGTGCATTTCAATTTTGCTAGGAATCCGAGGAGCTTGAGAACAGAAACAGTAGTTTACAAAACGAAATAAACACTCTACAATCGGAGATAAAACAACTTGAAAGCATGTTGGACTCTCACCGATGCAGTATGTCATGCAAAGTGTCCAACTGACTACCTCGACTAAAATGACATTTAAGAAGACTGAGACAAATGATCAAGACTGATGCATTGACGTGAGATTGTTTACTACGAAAACGAGATTGCCAAGCTGCACACATGACATATCAGGAGTAAATAACACACGACTTGTATACACATGAGCTGGGTCCTGAGAATTTACTAGGAGGAGAATACTGTTGCTTGGCGACGAATACAACGGAACGTATACTGTATCGAAACTAACTAACTTCCTTGTAAAGATAATCTAATTTCGTATATTTCTACAGACACATGACGTAATTCTCTTTACAGGGCATTAGTCGTCAGGTCACTTAAATGTTTGACTATCAAGAAGGACACGTTCTAGCAGACTTCTATAAAATTGGAGATAAACCCAGGGATGCCTACACTGGGGGGGGGCAGGGGAAGCTGCCCCTCCTGCCCTTTCCAATGACTTAATTATTTTAGTGCAAAAATGTTTATAATGTGCCCTCAATATGAACCTTACCCCCTGCCCTCGGTGCGGGCAGGCGTGTCAGGATAAACCATTGCACCAAAGTAACCAGAGGAATATAAAACGATATGACCTGACACCGAAAAATGAGATCATCAATGGTTCAATTATGTTAGTGAAGTAGCAAGGTCCTGCAATTTGGCTCCGCTCTCTTTTCTAACCAGCATAGAGTATCCACAAAACAGAGAAATGAGACCATGGGCTAGAAACTCTTTCAAGGCATCGCATATCCTCAGTGGTATTGAAGCATTCTACCCTTAGTCATTATGATTCTAGCCATCCTAAAAACTATCAATAGCGCTGTGAAGCTATAGAGCTTGTAGAAAGAAAAACTGATGATGAGTGAGAGAATTAGTTGTAGATATATCTTATACCTATTACATGCAACCAAATTTAGAGTATGCTAATGAAGAAATTAACAGCCATTGAAGAAGTTTCTACAGCTCAACATTATGATGACAACAAATGTCCAAAGAACTGATAATATTAGTATGAGGTATTTAATTAATTTATTTTTTAATAAATTAATGATTTCTAAAATATGTAATTTGGCAACAGTGCAGCATTCTTTCTAAGGGTCAGATTGGCAGTTAGTCAGTTGTCATATTAACGGCAAGTTATCTGAGAAACTAATTGTGCACAATGTAATTATGATTGAAGTTAATTAATTTTTCGCAAGACACTAAAAACGAAGCTAAAAGTAATGCAGATTACGAAGACAAGCCACCTAATTCTCTTTTTCAGGGTAATATAAAGACCCTCGGTTTGAGGAGTATGAACGATAAATCTTATGAAAAGTGTTAACATAAATTGCAATTCTGTTTCAGATTCATTTGTTAATCATAATTAAAATAACTGAAACATGAAACACTGTTCTTGTATTTTCAATTCTCAGCCGTTAAACTTATACGACCCAGTTACAGGATTCTAACTGCTCCAGATGCATAACTACAGGGAATCTTGGAGGTCTAGACCCATGCCCGTTTCCTCAAATGAGGGAAAGTTTTCATCTCCTGGAAGATTATGACATCATCATTAAACATGACGGATACGAAATCAAGAAACTTCCTGTAATGCTTCTTCCGTGTACAACTGAAAAATATTACCCCAGCAAAATCCTATTAAAAAGCCTTCGAAAATTCCTAATTGCACATTATTTTTCTTTTCAAAACTGAAAGTTCTCCAATAGTCAATTTAGAAAACAGAAGGGGCAAAATAGATGCGGCAAAACGAGGAATAGTTTAAAAAGCATGGTAAGTATAAAGATTGTGATAAAAGTTATCAGAATCTCTTTACACAACAAGAGGTCTAGATTTCTTGGACTCACCCTCGTAACTGCGCGCGTGCGATCAGAGCAAAGTATTTCTGAAACTGTATGCGGAAGATGTTAGTTGATAAACGAAACTTGAAATAATCTCCAAAAACCATATGATGTATTGAATAACTTTACTCAAAAAGGTGTATCCTGCCCCTGCACCTGGAAGCTGAGGAGGAGTTAAAGGCTTCTGTTCCCCGTTGCTGCAAGTATCCTTGCTAAACAGTGAGATGTCTGTAGAGATGAACGAATTTTGTTTTATGATATGACTAAGTATCTTCAGAATCCACAATCAGGGACGCCTACGCTGGGGGGAGGGGGGCAGCTGCCCCTCCTGCCCGTTTCCAATGACTTAATTATTTTAGTGCAAAGATGCTGTTTATGATTGTCCCTCAATAGGAACCTTGCCCCCCCTGCCCTCGGTACGGGCAGATGTCCCTGTCTACAATTGATGTCGAACTGGCGATAACGAATATATTGATAATAGACTAAGAGAAAGGTACAAACTGGATAAAAATATTTGTCGTGTTACGAAATTTGAGCAAATTAAGGAGCTTGTTCATTGATAATCAGAATATTCAATGCCATAAAAATATTTCTGTTCAAATTGTAAGAGCAATCATCTCTAACTGTAGTCAGATCTGAAGATATGGAGAGCTTAAACTATGCGATGTTCAAGATATTCAGAAGCTTGAATAGCATGGTTCTATTCTAGAAAGTAAATTTGCTTATATCTGGGTAATTTAGCGAGCTTACGGCTGCATTAATTACGAAGATAAAGATCTACTAGAGAAACAATAATTTAAAATTAGCATTGGCCCTAACGATAAAATAATTATTAAAATATATAGCATGATAATTATAAAAAATGTTATGAATAGTCGTAAAAGAAAGGGCAATATAAAAAGCTACAGAGCATTAATCTAGGAGAGATGTAGACAAGATGTGGGGAAAAACATCGCAGGTTTTGCATTAGGTGACTTGTGGTGTGGATTAGAAAGACCAGATCATTTTGATCTAAACCAAACCATAAGGGGATATACAGTTTGACCTTATATCAAGATACATTGAGAATTTCTAATACAATTTACGAGCCATATCGAAAACTGGAAGTAACACATTTTCATGGCAGATAACGCGAATCAAACTCATTTAACTTCCAGCATTGAAATCAAAAAGGCAGCACACTCTTTGAAAGCGGGAAAATAACAACTTAAAAAAAAACTGGCCCAAAAAGTGAGAAAGAGATGGACTAATAAAAGTTACAATGACAATGACAATAATTCTGGGTACTTATTGTGAAAACTTAATTCGTTGAGCAAAATAATGATGCAAAATCAAAAGTTTGGAAATACCTGAAAGTCAACAGTGATATTCAAAGGCTTGATTACAGAACGGAACGGGTAAACGTGTACATGTAAGATCTGTAATTAAATGAAGAAAAGGAGATGATTCGGCAAGGAGATAAGCTAAAGTTTTGAGATATTTCTTTTTTCTAAAAGTTTTGAGATATTTCTTTGAGATATTCTGTATTGTAAATAGTTGGTTTGAACTAGTTTGTAGCAGTTTAGTATACCAAATGTAAATGACTTGAAAAAATAATAATAATACTTAAAATAATAAAATAACATGGATATTTCAGATGCGAAGAAACTAATGCGAGAAAGTCAATTAGAATCCTCATCAAGCTTCATTCTGTTATAATTTTTCTCAAAAATACATTTATAATAAATAATTTAATTCACATTTTAAATAACTGAAATCTATTGTGCAAGCTAACAACAAATAATTTCTCACCAGTTGGTAAAAAGTTCTGTTACCAGTGGTATTCAGAAAGTATTTACTCTTAAGTTTAGAAGAGGTCTCACAGGCAATGCCTATATTTCGAAGTGGAAAGAGCTGAGGATATTATCAGTGAAAATTCAATTCTGTGCAAAAGGCAAGTTCTAAATATTACAACAAATTAATTCTATCCGCTAAATTTCACAGGAAAAGTGAGAATCCATCATATATTCATTCATGTTTTTAGCCAATAATCAACTAAGTCCATAAACTACCCCTAGCTACATTCAATGGCGCAAATACTCTTGCACGCTGTCTTCAGCGTTTGTTTTTGGACGACTGTTGTCCATTTTCTCCAAAAGGAAGTTCACGTATGGACTCTTGCAAACTTTCATAACCTCCAGATGCTGTAAAACCTCGTTCGGACGCAGAGCTGTGCCTGTTTATTGAGTTGGATGTACGCCTTCCTGAGCTGCCACGCAATGGCCCACGATTATCAGAGACAAGGAAGTTCTCAATGGATTGGCCCCCATTCGATGCCGCGAGGGAGAACTCGCTGTATGTATTAGGAGGCAAATGTGATATGGCGGATATCATCGATGAGCCGGACGACAGAGAGGCAGCTGATGGGGTGGTGGATCTTGCGGCTCTGAGGTCACATTGCTCTAACAGTTTCAAAAGCTCGTGCTCATCTGGGCCAGTCAGCGTATATGATTCTACAAAGTTGAGTTATTTGATTTAGATTATTAAGTGAGCAGAGCTAGCAATATTAAAGTAAACCGTTAAGACAAAGGTAAGTCCCATATACGATTCCGTATGTTGGGAAGTGGCAGTTAGAGAGGCCACTTATCCTAGGACATCGGCACGGTGAGCTACGGATACCAGTTCCTTACCTCGCCGCCTCTAAGTCTCTCTGCTTAAAATATTAGAAGAAGAATAAATTACTCAATCTCAATACATAGATGAAATTGAAATAATGTTGTGGGAAAAAATTTCACGACTTTCATTGGCGTGAAAGAGTAGAGCCGGTCAATAAACAAGCGAATTTCCACGAAGCAATTGGATATCGAGTGTAAAAGCATCAGTGTGAAGCAACAAAAGGGAGAAGGGGAAACCAAATTAACGGGCTGGTAAAAAGGATTAAAAGACCAACAAGTAAAATATAGCTGAGCCTTGAATAAGGCAACAGAATCCTGGAAAGATTTTGGATTCAGCACCTTAATTAGCATCCCACGTTTTCAATTGAGAAAGTGGAATTACCTGGGTTTTTCGAAACTCCTTCAATTGCTGTGGTCAAATCAAATATCTAGAAAATGTCATATGTTTAAAGTTATCAACAAAAACAATAAGGGGTCATTCATTTAGTACGTACGCACGAAGGGGGGGAGGGGGGGTCAAGCAAATGCGTACGAATGCGTACAAGGGGGGAGGGGGGTTGACACATGAAGTACGTACGCAAAGCAAAAAATTATCAGCTTTTTGCATACATCCTGCAATATTTCCATTTGCAAAGGACCCTTCACAAACAATTAATTAATGAAGTACGTATTCAGTTGAAATTACTTCTAGTACAGGGGTGTCAAACATACGGCCCGCAGGCCGAATCCGACAATGTGGCCCCTAGGAATTTTGAATAAACTGAAACCTAGCGATATTTTTCCCATTATAATAGCGGTATTTACTAGTGGCATTTACAAGGCTGAACACCCAGTTTTTCGCCGTTTTCTAGCGTGCCAGATAGGAAACATGCGATGAGTTATGTATATTTGAAAGCCCCCTATTACCTAGCCCTCTCGGGTTCCGTCTACCTACCAGGCCATTGTGGCGCCATATTATACCCTACGTGGCCATTTGTTTGAACAGTATTATAGATTTTTCATGAAATACATTTGAAGTGATCATTTTAATGTCTCGTGAAAGCTTGAAAAGTCTTTCTCCGTGGTTTCAGATGCCTAGAAACCTTTTTTAGAGATGGGGGGGGGGGTCGACAACCAAGAGTACGTACGCAAAAGGGGGGGTGAGTATCAAGCGTACGTGTGCGTACGAGGGGGGAGGGGGGGGTCAAATTTTAGCCAATTTAGAGCGTACGTACTAATTGAATGACCCCTAAAAAGGTCGTAAGAACTGGATATCATGAGAAACTAATGAGTTGTGTCTCAGCACTGACTAGCAAGACAAAAGTGTTCCGAATAAAATTAATCATATGTTGCCAATATCTACAAATAAATCGCTCTTTTTACAGTTATCAATGATAGTCTAATGTCTATAAATATCTACAAATTAGCAAAATAATAAATGATAGAAGAGAGCTATTTTATAGAATTGGTTGGAAAATAAGAGCGATTGTATTAAATATAGTAAAGAATATAATGCTTATGCACTTTTTAATTGTTATAGTGCCGATGAAGCAGATAGCTTTCCAACATCCTAAGAATATATATTTGTGTTTTGTAAAGGCAACAGGATATCATATATATTTGTGTAGGAATTTATATTACCCTTAATGAAGCTGGTAAACATTCCATGCTAATAATATACTGATGTCGTACCTGAACAGTCCCATTCTGATGCCCAGTAAAGAGGAAACGCCGAGGTCTGGAGCCCATTCTAGTAGAGCTGTCACATTCGTGTACAAAAAATGACGTAATGCAGCTACCATCAACACTCTTCACGGTGCAAAGCCTTCACAAATAAGATATGTATATAAAATCATTTCATGCAAGACAAAGCAAATTATGCTTTGGCAAATATTGGGTCAGGGAGCCATCACAAGCCTTCAAGATGTACAAGGTCCGGGCTTTACTGAGAACTTGTTTCAAACAATCCAGACCAAAGGAAAGTAATTTGTAACTGCGCTTAAAAACTACACACCTTTTCCCATTTGCTGCAAGCCTGACAAAAACCTGTTCCGTTTCAGGGACAACTTTTTGAACAAAGACCTGCTGATCATCTCTTTCCCCATATGGGCCTAAACAAGGTAAAAGAAGCAAATTCGGATGCAGCCAGAATGAATAATGCTCTTAAAGTTTTAGTTTATTAGAGAATCCATAATCATTGCCAAAATCAACTGCTCTTAACATCCTCAAAACAACGTTGAACTTAGTAACTTCTAACTATTTTCAGTATGGTAAAGAATGTCCCTGCTGTTTCGAGCAATAGTGATATCCTTTCATGAATGAGGCAATACGAAACTCCCTTTATACTTCGCCAAATTTCCACACAAAATAATACCTCATTATTGGCAAATTCGGTAAATTAGTGCTGCAATGTCATGATTAAAGGATGGCAAAACCAAATTCTTGGCCTGGCAAAAACACGGCTGGAAGGAAGCATGAATGTTCTCAAAAGAAGATACATAATCATTAAAAGTGTTTATTGAATAAGGACAGTTATTCTAATTCTCACCAATGCTGCACTTGATAGACGGAGGTGCCCGTGATCCTTGTTCGATTGAGACAACATTAAAGGAACTTAATGGTGTTGGGCCAGGCTGCGTCGATATCATTCCACGAAATCGTGTAACACTCCATGTCCGTACATGGTTGTATTCTGAACAGACTGAATAAACAGAAAGATATTACTATCATTACAACATACAAGGGATTCGTTCGCCTAGGAGAATTTGACTTGTATAAACACCAATTAACGTAAACTTTCAAAGCCCCAAAAATTCTGGTTATTCTATCTCCGTGAAAATACGTTGACTCCAGACGTTTTGAGAAATAAGAACCTACCAATTATGCACAAACAGTATAGTATGGATTATTTTGCTCTAGATACCCGTAGAGAATTGCCCATTCTATTAGACCATAATGGGACATTGTAGGACATTTGGGACAACATAAAACATCATGGAGCATCGAAGTTATAGCATTTCATAACGAAGTACCATCTCAGGCTAAAATACAAGAGACTTCGGTAACCCAACGCGCAATAGGCCGAGAAAAATGCGAATACCTGAAACGAGATGCTTCTCGGTCAATGATACTTTCTTCACGCTGCTTCGATGAACTTTGAATGTCTGAAACAATTTTGGGCCGCTGCTAACGGTTTCTGGATGATGGACAATCACTCTGACTGAGCCAGCGCTTGTGCCATAAGCGATCTCAATCCAGTTGCCACCAAGACCTAATTCGAGTCGGAAAATTTGTCTTACATTGAGCACAAACAGATAAGATTGACATGAAATGAAGGCTATAAAGAGGTGATCTTATGCTATCATAAAAAACTGTTGCCTAAACCTCCATTCATGATTTTCTTCTCTTCATTCTAATATTCGTCAAGCCTTTTGAAACCGGACATCATATTTGTACCGCTGGGAAAATTTGGCCTTGATTCCAATCTGAGGTTCTGCTTTCTGTTCTCTATGCAATAAAACCTGCCATTTTCATACGCCTTCCCATCATGTCACTTGTGCATCAATAACCAATATCAACAGTTGCAATGTTGTATGGGCACAAAAGGTTAATGACGCAGAAGAACTACAACAGACATGCGTTTATACTTACAAGTTCTCGGTGTAAGGTAAACAGAAAGAGCTGTAATGGCCTCGTCACATGGGTCACGAAAGAGTTCTGTCACAAGTAAGTCATTGTCTTTCATTCGTAAGGGAAACTTCTCCATATCTAAAAAGCAAAAACAAACTCCTAAGACATAAGACTATGTTCTTTACATTGAAATTCATTGACTATCTTCTAAAGAGTCTCAAAAGAGAAATCCTACTTTCTGCAAATAAAGCACATTCTACTAATGCTAAAACTATAAAGGAGTGAGGCGCATACGACTCGGAAAGGTCTTGTACACTCTGCGAAAAAATCACAACACGGTCAGAAAAATCCCAATATTCAATAAGAAATGATCACAAAATCATAAAAATCATAGCAAAGTCACAAAAAACAACGAAAATCACAAAATCACACTAAAAGTCACAAATATCTCGTAAACTTTTCTTCGAGCGATAGACCCCTCGTGAAGTAGTGCTACATTAAATCACAAGATGCAAAAATCGATACACATTAACCTATGTAAGCTAATCACCAATACTACAAGGTAACCCTATCGTATATACAATATTTAATCATTAATACTAAACAACTAATAGTGTTACATTTAATCCAACTTTTTAGGGCTAGATCTAGGAGCCTACCGACATAAAATATCGAGCCATTGGATCCACCAAGTAACAAAAATGATCCAGCTGCATCATAACTTGAAATTGAGACGATGTCCTGAATCTATGGAGTTTAATAAGAAAACTGTTCATTTTTGTGAGCAAGTGTGTCAAGGCTCACATAGAGTATTATTTTCAAGCAAATTAACGTCGATTAGCAAATACAATGAAGCAATTAAATTTTCTACCTTGATCATAAAGTATCGGTGAACATAACGCTACAATGTATTAATTCCGAAGGATAACTTTCAAAACAAGAGTGTTTTCAGGGTTCTTCCAAGATAACCATGGATAACCCAACGTCAGAACTGGATGGCGAGGATAACTGTAATATGTACATTACAGTATGCGATATGCAATATGGGGGGTGCAACATCGAACGTACAACATGCGACGTGCAACATGCAACATGCAATATAACATTCAATGACAGAACACAATCAACAAGCAACTTGCGATCTGCAACATGTAATGCGTAACATAACCCATAAAATGACATAGCACAACGTAATCATTGTAATACATAACATTCAGCATGCAGCATGAAACCTTCAATGTGTAACATGCAACGTGCAACATGGAACGTTCAATATGCAATAAAACATAACACAACATAACTATTGCAGTACATAATACATTTTATTACCTAAGAAATACAAAACGAAAATAGCCAATGGGATTTGCAGAAGCGCAAACCTACAAATACAGAGAATAACAAACAAAGGAAAGAACGGACTAAAGTGGGAACTTGCCTGCCACTGTTGCGTTACCGAATGCCATACTCCGATCTTCCCGCAACTGCTCAATGCAACCAATTGGCTTCCGATAAAGAATAAGTGCTCGAAAGATACAGTCAAATCAAATACACCTTGGAAAGAAGAAAAAACTATCCAATTATGGGATCATATTTACTGATAAAGCAATTCTAATTAGTTCTTTTCCTATAAATATTATATTACGAAAATATAAATAAAACGATATATATTGAGTACTTAAATATTCCAGTCTTATTGACGTATTACTGTTACAAACTACTTGTGAGCAATATTCATGACATAAGACAAGGTACGCATTTCTGCAACACCCGAGAACTGCACATTTGACGATACAGGCAGGATGACGCATTGTGCCTCTCTCTTTTATCCAACGGAGTAAAATAGTACACTGCTTCCAGTATCATCACCAGCTGCACTCTACAGAGTGCCAATATTCCTTGTTGATATAAGGTCGCTATGAGGTATTCATTAGGCAAGTTCCAGTTAATAATAGATTACAAAATGCCACATACACTATGCAAATCCTGACATAGACGTGTAGGAATCAACCCCCTTCTGAATTGTACGACACCTTCCTGCAGTACACATTGCATTGTTTTATATCAATATCAATTCAAAACCCTACTAAAATAATTTCAGACACAAATCAGATGACGGTATTCTTACCAATTTTTGTACCATTCCCTTGACTGCAATTCCAAAGCCAAATTTTGTTTCCTAGAAATGAAAGATGTTACTGAGCCAGAGTGCATAAAACGCATTCTATCTGTGAAATAGATTCTAGACTTTGGAATTTTTGTAAATAACAGTTTCCTCCAATACCACCAATAATTTGAATTCGCGTGTAAACCAACTAACTGGAATGAACTGAAAGTAGATTCAAGTCCAATGCAGAACACAGTCAGCTCAAATGCCAAAAGTTCAATCAATTGCAAGCTTTGCCTCGAGCAGTTTAGAAGTGAAACTTTTATTTCAGTTCATAATAGCCTTCAGAAAAATTGCCCCTTTGCAATCATTTGCAGAATCTTCGAACATAATACAAAGAAACAATCAAATGAAGACTTTTGGAAATACATACACAGAAGTGATCTTATCGTAGGGAAGTAACTTCTGGAGCTTAATTCCTCAAAAATCACAACAAAGAACGAAGCTGATTTATAGCATGGAGCTTTCACATTTTTATACACCAACCTGAGGCCGCAGCTACCATTTTGTCACCGAGTGGGCCTGGCATCTTAGTATTGAGTGCAATCTTTTCTATAGGAGAATCTAGGTATGGACTAGTGAACACGTGCTCCCATCCATGAGTGTCTCTTAGCCTGAAAGAGACGAAGATTGAGACGAATTTTAAAAGTTTTGAAGAAAACCAGAAAAACATAGCAACAGTATTACTTTTTGTCATTCTTAATAGTCTAAAGTAGATATTGCAACTTCTGACTGTCATGCATTCCCGATCGACCGGACTTTGGCTATTTCAAACTTATGGTAGCTACTGGAAATATGATATATTTAGATTCTCTACTCTCAGACATGCATTGGTTATTCTAGATTTGTGCGTTACTTGCTCATTCAAGGAGCAAGAAATTTCAATTTACGGCAGTAGGAGAAATAGCTCTTATAATTCTACAAACTTTCTGTTAAATCTCATGTAGTTATTTAATAATATATCTCACGATACTAAAAATTTGCGTCTTTAAGTGAAACTACAAGCAGTTCAACACCCTCCCTCCCTGGTGGAGGAGTTGCGTAACAGGTGAATGATCCAGTTATTTAGTTATTTATTTGTGTTTATTTGTCTTCTATTACTTGTTTACGTGTAATGCCCACAGGGTTGCTATATAATTCCATGCTCCCTGTGGTATCGTTTGTATGTGTATGTTTTGCAAATATTTATGCGAATAAAAAAAAAATTCTAAATGTAGAAAAATAAGCAAATATAATCCAACAACAAACGGAAAAAATGACTACCAACCAAGATGTTGATAAAATGAACGAGGTAACGCACCTATAGCAACATATGCAGTGGGTATACGCAACAGCAATCCAATGATGATGACAAAAAATGTTGAGGACTTTGTATGGATCACATGCTGGTAGAAAAAAGCATATAACAAAAAAAGTGAACTACAGCGAACAGTAATTAACATCAAAAAGGCTACTGAATCTTCAAAATGGAACAAGATAAACGTAAAGAATAGATCTGATGATCTTAATATGACCTATGCAAGGATATAACGTTGATATTCCTACAACAGATAGCCGTTCAAGTCATAAAAAAAATTTTGCTTTCCCTCGCGACAGTCTACAAAACAGGGGAAATATTGAACGGAAAATACTCAGGAAGTCCAAACCATGAGCGTACAGGGATAACACCTCATCAAAATGTCGAAAAAATCTTTCCTATGATACTTTAATACAAACAGTACCCAAAAATATGCCCCAAGTCATTCGTGCCAGATGTAAGTAAAATTAGTTATGCATAACACCTAAGTACCATGAAAAATGACGACATCCCATACATTCAGTCTAAAATAAACACTCCAGGCCTGTTCTTACAGTGGAATGCGGGAGTGTCACACTTCCAGTGGGAGCCACCCTCATTTTTGTCAGCAAGCTATAGCTCCTACAGTCACTGACGAGAATCTCTAGGAATGGCTCTGCTATATTATAAAAATCTTAATTGACTGTTTAAGACTTCCATTATCAGAAAGTGTTTCCACCTTTAGCAAGTAATGTTGAGTGCCATCCAGCGCTTCATCTAGCGGTGCATCCAGCGGTTGGCATCCTATCACACAACACTTGCTGAATATCTAGCTCACATAGCTAGTCGTAGCCGTCAAATGTATGAGAGGTCTGATCAGTTCTATTGTCTACCAAGCTGATTGACCAATCACCATGCAGGATTCTGACCAAACATGCGCTGCACAGCTAAATTTAGCCCCATTTTTGCATCATGATTGGTCAAGTAGGTTGGCAGAAAATAGACCTGATTAGAGCTCTCAAATATTTGGCGGCGGCTATGGTATCAAAGCTATAAATAATAGGGTTTCACTAACCATCAAACCTTAAATTTGGCTCAGAAATGGCTCCCCTCAAGCCACCTATGCTATGACTTGTCAGTTGAGTGAGTGAATTCCGTCTTGACAAATTTGCATCTGCCAAACCAGTAGGAATATCTGACAAGTAAAATATCATTACTTGCAGAACCATCTTCCATTCAAAAAGGAGGATATGTCATAATGAAGTGATTGGAAGGTCAAAAACATTAAACACAATTTTGAACTGGATTTGAATGTAGCGAGGAAGACTCTGTGAGATAAAATGAGATGAACATGGATAGAAGTTGAAGGAAAATATTGCAGTCATGCTAACAGATAACAATATGTATTCTTTCGAGAGATTGTTGTTTAATATAACAATGAGAAAAGAGAAAGAAACAAACAGTATCTGTCAAAAATTCCGTAAATAATGATGATTTTCTATGGTGAACGTACGCCTAGTGAGAGAACTGGAATGATATCATTATGCTGAAAAGAACCCTGAATGATAAACGCGTATTTGAAAAGGCTATCTTCTTGCATCCTGTTGTCAAAGTTTCATGTCACTTAACATTTTCACAGATAGCGCGGTAAAAGTTCATGTATAGGCCACTCGCTTATCCTAACGTTGGTTTCAAAAACTAGGATTGTGGCCTATGTTTGGAGTGCAACATTCCTGAGAAAAATTTAATCTCTCGCTTGTGAATGGGGCATTTGCTATTGTCAAACACTGCAGAGCATGAGTAAACCAAGAAATTCAAAGTATTGCTTTCTAATTTTAGATGAATTACATAATAGACGTGGCTTATATGCAGGGGCGGGTTGTAAGCAGGTTTTAAAGGTATGTCAAATTACTTAATAAAGCAAAAACCTAATGGTGGATTTAGCTTGTGAAATGCCAAAAATGGTTGCCCATCTTAGGAATGAATGTAAGGTTGTACTTTACAGGTTGGGATATCATGTCATATACCAATAGGTAACAGTGTAGAAACAAATGTCTCACCAGGGACATTTAGATAAGCATGAAAGAGAAGGTCTCCACATGGAGAACTCCGCAAGTCATCACAAAGGTGCAGCCTGCGAACTAGAAAAAGAAAGTCATTTGACATCATGAAAAAGTTAAAATGACAATCCTTGGAATATTTATAAGGACATAGTTAACAATATAAAAGCATGAAAAGTCCTGTAAAACCCATAAAATCCATAAAATCCAGAAAATTCTATAACTCCATACAACTGCTTTTATATTTCATACCAGACTTTTAATGCATTTTACTAGATCTTGTAAAACTGTACTTGACTCTTTAATGCTTCTATATTGATAATAAAAATGCAGAGAACCCTTATAGTACTGGTCCACTACATGCTATGATTATTAATATTCATAGAAATAAACCTTAGATTAACCTAGAACTGAAAAATAGAATATAGTTATATAGATCAAATATGCAACAATGATTTCTGATAGGTTAATTAGGAGAAGCAGCGTTAGAAAGGATATGAAATATATAGATAAGTTTTCATTCATGCTCTTCTTCTCATATTAACAAAGATGAAGTAAACCAGGAAATTAATTTACCAATCTGCATGATGCCATAATACTGTGCTTCATTCTTCACAATACTTGGAACTAAACCACTTAAGTAAAATAGAAAATGATCATAAAACCTAATGGTTATATATTTTGAAGGAAGAAAAAGCTATCTGATTCATATGTGAAATAAACATGAGAGCTTACAGCAAGGGGTATAAAGCATTTATCAGATAGTTTCCAACTGCATGAGATGAGATAAATCTGAAATTTGTAACATTACTGCAAGCCTTTCCTAATAAAGCCACTGTGAGCTTGGAGTTTATTTGACCATTTACATAAGGGAAAAAATCTCGAGGGTCACTGATATATCTTGAGGGTCACTCATATATGCAAAATGGATTGTGAATTCAATTATCCACAGAACTGAGCTCATAAAACAAAAAAATGATTCATAGCCTTGGCATGAATTTTTTTTTTTTTTATATCAATGTCAATCTAAAACTCAACAAAATACAATATTCTGTGCCGTCCATAGCAGAAAAGGACATGACGTCATCTGGTTCTGGCTATGAACGGCACTTACAATTCCTTTAACAATAATCTAAGAATACAAAACAAAGAACAACAAAAACAATACAAAAACAAAGTTTAAGCACTCTGTGTACCATGGCACCATCCCAATTTGACAGGCGCAAGCATGCGCCAGCCTGGGTGGTTGAAATTGATTGAAAAGAAATTTGCACCGGCAAGGCCTGTGCCGAGATGGTTGAGATCTGGCTGTTGATGTGTGGTGCCATGATTCACAAAGAGCTTACTTACGCCTACAATAGATAAAAATATTTAAGGGGTCGCTGTTAGTGAGCTCTCCAAAGAACTCCCTAAAGGAAAAGCCCCATGAACCAAAGATGCCCCAGGCCACAGAGCAGCCACTCCACCACCAAGCATGAAATAATCATCACATAGAAGAAAACAAGAGAGAAGAGATATGACATAATCACCCAAGATTTAATTCTTTTGTTCGTAAGAAGTTAAGAATTGGCACAAAGGCATCTGGATCTCTGTCTATAAAGAACTGAAAAATGAACTAAACATTTCAAAATATTATAGCTAGATACAAAAGTCATAAGACTAAATAGATATTGAATAAATGGGATAGAGAAGAATGAAATAGAAAAAAAGAATAATTAGATAAGCAAATAAACAATTAAGCAAGTGAGTGAGTGAATAACTAAGTAACACGAGTTTACTGTCTTTGGAAGTTCATCCCAACAGCTCACTATTCCTTACCTACTGACTGACTAGTCAGAGTCAACATACTGTCACAGCTATGCACAGCTCCGAGCAAAGCACAACTGGGAGGGCTTCAACCCCATAACTCTTTGTCAGCCACTAATTTAGCTAGCCTTTATCGAGCAATTTTATTGACTTTATAGCTCCTATCAACTTTTTATTTAGTGGTGCCATGCTTGTGCTCCAACCTGCTTATCTCCCTGTGAGAGCCTATAGTCGCAAAAGCGCAACCCATTGCTTTCACAGTCTCTTCAAGTGAGGTTTAAAATATGCAACATCTCATTGTGAATTGGAGGTATAGACCATTGCACTATTCAAACATTATATAATGATGTAGATGATATAATGACAATTTCAAAACAATAAAAAATTTAGGATGACTGCAAAGGGATGAATAAAAAGATAGCTTACAGCTCCAGTTTCATCTTTGTGAGAAGCAATTCTGCCACTCAATAGGCTGCATAGAACAGATCAAAAAATATCAAGAAATTAAAAAAGTGCTTGGCTATGCTTAATTATTGCAATAAAAACATCTAAGGTCAATCTCCTTACTCCTTTCCTTTGTAAAGCTTGCCTAATAGAGCTGTGGCTTAAACATTGAACTGGAAGTAGTAACAACAAAATGTAAAGGTTATACTTCACACTCTTGAGTTCAGTAGCTCATAATTCTAGCAAATTTTTCCTATGTCACCAAGATGATATACATCTAATGTAATTCATGTATCCCAGTCCTCATTTAAGGCTGCTCCACAAATCATGGAGGCTATATCCTTTTCATATCTTGTGTATTCTTACAAACAGGAAGATACACTTATACATATCACTACCAGAAATCTTCAAATAGGCCCCCTCAAATAAGTCCCCTGCCAAATGATTATGAAGACCTTAATAAAGATGAATGCTAAAATTCACATTTTTCTTGTAATCTTATGGAGCAAAGGAGTTTTGATAATGAGCTTTTTATGCAACATGTGTCAAGCAATTTTAGCAACTCAAATAAGTCCTCCCCTAGAATAAGCCCCCATCCAAAAAGTATCAAAAATAAATAAGTCCCAGGGGGCTAATTTGAGGATTTATGGCATTTTACAGTCAACACAATTACTCACCATGAGAAGAAAGAATCAGGCACCCATGTTAGTGTTTGCCTAGATGTTGAAAATCTATAAAATTGAGAAGTTTGAGAAGTCATTACTTGACAATACCTTTAAATGGTTTACACAGAATGAAGTAAAATATATTTAGAAGTAGATATATAAACATAATATATATATATATATATATATATATATATATATATATATATATATATATATATATATATATATATATATATATATATATATATATATATATATATATATATACTGATGAAGATAATATATCGAAATGTTTACAACAGAAGAAAGTATATTTTTGAATTCTCTCTCTCTCTCTCTCTCTCTCTCTCTCTCTCTCTCTATATATATATATATATATATATATATATATATATATATATATATATATATATATATATATATATATATAAATTTGGGGACAATTTTTTGATACAAATAAACAAATAACTATATGCTACCAGTTGATACATCTAATGGAAAGTGCATATCAATCATGAATCGCAAAAGCAAAATGAAAAGAAAAAGAGTAAAATTACTGGAGCTAACATCTATTTCAACATATTCATTTTAATTCAATTCTGTTTTATGAAGGATGAGTCAAAATGAAAGATACTTCTAACAATATAGCTTTTCTTGCTTCATTTGGGTTCTGTGACTATGTCCCCATATTGCAAAAAATCAACCAAAATGAAAAAAATTGAAACAAACCTTCTACCACCGACATTCAGATTAATGATGTCATTATCAGTGTCCATGTTTGAATCTCATGTGATACTAGAAAATAGGCCTATATGACATCAGACATCAGCAGAAATATAAGTCTCCAAATAACTAAAATCATAAATATTACCAAAATGCTTGTCAACCAACAATGCGAGATTTTTATTTAACGCTTGTAAATTACGAATACAAGATTCCCTCTAACCATTGGAGACATAGAATCTATGGAAATCTACTGATTTTCAAATCTGGAATCAAAGGGGGTCATGCAACAGATATATAGTGTACAGAAATCCTGAAGTTTGCTGTACACTGGTGTATTTAAGCAAAATTAAAGATATTATAAAAGTAAACAAATACACGAGTAGTATACTGGCAAAAACATAATTGAGCAATTGGCACACATCTGTGGCATCCAGTTTCAGACTGGCTGATTTTGAGGGAAAGATAGCAGTTGGCTGTTTTGCTAACCATCAGCTGACAATAACTCATTATTTGGACTGGATAGCTTACAGTTACATAATTTCATTCAAAAGGTCTATATGCTGCTTTGGCAATACACTAGACTGGGAGCTTTGGTCAGAAATACCCCTACTGCAAGTTAGAGATATGGACCATCACTATATTGCCCCTAACCTCTCAAAACTATCCACTAACTAGGAAACGTTTGCTAAATAAACAACACAATGTCCATGAAAATTGATGACTCAAAAAAGTAAACCAGGTAATTGTTCATAAAATCCATCAAATTGATATTATATATCATTGAAAAACTTTCTCCTAACCAATATAGTTCAAAAGAATTCCAACAGCAAAACACTTCATCTCAAAAGTGCCACAATATCCAGGCTCAGTTTCAAAACTGTTTACCCATACACTCTATATATATATAATTCTGGATAATAGCCTGTTGTGAACCACCAAGGCACTAGTTATTTTCTTTCTCTCACCCATAGGTTATCTTTTTGACAGGATAAGGAAATATCATATACCAGACAGGGCCATCTTTGGACCTTCTTTGCTGGTTCAAAACAGGTTGAAGTCATCAAATTCCTGTCGTCAAGCAGGCATCTAATCATCTTTTATTGCATTCTGAAAGTTCTCTACAGTCGCGACAGATAAATCTACTTCTGAGTCATACCTGATATATACCATCCACTGGCCTCCATATAATGGAAGGTAAGAGAAATGAAATTCAATATCTGTCCACTTCTGCATTCGGCTTGGTCACAAGCCCCGGACTGCCTCCATCAACAACACTTATCGTCAAAATCAAAATAGATCCGAAATCAAATCGAGACTGAAAAGTTTGACTTTTATGAGCCTCTATTTTTATCAATAGTGATGTCACCAGCGAAGCACCAATGAAATGACGATAGACAGGATTTAACGGTCCTCATGAAATACAGTTTCCGTCCTTCCTTGGAAGTTTTGATAAAATATAGCAGCTTTGGTCCCCTGCCTTGCAAATTCACAATTTTCAATGCAAGGTCCTGTGATTTCAGTAGTCTATGGGCCTGATTATATTGGAGATTTCAGCCTGTTTGTAACTTTTCCCTGGCTGACATTTTTCAGCTCGGTGTTATGGTCAGAGTTTTGTCTCAATGAAGTTGCGATTATATGGGTAAAGTTTCAGCCTGGTCTTGCCTGGCTGAAATTCATCGGTCATGCGCATAGTGCAGAATTTGCCAGTCAACAAGGGAGTGATTTCAGGATAGAACCATCGCAGCATATATTGGATTGGATACAGAAGAAGAAGTTCATAAACTGATCAAATGTTTGCCTTTTGCTTTTCACTCATATCGATCTATATTTGCGATGAAAACTCTGGATGAAAACACTACTGATATAACCTCTGTCAACTGCTTTTCGTTCTCCTTGGGCATATATATGCTGCGAGAATTAGGAATTTCTGCCTCCAACAATTTATATGTAATCACTATCTCATTCAATTGGAAAAGAAAAGCAAGATACAAGGGGAGCTGTGAAAAAAGAAGAGAATTTATATTCTCGTTGTTGCATGGCGCCATTCTAAAATGATTTCAACTCTCATTAACATCTTAGCTTGGCAAAACTTTCATCGCATATAATCGATTTAAATTTTTAGCCCGGGTAAAGTTACAAACGGGATGAAATCTCTCAAATAATCAGGCCCTAGAGCTGAATTTTCTGCAAGCAGGAACTTAGGGCGGATCCAGAGTTTGACTTTGGGCAGGGCCATTTTGGAAAGAAAATTGTGGGGAAGGGAAATTTTTTATAGCCACACCCCTCAGTAACTTTTGGAGTGTTTTGCAAAGTGCACAATTCATTTCCTCTTCATTTTCTTGTCTAATTAATGTGCCATATCTCTGAACACAAATTGTCGTGATAGGAACCATGGGTTTCTGTAATTGTGATTCCTGGTCTTCAGTTGTAACAAGCACTTTTCAGGACATAGAAAATGGGGATATGGTAACACCTTTGATAGGTACAATACATATCGATTAACGATTAACGGCTGTATTAACGATGCCAGATCGATCTTTTATTTATGTTGTTTCTTAACATTAAATATTAAATAGATTGCCCTCAAAAACTGGAGACTAAACCTGATAGACTATGACTAAGAAACTCCTTCAAAATCCTTTTTGCATACTCTGTCATATTCATATTCAAAAGCAGTTGTGTTGCAGTTGTGTTTGCTTCTAGGCAATACATGTCTTTTATACGGAATCTATCACAAGACCTAGTGGTAAAAGTTCCTCATTTTTGGTCCTCTTTTGACCTGATTTTAGTACTAAAAGTTCCTTAATTTGATCTACACGTTTACTGCTACGGGCATTTTAGGTCATCAGTGGTAAGACAGGACGCTATAGATATTTTCTCTTATATAAATTTAAAAGAAAAACATAACTAATATCTAACATACAGATATATTTAACTGTGCCTCTCACAGCAGGAAAAAACTCGGGGTCATCGTGTCCCTGCTATGAGAGACACTTACAATAATATGGCTTTATCAAGGAAAATAACATAACGTAAAATGCGTTCAATAAAGCCTAGGTCACACCAGCCAAGCACCCCACCCTTCATTATGCGATTTCAAATTTCACAAAAAGGGATAGAGAAAGTGTTCAGAAAACTGTAACGAAAGTGCTATGGATATTTCATGTTTCAACGGAAATCCTCTTATGAACCACTTGCTACAAAGATTACAAACAATTCATGCAAGTTGGGCTCATTAATTCTCCATTGTTTGTAGCGATAAAGGTGATCGAGACTGAAAGTGCCGTAGGGATTTTGTGGTTAGTAGAAAATGTTCCTTAGATATTTCGGTCTTCTACAAGTAGGTTCCTTTAAAAACACATTTGATTTGATTTGATTGATTTGATTTCAAATATTTAAGGAGGGTTGCCCTTCAGCGTTGCTGATTTTCAAGGGGCCCTCCACTTAAAAACTTACAAAATAGACTAATGTTAATATATAGCAAGCCCGTCGGAACGAAATTGATATTGGGGGGGCTGTAAATAAAGCAGACTGCACTGGGCTCCGGGAGAATTTTTGTTCGACCACGCCCTTTAGATTGCTGGAAAGCAACCTGCCTATGCAAATTGCCATTTTTAATGGATGAATTACTATTTACAGAATTAAGGCAATTTTTGAAATGGAAGTTGTAAATTGGCTGGAATCTATGTATTTGCAGTCATCTACTAACATTACCAGTGGCTGAAAAAGCTAACGGAATACTTTACAGCCATTGACAGCAAAACTTCCCTGCTGTCTCCGTGCAATGAACGCCAGCAATCAACTTAAGAAATCATAAACACTGCCAAAACAAAATTTAACGATCCTCTTAACACTCTTTTTCAATCACCTATGCTTGTGTGCTTTTGTGTTCTACATTAACTTTAATACACAAATCTTTGTTCGAAAATTGTCCAAAAATCTGCTTACCAAATAATCAAATTACCAAACAATACTATCGATGATGAAGTGTTTTAAGGTTGATGGAACATAAAAGTCAGATCCTGACGCCCTCCTAGCATCTTCGCATAACATATTCAGGTTTCAAGACTTCACTTTCTTCGCTCATGCTGTTTAACGTTCCTGATCAAGTATACATACATTGGTTCTTTGAACACGCAATAAATGATTGAAAGGGATAGCTGGTAACTGAACTGGTTAATATTTTTGCGAATTTATAGTATGGCCTTGCAATGTTTTCTCGAAAATTTAAAGAGCAAATAGTTGCAAAATATTGGGGGGGGGGCTTCAGCCCCCCCAGCCCCCCCGGTTCCGACGGGCCTGTATAGGAATAAAATATTACTTACATTACTTACATAATTAGATTTAAAAAACTAGAATAAAATATACAATATCTAAAGAGAGAGATCAGTGGCAATATTGTGAAGGTTGTAAGAGTTTAGCTGGGACATTTTTGTGAATAAATCACTCATATACTGAAGAGCTAGCCCATGTATAGATTTAAAAACCATCAATTCTGATTCATGAGCTATGAGTTCCTCAATTGTTTTCCAGCCCAATCTACGCACTAGAGGTAAGCCTGGAGCATCAAAGCTGCTATTTGTTATAATTCTTGCAGCTCGGTTTTGCAATTTCTGCAAGTGGTGCTTTTCAGTTACACCACAGCAGCCTCACACGGAACAGCAATAGCAAAAATGAGGTTCTATAATTCCTGCGTAAAGTTTATTTATAGTTTCTAAAGGCAAGATGGATTTAGCATGTTTTAAGAAACCAACTGCTTTAGATACTTTAGAGGAAAGAGTGCTGATATGGTATTTCCAATCTAAAGAATTGTCAATTTGTAAGCCAAGATACTTGGTTGTATCAACGACTTCTAATTCATGATCCCTGATTTTTAGTGAAAGTTTTAGCTCTAGATTCCTCAGTACCGCGTGTTTCTGTTTTGTAGAAATGAGCATTGACTGAGTTTTCATTGCATTCAGGGACAATTTGTTACCCATTAACCATTCCTGCAGCCTTTCCAGATCGCTATTGATAACCTCATTAAGTTTATTAATATCAAGCGATTGATAGCACAAACGTGTATTATCAGCATACATGGAAACAGAAGAGTCGGATGCTGCCAGAGGGAGATCGTTGATATACATGATGAATAATAGAGGACCTAGGCATGATCATTGGGGTATACCGATATTTATACTATTGATTTCCGAATCAATGCCATTGACTCTGCAAAATTGTTCCCGGTTAGATAGATAGGATTGAAACCACAATAGCTCACGTTGCTGTATACCGTAGCTATTGAGTTTTTGGCAAAGGATATCATGGTTGACAGTATCAAAAGCCTTTTTAAGGTCAATGAATACTAATCCCACTTGTTTGCCCAGGTCTAACCCACTGTACCAGTCATCGGTGTTTTTTAGCAAGCATGTTAAAGTTGAATGTAGGCGCCGAAAGCCAGATTGGTTAGACGAAAGCATATTATTTTCACTCATATACTGGTACAGCTGGTCGGCAATGACCTTTTCAAAAAGCTTCGAGATGACTGGCAATATAGATATAGGACGGTAGTTTGATTTGTCTGACCTATCCTATCACCTCCCTAAAAATAGGAGTAACCCTTGCTAATTTCCAAAAATTTGGAAATTGACTTTTTTCTATTGAAGTATTAAGGTGCTACTATACCATTAAAGTGCGAAAATTTTCAATTTTTGAAGATTCTTCACATTAGCCAATTGGACACCGTAGATTTCAAAAATGATGTTTGTTTTTCGATATGAAGAATTTTAAATACCGTAATTGCTAATTAACTTCGTTGCTAGGCTGATAAGTGCCCCTAGCAACCAAAACAAAGTATAATTGCACTAATTTTTACCCATAAATTTGCTGAAATCCTAGCATCATAAGTACCCCAGATACTCTTAAATTGTTATAATGACAGAGCCTCGTTTGCAAGAATAATTCACGTTAGGAAGAAAGCAAATATAGTTGTTTTACTGGTAATGGGCCTTAATGTTTACGGCAGTTATTGAGAAACTCAGAACAAGTTGGTGATTTTTATTGCATATTTACTTTTTAGTTGAAAAATTATGGGGAATAAAAGAAATAGGGCTCCTAGATCAAAGAAGAAGTTTCGTGGAAACCAATTTACTGTAGGAAACGGAGGGAGTACGGAAGTTGAGAATGGTTCAAATTCAAGGCCTAAGTTATATCCCTGTCAAGAGGTACGAGGCAGTACGAGCTCTACCACAATAGATGGCAGTACGCCAATGTCAAGGAGTGCAAAGAAAATAAAGAGTACAGATTACGATTTGCTACAAAGCACACATTTTTTCTTTTTCTTTTTACACTCTAATATCTTAGAGAATTTATTGCAACTTGTTGGAAGATGTCCTCACTGCAATTCTAATGGCTTGGTAATTAGCCATAACGAAAAAATGCGAATGGGTTATGCTTTAAAGCTAGGCGTTTCTTGTGATAACTGTTTTTGGAGTTATGACTTTTATACATCTCCAACTACATGTGATAAGGGGTCTCCTGGGCTAAACAGTTTTTGCATAAACATCCAGATAGTCCTTGCTTTTCGTGAAATTGGAAAGGGCCATGAAGCTCTGAAGATGTTTAGTAGCTGCATGAATATGCCACAGCCAATGACAGCAAAGAGCTTCTCAGCAGTAAATGAAAAGCTTTATTGTGCCTATGATGAAGTTCCAAAAGAGTGTATGTTTAGAGCAGTAGATGAAATTAGAGAGACTTCATTGATGGCAGACCATGCTCAAATTGAAGATTGTCAAGTGGCTATTGATGGTACTTGGCAGAAAAGAGGATTTGCATCCCTAAATGGTGTAGTTATTGCTACCTCATGTGAAGGAAAGGTAATTGATTATCAAGTACTATCAAAAAATTGTAAAAGCTGCCAGATCTGGAGCTCAAAGAAAGGTACACCAGAGTATGATAGCTGGAAAGAGGAACACCAGTGTAAAGTAAATCATACAAAGTCTGCTGGAGCAATGGAAGCTGTTGGTGCTGTTAATATTTTCTGTGAATCAATTGAAAAGTATAAGTTAAGATACCTGAAGTATATTGGGGATGGGGACACAGAATCATTTGTGAAAGTAGTTCAAGCCAGGCCATATGGGGATTTATTACCCATTAAACTGGAGTGTGTAGGACATGTTCAGAAACGACTTGGAGCACGACTAAGAAAGCTGCGCCACAAATTCAAAGGGAAGAAATTGGATGATGGGAAAGGACTAATGGGAAAAGGCAGACTCACAGACAACTGTATAAATACCCTTCAAAATTATTTTGGCTTGGCTATAAGGCAAAATAATTCTGACATCTATCTGATGAAGAAATCCATTGGGGCAGTTTTGTATCACTGTAGTGATATTTTGGATGAAAATGTGCGCCACCAGTTTTGTCCTAAGAGTGGAAGTGGATGGTGCAAATGGCAAAATGATCAAGTTAATAATACTAAAACTTATAGGTCAAAAATTAACTTGCCAATTGTCATCAAGAGGCTTATTGAACCTATCTTTCGTGACCTAAGCTCAGATTCTCTTTTGGAAAAATGCTTACATGGGCAAACACAAAACAGCAATGAAGCTTTTAATGGAGTATTATGGACAAAATGCCCAAAAGAGGTTTATGTTGGAAGGGATACCATCCAGATGGCAACTAATTCTGCCATAATCAATTACAATGAAGGATTTGGCAGAATAAAGGATGTTCTGGAAAGGTTGAAACTACCAGTTAGTAAACATTTCCATATTGGAGCCAAGATGAAAGATTGCCAGAGAATAAGACAGGCAAACAGAAAAGCAACTGAGACAGTGAAAAGGCAAAGGAAAATATTAAGAGCCAAAAGAAAAGGGTTCTTGGACAATGAAAAAGAGCTTGAAGGGGGAGAATCCTACAAATTTGGGAACTTTTAGCCCTGTTTTTAAGAGCAATGAGCACTAGAACTTTAAATGTGATTTATCTCAACTTCATATTTCCGTGCCCCCCTCTAAAGGAGTTACAAAATATCTTTTGAACAACATGATACAATGGCCTGAAATTTTCACCACTTGTTCTGCACATATTACTCTAGTGCAAAGACCTTTTTGTTTTAGCTAATCTTTTTTCAAATTTTACTTATGCAACTCAAACAGTAGTTAGAAGTACGAAAATTTGCTCCTATTCTGAAACTTGTCCAATAACTCAAAAATATGTGAAAATATTCAAAATAAAAAAGGTCTATGCACAAGATCACTGCATTAAGGACTTCCAGTAAAGATTTGACCTAAATACCTCTCATATTCTAGGAGAAATCTTGTAATTTCCTTGGCAGGGTTTTTCCTAATTATGCTAATTTATGCAAAATCATTCAAGCGGAACAATGCTTAAACTTCATTTTGTACTCATAAGACATAAAATTCTACCAAAAGACACCAAAATTGGTGTCCCATTAGCTATTAATAGGTACTTTGCTCTAATGGCATAGTACCACCTTAAACAAGATGGCTAGGGAGGTTTCCATTAAAGGCAAGGCCAGTTTTAAGAAATAGCTTGAAATGTTGTCATTTCCAAAACTCTTGGCAGTTTTAAGTTTGGCAATTGCATCCCTGATGTCCAAGGTACTTATATGTGTAAACTTAAATCTGGAATTCTTTTTGTTAACAACATAATCGCCAGCTAGAAGGGGATTGGGAGCATATTCAATTTTGCTGGCAAGATTTTCGCCAATAGAACAGAAGTAACCGTTCATTAAGTTTGATATGTCTTTTCTCTCCCGAATTTCCTTATCCAAATCCTTTAGGAAATCAATGTTGCATGATTTGGAACGCCTGTTTAGGAGCTCGTTAATTGTCTTCCAGGAGCCCTTTACGTCCCCTTTACAAGCAGATATCTTATTCGAGAAGTACTGTTTCTTTAGCTGAACATTCATGGTATTGACCTTGTTCCTGAGTTGCCTGTAAGATTCCATCATTATTGATGATTTTCTTTTCAGTGCTACCATTTTCATCCTATCCCTGTTACGCTTGAGAGCCTTTAAGTCTTGATTTATCCAAGGGTAGTACATTCAGTAACTAATTAATATAAGTTACTGCTAGTTATTGCTAACTAGCTGGTTGGGCACACAATCATAAATACAATCGTATACAGCAATTCTGAATGTTCCATCAGTTGTTCTTAGTCTTTGTGTTCAAATTGGTGAGCTGTATTATAGTAATGGGTTTAACATTTGTATTTTAATACGTGTGGGATCTAATGCATTGTTTTCATGTCTATTTTTTCTGTCCACATAGCCACTTTCGACACGGACATTATATCAGGGTCCGCATAACTTGTAATTTACGTAATTTCATCGCTGGACATTGTTTTGGTGATGCTTGGAAGATGTTCACAGTGGAATAGAGCTAGCTTTTGTACAAGGGAGGGGGACTCTAGCGTAAAGGCATTGTACAATCAAACTGGGTGAAGTAACACCATTTACTCATCTTTTGCTTCAACCTCGTGGAGGAAAAGTTGTAACTTGATTCTATTAGGACCCTATTCTACTGGTTTGATTCATACATTACACGTTTTCAAAAAAGAAAGAGCTTTATAAGGAAGCCATACCAATGTTTCTGCTGAAACTTAATATATCCATTTTATCCAGTCTTGACAAATGTCTGTAGTACTAAGTTTGCAGTGACATACATTTATATAAATATAAATATAAATATAAATATAAATATATATATATATATATATATATATATATATATATATATATATATATATATATATATATATATATATATATATATATATATATTGTGAAATTGATCATAAATAAAATAAAAGATCTAGTCTATGACAAAAACTGCAATCATGATGATGATGTTGACTTTGCGCACTTCGGCCTTCAGCTTTACATCGTCAGGATGCCTTTGTTCACGAGCGGTCTTTCGAGTCTTTGTAACTAATGTATATCATGTTAACTATTAACCTTTATCTACATACAAATGCCTATACAAGTGGTTCGGCTAGGAGACTCGCGTCCCTGCCATTGAACCTTCTCCTTCTTCTTCTATACTCTAAACTCGGTTATATATATCCGAAAGCATGCTTCGATTGCACAAGCATTGCAATTACAGCATGCAATCGTCACGCGCAATCGTGTTATCGAAATCTAACCAAATATAGTGATATTCCAACGTTATCTTATTCTCGAACCATCCTAGCATTCAAGTCTGATGCAAGGCTAGAGTTTACGAAATCTTAAACAAAGGGAAGTCTATAGTTTAATGCAAGGCGATGATATGGGGATTCCATATCATGCTGTCTAGAACTTGCGTCATATGCGAATCTGGTTCCACGTGTAATAGATACAAATGGGTCTACTAGGTAATACTAAATATGGCAAAGGTTTGCCTCTTACAGAAGAGATAATTAGTGTATGGCGCAATGCGTACAGTAGATCTTGTTGCCTATACTAAGTAATATAACAATACCTAATCCAGTCATCTATTGATGCAAGAGTAAATAATCCTAAATCCTAAAACAATAGAATGGCGTGCTGCGTAATGCACAGTCACTGCAAAGAGGGTTTCTATAGTATGCCTAAAGTTTAATTCACAAGTGGAATTACTATGCCTAACCTAACTTATTTCTTATCAACTAGTACAAATACTTTTGGACATTATACGGGCGTCTTATAGCGTAAAGAATAGACCTACATTATATTAACGTATGACTAACATTCATGGAAGCTATAAAGGTTCTGCTGGCTCATTTACATTCGAGCCCCCGACGTATCTCACGAATAACTAATAATAATCGGCACTCCTCAGTCTTTCTCAAGCACTGAGAGTCCGAATATCTAATATCAAAGCAACAAACAACGAGATGGCACTCCTCAGTCTTTCTCAAGCACTGAGAGTCCATAATACTAAATAACAAATGCGAGATATCCTAATAAAAGATATTAGTACTTCTACAAGCTACTAAATATCCGTCCAAATCTTCCAACTATAGCTCCAATCTATATTAGCAGTATTACATACCTCCCGTTCTAAGAATTGAATCGTCCTCGATTCATCGTTCGCTTAATAATTAATACTATACTTGAGGTGCTATTTCAATGATACATAAAATTCTATTCAATGTCCAACGCTATTAAAATATACTACACAAAACAACGAAATTGTTCTCACTTGATGCCTTTAGGGTAATCAAACTCTGTAACATTTCTGCCAGGGTAAGTCGCCTAACATCTGTCGAAAGCATCGTTGTCCATGTCCTTGCGTATCATACAAATAACGAGAGTATTCTCACTTGATGCCTCTAGGGTAATCAAACTCTGTAACATTTCTGCCAGGGTAAGTCGCCTAACATCTGTCGAGAGTATCTTCGTTCCTGTCTTGTCCAAATTCTTGTATTCGTCGTTGCTAAATCTTGAAGTGATGGGTAAGTGGTCCTCTCCAAGCATCAAATTTGTTGGGTAAGTGGTCTTTTTCAAGCACCATCTATCCCACTCCTGTCACCATTGTGAAATTGATCATAAATAAAATAAAAGATCTAGTCTATGACAAAAACTGCAATCATGATGATGATGTTGACTTTGCGCACTTCGGCCTTCAGCTTTACATCGTCAGGATGCCTTTGTTCACGAGCGGTCTTTCGAGTCTTTGTAACTAATGTATATCATGTTAACTATTAACCTTTATCTACATACAAATGCCTATACAAGTGGTTCGGCTAGGAGACTCGCGTCCCTGCCATTGAACCTTCTCCTTCTTCTTCTATACTCTAAACTCGGTTATATATATCCGAAAGCAAATAATAATAATAATAATAGAAAATATTTAAAGTGGGTAATCTACAATAATTAACAATGTTAGTTAATTTTTTACAGTAGGGCCCACTAAAAAGTAAAATAGCTAAGAAAACCTATAAATATATTACAATAAGAAATTGAAATAGCATAAGATGACAATGTGTATAGTAGTCATAACGATAAAAGACTGGTTTTAAATTGCAATATGCTGTTCTTTGATGTTATTCGATTGCACAAGCATTGCAATTACAGCATGCAATCGTCACGCGCAATCGTGTTATCGAAATCTAACCAAATATAGTGATATTCCAACGTTATCTTATTCTCGAACCATCCTAGCATTCAAGTCTGATGCAAGGCTAGAGTTTACGAAATCTTAAACAAAGGGAAGTCTATAGTTTAATGCAAGGCGATGATATGGGGATTCCATATCATGCTGTCTAGAACTTGCGTCATATGCGAATCTGGTTCCACGTGTAATAGATACAAATGGGTCTACTAGGTAATACTAAATATGGCAAAGGTTTGCCTCTTACAGAAGAGATAATTAGTGTATGGCGCAATGCGTACAGTAGATCTTGTTGCCTATACTAAGTAATATAACAATACCTAATCCAGTCATCTATTGATGCAAGAGTAAATAATCCTAAATCCTAAAACAATAGAATGGCGTGCTGCGTAATGCACAGTCACTGCAAAGAGGGTTTCTATAGTATGCCTAAAGTTTAATTCACAAGTGGAATTACTATGCCTAACCTAACTTATTTCTTATCAACTAGTACAAATACTTTTGGACATTATACGGGCGTCTTATAGCGTAAAGAATAGACCTACATTATATTAACGTATGACTAACATTCATGGAAGCTATAAAGGTTCTGCTGGCTCATTTACATTCGAGCCCCCGACGTATCTCACGAATAACTAATAATAATCGGCACTCCTCAGTCTTTCTCAAGCACTGAGAGTCCGAATATCTAATATCAAAGCAACAAACAACGAGATGGCACTCCTCAGTCTTTCTCAAGCACTGAGAGTCCATAATACTAAATAACAAATGCGAGATATCCTAATAAAAGATATTAGTACTTCTACAAGCTACTAAATATCCGTCCAAATCTTCCAACTATAGCTCCAATCTATATTAGCAGTATTACAATATATATATATATATATAGACCAGAAATAAACCAAAAATACTCTTTCGAGTATACGCCTTGATTAGAAAAATATATTCATCAGTACACACAAAATACACACACACACATATACATATATATTTATATATGCAAACTAATTCTAACCCGCATCTACGAAGTATACAAATAAGCTAATAATGCACATTTATCATTCGAGTATACGTTTCGATTAAAATCTTCATGTGCACTGATCAAGATTTTAATCGAAACGTATGCTCGACAGATAAATGTATTTTTAGTTTATTCTTTCTTTATATATATATATATATATATATATATATATATATATATATATATATATATATTGTAAAAGGGTAATCTTTAATTCATTCCATATCTGGTCTTGAGCATGGTGCTGTCGTTGGCAGTAGAGAACAGAGCCATAGAAATACACATACTTAAACTTTACTTTCTATGCAACTTCGTTTGCTCTTTACAGTGTCCACTGGTTCGGCGAGGTGACTTGACGTCCCTGCCATTGAACCTGAGCGAATCCTCTAATCTGAACTCTACAACTCTATTTAAACAGTACTAAAACATATGGTGCTATTGACATGTGATGACATCGGTTACACTTTATATTCAATATCGACACAAATCTAAATTTACCTCTACAGACAGTTGACATAATAGGGATGCTACCTTAGCGTAATTCACTTAACGATATAATTATCATTTCCTGGGACCTATCATGATTCTGTTGGCTCATATTCCTTGGAGCCTCTGACGCTGCACGAAAACAAACAATACAAAGCGGCACTCCTCAGTTTCCTTCGAACACTGAGAGTCCGAAATACTACCAATAAGACAAATAGCGTCCTAAACAGACACAAGTGCTTCTTCAAGCCACTTGGTATCCGGCCTAATCGTCCGATGATAGTTCCATATCGAACTTATGGTGTAAATCACCAAAATCTATACTATCTAAAATTAACAGTATTACAATATATATATATATATATATATATATATATATATATATATATATATATATATATATATATATATATATATATATATATATATATATATATATATATATATATATATATATATATATATATATATATATATATATATATATATTATATATATATATATGTATACCATTTCCACTCTAAGTTTTTAAAAATTGATATAGACTTTCATAATAAAAACAACTGTTTATAAAACACCGTGAATCAGTGATATAAGCTGCCTTGGCCTACTTCTGTTTCTAATCCTTGTAATGACTTGTTCGCCAAGGAGGAATCTTCCGAAACCGGAACATCTGATATTCTGCTAGTAATAACTGTTTCATGTATAAATAATTATGAAAAACAACTTAACAAGATTGTTAATTCAGGTTCTTGAAACTCATGAATCCTGATTGTCTCTTGGAATTCATTTTGGGTTATTTACATTATCACCCGGTGCATGACGTAACGGATGTGGTAAGGATCTAGTTCCTTGTTCAAAAGCCAGACTAAAAATCTTGCTTAACTGAACATATAAAAGGACTCTCATTTACAACAGCAGTTCACTGAAAGAAAGGCGGATGTAACAAGAAAAAACTTTTCAAGAAGAGGTGCAGTTAACAAGCATGGCTTCAAATC
This sequence comes from Mastigias papua, assembly GCA_964019165.1. Classification (NCBI taxonomy): domain Eukaryota; kingdom Metazoa; phylum Cnidaria; class Scyphozoa; order Rhizostomeae; family Mastigiidae; genus Mastigias; species Mastigias papua. Next base: position 18,758,674 of record OZ025269.1, read on the forward strand.
TTGATAACGTAGGTTTTACTTTCTTAAATTTGTAACGATTTGCTATTGCGGGTTCTGTCTGGTGGCGGCAACTGAGACAACAAGATGTCCGTACTTCCACCTAGGCTTTACTCCTAGGCCTAAAGTAGATGTAAGTCGAGGGAATCCTGACTAGATGTTTCTCTACAGTGACCGCGGAGCGTGTTTGTGATTGGTAGGGCTATCCAAGCTCATGATGCTCAAGCCAACAAGCATCGAAGGCGTTGATATCGCCGGAAACGAGTTTACTTCTATTTTTTCTCGGAACATGTTGGTATCTTTTGCAGAGAAACGAACATTACTTGGGATATGTTATGACGTTCAACGATGGAGAACGAAGATGTAGTGTTAAGCCGATCCCGAAATTTCTATCTCCACAGTTTTAAAAATACATTTTCAAAACTATACTTCTTGTATAGACATTGTATGTCTCTAGCTTGACTCACTTCAGTCCATCACTTGCACCTATTTATACTTTTATTTATTTAATACAAAATGCACTACCTCAATGCGAAGTATGGCAGCATTACAATAACAGGAGCATACCAGAAACAAAATTATTACCAAAAGACTAAGCATAACATCAAGTAACTAACAGGAATTAACGAAGACCGAACAAACAGAAACAATAAAGTCTGGGGGCAGCAAGGTTTTTAGGGGCTGTTTGCGTTTCGTAATTTTAATGCCTCTTTCAAAAATTTGGCTAATCATATATTAGTCGCTCGCTCTTATTTCTCATAAGCCGGATAAATTGCAGATTAGCAGGGAGTGACTCTGATTTGGCCAATCTTATGAGGGGTGTTCTAAGTTCCTTATATGCTGGGCACTCTATGACGAAATGGGTCTCATCTTCTATACAATTGTTTTGGCTCATATTATATATGTTATATAGTCTTTCTTCGACTGGCAGACCTTTGTGTCCAGGCGCACAACTATTGGGGGGGGGGGGTTCTGAGGCTCCATACCCCTGCCCTTTTCTTTCAGTAGCATAAAAGTGCCTTGAATAGATCTGATTATATTCACCCTTAGACTTGAAAGTAGCGTATCATCAGAATTATTCTGTTTTTAAGCCAAGCCATAGCCAAGGGCGACCAGGGAGATTGCCCTTCTAGAGTTTTGAAGCTTGGCTCAGTGCCCCTGCAAAAATGGTGCATTCTGACACTTTTTGCATCATCTTCCCATTCGTCAGATTAGGCTCAATTGCAAGCAGATCGCGACTTTTCATCGCAGACGTAGACAGCACGCACACCATAGATGCCTTCATTTAATCCATATGCAGATTTGGGCAGAAGTAAACACGTAAGTGAACAGTCCTGATGTAGACCCAAATAGGAGCAGCTCCTCAAAGACGAACTAGAAACGAGTCCAAATGGACTGCCTCTCTCCTATCTCAGGACTGGTGCTCCAATTACTTGGGCAGGGATGTAGGAACCGGGGGGAGCAGAGGGGCCATGGCCCCCACTTTTTAGCACACTATGTAAAAGTGCCCCTTTGAGGCCAAAATTGGGCGTGGTAATGTGCCCCTTTTAGGATTTGGCCCCCCACTTTTTAGATGCTTCCTACGTCCCCATGTACTTGGGCCTCCACTGCTTTGTGACGTAATCATATAGATGTTGTCGGCTTCATTGAAACTTGTTAGTTGATATCTTATGATGTTTTGTGTTAGATTTTGTGATTATTTATTCTAGTCTCGAAAAGGAATTATAAATCCGGACAGATCTGAATGGGCATTGAGCTTTTGGCGTATTCACAGTGAGAATTCAGAAGTGAATGAAGGCCTAATGCAGGTATTGGAGGGAAATGTCACTTGCACCGGATCGAGCGACGTAGCAGAAAGTAAGCAACCACAACAAATTTGATACATTGATAAGTTTTGATATTGATGATCTCAAGGTATTTATTTTATTTGTCTCATCATGTAAATGTTTATGAAACAGCGTACGTTTTAAATAGAAAGTATCTGTGTAGAGCTTTAAATTATGAAGGGAACTGCAATGAAACGAATTTGAGATTCTTCTATTGCACTCATGTTCAGAAACTAAATAGGAAAACTTATGCAGGGATGGTGCCACGAATTTTCCTATGGGGGAGATACTAGAACTGCTAGGTTAACTCTGAGGAGAAACTTCATCAGCTTCTGACGGGGGTTATGTGTTAATAGAGTTTGTTTTAATGGATTTATGTATTAATAGAGTTTGTGCTTATACCCAAAGGTACCATTCTAGAAAGTTGAGAAGGCGGGGGCTGTGCTGTGCTGACACGTAAGGGATCATCCAGAAAGTCCGTACGCCCAAAAATTATCACATTTTTGACCAACCCGTCGACCTTGTACGTGCGATTGCGCTTTTGATTAAAAAATGTACGGGTGTTCGAATTTTCTTTGATACTTTTTGAAATTATGCCCTTTTTTAGCACCAGCTTTTCACAAAGTGAATGCAAAATGCATTACGTTCTCCCTTTTTCTGAAGTAATTGTTGCAATGTTTTCATTTTGTGCCAATTCGACCGCATTTTTCCTCAGCTTGCACGATGGATACACTTCGTAGTATAGTACGCTTTTGACCTTACCCATCCACTTACTTCCCGCAAAGCGTACGACCTTTCTGGATGGTCCCTAATTGAAGTAATATCTACACAAAACCGTATTAAATGACAGTTTGCTACGTACCAAGTCTTAGACTGCATTGAGAAAATGGCTATGTACAATGACAAAATAGCTTGTGCTGTGATACGCAATAAAAATGTGGAGCGATCGAGCAACCACCTCCTACAAAGTACACGCCTCCCAACAAGAATGCACAGATTTTTTTATGAATTTATGTCATTTTTATGCCATGGTTTATGCCATTCTATGACATATATTCATGAAATTTATGCTTTTTCAAGCATCTTCTTCAAACATTTGCTGCTATTCATTTCTACCCAATCGATATATTATTAACAAAGTCGATCCAAATCGTGCCTTTTTTTTATTTTATTCTCATAACATTTGAAGTAGCAAACACTTACAATACAAAAGCAAAGGGAGCATGGAAATACATAACAACCCTAAGAAAGGTGGAATCATGTCTTTATTAGCAAGGTGGACTTTAAGGCTATATAATAGGAGATTCTGAAGATGAACATGAGAGTGGTAAATAACATATGAATTATGGTTCTTGCCATTGCTATTCTGCCACTGTCTCATTAAGGATAAAACATGGATAAAGCTAGTTTTTGATCCGAATTTGTTTGGTAATTTGTACTCAATCATCATATTTTATACCGATTTAACAAAAGCTATGCTATACCTAAAATTGTTGTGTTTCTTTTTATTTTGCCGTTTGTGAGGCGGAAAGTGTATTCAATGATGTTTGTATGCCGTATGGCTTGCTACTATGTGAAGGAGTATGGAACAGGGTTTTGGTCTTGTGTGTAGTTTTCACTACAGTACTTCCACGATAGACCGTCCCTCGATTATCCGGCCATGACCCTGGCTCTAAAATTTAGTTTAATTGAAGCGCTATCTTCCGTGTATGAAAATAAAATGTTGTTATTTCCAACTTATATCAAATGGATTCTTCGTCTTCTTCGGATGCTACTCGAAAAAGAGTAGTTTTGACCGTTAATAATAAGTTGAGAGTTTGTGAAATGGTCCGCAAAAAAGTGACATCGTCATCAAAACCTTGAAAAAGGGAATGTTCGACAAGCTTGGCGAATAGGACGTACCCTTTTGGAGCTGTTCCTTTCTATACTATAATATAAGTTTAAGGAATAGAACAACAATTCTACTTTTGCATTATAAGGACACTTTCTAATTATCTTAGCTCTTTTTCTTGTGGGTGATGTCCAAAGCGTATTTTTGATTAACCAGCCATTTTGGATTATCCGACAGCCTTTTAGAAAAGTTACGTCCAGTAGCGGCCGGATAATCAAGGAAGTACTGTATTGTGGAGTAGAGTTTAGAGTAGGACAGAAAATTACGGAGAGTAGAAAGAGAAGAGTGAAGAGAAAAGAAAGACGAGGAAATGGTTTGGTTCGACGTAAGTGTAGCTAAGTTGTGCTGTTTTGTGGAGATATTAATTGCATATAAACTTTGTTTGTTTATTGCATATAAACTATGTTGGCTGTATTTTTTGTATTCGACCTATCGATTCCACCGCTTCGCCACAATACTAGATTAGGAAGTCATTAAACTTGCATGCACTCTTCGAAGAGGGGACTGAACTCCTTAAGAACTCTTGTCATTTTAACAACGTTGACTGAACCCCCAAAGCCCTATCCACGCTACCCCTGCTTATGCTGGATCTCGTTTTATTCGTCGCCGTCGATATTAAATTCATCATGTTATGTTTTATAGCCCAATTCAAATTATACAATGGAGGGGAGAACGGCACTGACACAATATTTGAGTGCGTCGGTGGAAGTTCAATGGGCATGGTACTTTGTATTGATTCAAACCATTGCTTGACAGCAAAGGTATGACGAATTTCCTTTTATTTTTCATATTTACTTATAACACAGTGGTGATTTCAGATTTCAGATTTTCATTTCTGGCAATAGCCTACGTACAATTTACATTGCATGGGTAAAAACAGCTATTGAAGAATAGACATAGAACGTAAACATGCACGCTTTTTTCATAAGGAACCTAGCTCAAGGCTTAGTTCCAGCAGTTCCTTACGTTTGGACCTCCAATGATCAAATTGTAGTACTAAAAGCTCCTTAACACTTCCTTAATTTTCAGCGCACAATTAGTGCCATAGAAATGGTACAGACATATGGAAAATTTTTGAAATCTTGAATCTTGTCTTTAAATTTGGCTGCAATGTAGGATCAATGAAAAATGAAGGACTTAACATAAGCATAGCAAACAATCTATAAGGGTTCCGGCTGCAAATGGACGGAAACAGCTTTCTAATTCTTGATTGCTTGGTATTATAAAAATTTTTCAAATTGAAAAGTTCCTTAGGGAGTTTTCATTTAGTAGCATAAGTTTTTTTTAACTATTCCGGCCTTCTGCATGTAAGTTCCTTATGAAAAAAGCGTGTATAATGGTTAAAGCTAAAACTGCCTAAAAGCAAAATAAGAATGAGTACAATAGATAAATAAAGATCAACCACGCAGACAAAATTTATTCTAGATCTACTTATTCTACGATATATTTGCCAAAATATTTTCTCTCTCAAGTTTGTTTAATTTGCATCTCATAATACAATGGAGTTTGTCCCCTGTTTCTCCGTATGTGGTACAAATTCGTTGATCTTGGCTTAGCTTTGGCCTCTGGTATCTCTGAGTTTCTATGCTACGTTGATGATCCGATTGTCGAAATTTACTCATTGTTTTCCTTATAGCCTGGGTTTTTGTTTTTGTAATATATGTTTCCATCCCAAACTCCTTAAACAACAAGTAAGTGCGCATTTTCGGTTGATATCTTACACTTGACATAGTATTCTGTACACTAACATCAGTAATACCTTTATATAAGTAGTTTAGAGAGTCTGGGGAACATGTCTCCTCAGATTTTACTAAGATAAATTTTGTAATTCGTCCGACTTCGAGGAGAAAAAGGTTTGAGGAGGAGGAGATTACTGGCAATGTTCTTTGTTATGACGTACCATTGCTTTTTGTCACCTTTGGTTAATCGTGCATCTATCGAGCAATACTGTACTGAAGGAAGTGGCCCACTTAAGCCCCCCAGTCTGTGGTGGCTGGTGCCACCCCTGGTGCCAATTTAGCTTTACAGCATGACAGAGGGTAATTTAATCAAAAAATTTTGGCATTGGCAGTCTAAGAGCCTTAGGGATTGAAAAGCGGATTGGAGTCCCTAGTGCAATGGAATCTTCTTTTTTTTATACTGATAATTGTTGCACAATGCATAAAATAAAACTACAAAAACGGTACCGCAAGGAGTATGCTCCACCATATCAACCCTGTTGCCTACACGTAGAAGAGATCATTGACCTTTTGTGCAGTACCTCTAAACGGGAAGGGGGGCCTTGATTGCCGTTGAAGGCATTGCCAAACCCACATGGGGGGGGGGGCTACGCCATGGAGAGTCTCGTAAGGAGGAGAGATGGTCAAAAAACGATGAAATTGGCGTTACGTAAAGGGTGAATGACTCCTTGTTAAAATACCATAAGGAAACGCAAAACAAACTAGAAACCTATAGTATAAATAATTTTAATATGGTAAAGGGAAATATTATTGACGGGTTGTAGCAAATGCTTATTTAAATAAAATCTGCTCTAAATAAGTACAGCTTTAAGAAATTGATAAAGCAACTGCATTTGCAGCAAACACCATGAAAACACAACTGCGTTTGCTTCTCTACAATGTTACAACATTTATTCGTTGGTATTATGCTCCAAGGTGACCTTCAAAGAAAGTTTGCCTCATTGCATCCTGCAACGTTTCAAGCACCCGTCAAGGAACATATGAACAAGGATTTTTGTTATATACAAATTATTAAAACTAAACACAATAAGATATACAAGAATTTATGCTACCCATGGCCAAAAAAGACACAGCGTCACCGAGTTCTGACTATGGGTGACACGTACAGTATGCAATTACCCAAACAGAACTAAAGTAATGATCTAGGGGGTGCCTCAAGATAGATGCTGAAATCCCTCCCTTAAGGGAGAGTGAAAGTTCAGCAATCGATAAGAGTGATGGTAGTCAAAAATCAAAAAGTTCAAAATTACTCTATCACCATCTATCCCGAGACAGGCCCAAGAATAGAAATCAAAGGAAAATTAAGTTAATTAGGAAGCTGCTGCTGTTCCCAGTTCCATTCACAACAAGGATTTCAGTCATATATGTGATTTTTCAGTGAAGGTTTCACTTTGTAATTGACAAAAATAGTTTTAAAATAATCTCAGGAAAAAACCTAAAGCCTTGAATATCGAGGCTAAACCAGCTCTTTACCATTGTTGAATTCAGAGATAGTTTTTAACATTTGTAATTAAAGGTTTGGTACTATTCGATGTTATCACCATGCGGTGGTATGGGGTGGATGTATGCAACCCACTTTTCGCAAAGTTCACTTTTCTAATTCTTTGAAATCCTTTAAAGACGCATTTATGTGCATATCTAAATATCTTTTCGGAAGCTTGATAAAAGTCAATGTCGAAAGAGGTTTGACTTATAAATTTTGAGTGTACTATTAGTAGATGTTTTTAGACTAGTAGTGATTAAATCAGAAACTTTCATTTTTAAATGAAAACGTGAGGACATGTGTGAGAGAATTATGGATAAATTCAAATGACATTTTTCATGAAAATCGTCTTAAGGGTGTGGCCGCTAGAATGTCCGAGGTGGGATCCAATCTGGTATATTTTGTCATGCAAAGCCATTGGTGCTATTCTAGAAGCTGTGTGCCACCATTGTTGTCATAACTCTTTTTTATTCAACCTAGCAAAAATCGAAACACTACAAAAGTTTTAAGGACGCAGAAGAAGATGTCTTGTTTTATTTCGACATTCCTAACCCTGAAAACCCTGGCCAATACCAATTTAAATGGAAGAAAGATAATACATGCATTGCTTTTACCAAGGATGGACAGCCGATTCCACTTGATGACCCACACACTTCAACACAAGAAACATTATTCAGAGGCATTTCTCTAGATAACTGCTAGTAGATGTTTGAAAGTTAGCACTTCTAATTGAGTTTTGTATCAGTTGTGATTATTCACCTTCATACAATGGCTATTTTACTTTTAACAATCTTTAATACGTCTGTTACTTTGCTACTTCAAAAAACATGAGCAACACCCAACGAAATACACACTTTTTTATAAGATTATAATCTGTTAGAATATCAAAGCTCAAATTTTCTGAAATTTAAGAATAATTCAGGTGAAAATAATACAAGGCTCAAGCTTAATCAAGTTTTGGATTTTTGGCTGATTTGAGTTTTTTTAGCGAACAAAACAAGAGTGAGCTTCAATTATCCTGTCTGGAACTCGTTGCAATATGATGCAGCTCGGCAACTCTTCAGGGAGTGTCTGTTACACATTATTTATAATTCGAATGCAGTCTATACGAGAAATAATGCTCAAAATCGCTTAAAGTTAGGGATAATTTAAGAATATTCTTAGGCTCAAAATCAGAAAATTTAAGAACATTGAGCCTCAGTGAAAAATTGGGTGTTCTTACAAAAAAGTTGTGTAGGAGCTGCTAGATAAGAAGACGACGTGCATTTTCTCCAGCGGTTCATAATAAATGGTCCGTTTTCCAATCAGTCAACTGTTTCTTGATAGAAATGCACTTTACAGTTACGTTGGATTGGTAGGTACTAGTAGGTACCCTTATTGCGGGAAAGCCCCGGCAATGGAAAAGGAGAATACATTCTAGGCTGCAGGTCATTGCCACTCCGAAAGTTATATGCAGGGTACGCTTTAAGACAATTCCAGTGAATACACGTTCATTTCATATGAAAATTTTTTCCGCCCTGAAACTTTCTTAGTTTTTTCATGATTTCAGTACTGAAACTGTCTTAATACTTTCGTAGCAAGAATAGCCGAGTTTGCGAAACACTATAGTGTTGCACATACAGACAGACACTACACAAGCATAACACTAATATATAGGATGCCACAGGAAATCTGTACAAATTTAGTAAAATTGATTACTGTCTTACGTGGATATTCGAATTTTAAAGGTATATGAGTTATCAACTTTCCTGGGTCTCAAGAACCCTCTACTGAACTTTTTTACCTTTACGAGCAGCCAAGTCCTGTTTACTTTTTCGTAGACCACTTTCTTATAAAAATACATGTATTCGGAGAAATAGTTGAGAATCGTCAGAGCTGGATCACTACATCATTATGATTCAACAGATCAATTGAAAACAATCCAGTTCCGGACATTTTGATACCAGCCTTCAAGCAATGCTCATTTCTCTCTCATACTTACGGACAATGGTGGACACTTGGCCACTGCGACTTAGCTAATTATTGGGGGGTGGGACAGCCAGACCACAGAGGCCTGGAGGCCACTGGGGCCAAGATCTTTTAGCAATCACGGCCTAGAAAGTTTATTGGTTTTTACAATTACTGTGAGTGACCACCCCCTCTCCCTTCTAGTATCTGCCACTGCTCGTGGCCCCTTGAAAGGCTTTTACACAGTTGCATTCGCATTTATGGTATATCGCAAATGAAAATATGTTAAGACAGCAAAATTATTTGATCGCGTAAGAAAGGTTTAGTACTGAAAATTAAGTTCAGTTCAGTCCTGTGCCAAAGGCTTTCTTATACAAAGAGTGTTGCCCAGAACAGGCGTATCTAAGAGGGTCGTATAGGAGTTCTGGGAAACAGGTGAACATGCCTAAAAATGATTGGGGAACAGGGAACAAACTAAATTCTGTAGAGGGAACAAGGGAAAAACCAGTTTCTTTGCAGGGATCAGATTAGGTAACGTTTTTGAGGAAACAGTTTAATGATAAAAAGTTATCTAAATTAAGTAATTTTCGTCCTTCTTTGCGCTTTGCACTATTTTTCGTGTACTTTCCGGCTCACTCGTTTGCATCGCACTCATTAGTTGACCTCGTTTTGGATTGGATTTCATGAAGTCGAGGGACATTGGTGTTTTGAGAGTTGAAATATTAACCTTGGAGGTTCAACTTTGCCCTCACCTCCAAACCACAACTTTGGCGTTTGACCTTAGCAGATTCCTAAAAGACAGCAAATAAGTCAACAATGGCCTCTTGACTACAGAATATTGTGTATTATTTCTTGGATTCATCTGTTTTGCAGCTTTTATTTGCTCTTTGACTTACATACATTTTACCTTGAGAATTTCGATGTGCTTTGTAAATTTGCTTAAGCCTATACCTCTCAAAGTTCTCATACCTCTGAAATTACAAGTTCATATCAATGATTAAGTTACCTTTGTTCAAGGTAACTATAAAGGAACTTATTGCTGTGGTTGTAAATCTATTTGATTCCATTAAACACTTTAGCTAACAATGTATACATTTTACACATATACGGAGTTAACTAATCAAAATCCAATATATTCATACCATAAATGAATTTAATATACTGGGTTACGTTATTGGGATTTCTTAATGAATAATTTGAAGATCTTAATTTAAATATGTTTTGCATGAAAGGTGGATTTAACTTTGTCACTGTAGTGAATATTTCAATGCAGAGAGTTCTCTAGTTAGCATTAATTGCTTTGTACTCTCGTTACTCGTGTTTCATGGCAGGAGGCTCTTACTGCTGTAGCTGTGGATTTCAGTGTTTGATAAAAGAAGACAGCTGTTCAGATATGTTGATTTTGTTAAGTTTGTTCTTGTTTTCCTGTTATGGTTTATTTTATTCTCTCTGGTTTGTTTCGATACAGAAACAGTTTCCCTGAACGTAATGATTTGAAAATGCTAAAATGAGGTTGTACAAGGTACCTTGATGATATTTGTTTGACATGCATTTTTGCAGGGAACATTTTAAAAATTCCTTAGGGAACATGGGAACAAATGATAATTTTTAAGGGAATAGGGGAGCAAATGATAATTTTGTAAGGGAACAGGGGAGCAAGGATCCCCCTATATGACCCTCATCTAAGGGTCATACCTTAACTATGATTTTCAATTTCCATTTGTTCCATTAGAAATTTTATTAGTCATAACTGTACTCTTCAATGCCTAATTGCAGGGGGGTTAGAATTTTCTACAAAATTCAATTAGCGGGGAGGGGGGTTGAAATTAACGGGGGGTCGGACTTATGCAGTCACGTGAATACATGAATTTAGAAAATTGTTCTGAGCTGGTTCATTTCCTCTATTCAACAGCAAAATTCCCCAACAATTATTGCTTCAATATTTCGGTGCAACAGGTAGAAACTAATGAAAATTCAGTTTGAAGCAATATCAATAGAACACTTATTTTACCATTAAAACGGAGCCTAATGTAGCAGTATGTTTAGCTTAAATTTGCAACAGTCACTTAAGAAAATTGATAACACAAACGGTTACTACAAGTTGAAATTTCCTTAATTTCGCCATGATTTCAGTAATGACACTTACTTAAGACTTTCTTTTCAAGAATACTCGCGCTTGTGTAATGCTAAAGTGTTTCAATGTCAAATCGTGTCAAACAGGCACGACACAAACATGACCCTGAATGACATTTTTAGATTTTCATAGGAAAAAGTTGGAATTTCACGTGTATATAAACGTATCGACGTTCTTCGATCTCAGAAATCCAGTACTGACCTTTTTTATCGTTTTGAGTACCTGAGAACTACACTGCTTTCTTAAAAAACCATTTTCTTACAAAAAGTCGTGTACCCTCCCTGTTGAATTTGAATGCAATGAATGAGTGCCGCGGCGGAGTGTCCGCAGTGTGTCATTGACTAGGCCAACAGGCAAAGAGGCAAATGGCGAGTGTTGGCAAAAATTGTAAGAAAATAGATCTATGGGAGGAAGGGAAGAGAGGATGGGAGACTTTGAAGAAAGAATACTGTTACTGGATACCGAGTGCTGATGTTGAAGGAGAAATTCCTGTCGAGCTTCACGGCACTTTCTTCCGAAACGGTCCTGGCCTGCATGAGGTGTATGGGAAGAAACTACAGCACCGTAAGAATATGTCATATATTATGTCATGCCTTTATTGTTACATGTAAGCGCCCGAACTGTACACAGATTGCCATTATCATTTGGGTGGTCGACCATTTTGTGGGAATTACAGATGACAGTTGCGGTTTTTTAATTTCAGGGGGGTTCTCCTCAACTCCATCTCGCATGTATCTAGGATACAATGGGTGCAGCACTTAGCAAATGAAGAAAAATCTCTACAAATGGCATTTTGATTTATTATATATGTTGTAGATACTATTGCTGACGAATTGACTGTTAGAACGTTTACAAAGTCACGCAACGACAGACATCATTCCGTGACTTTCTGTTTACCTCAGCACGTAATAATCCATGTAGCTCAGAAATCTTTGCCCAGAGATCACGATAGTATTTTCTTTCTGGTTTAGCAAACAATAAAGTCTTCGTACGTCCAGTGTTTTCCGCAAGGTATACGTTATCAGTATACTTGAGGTCCGGGTGCATTCGTTGGAGTCTTCAGGCAATTAAAGCTCTCGTGCTAGCATACAGTATACTGCTAGGTCGTCGAAGTTGAGAACATTGGTATTCCCTGTTCTCACTATTCCAAAAATGTGTTTAGGGATCACTTTTGGTATTGCTTCACTAATGTTTGAAGGCTCAGGAACGAAAATATATGAGTTTGTGCCAGCTTCGTGAGAGAGGACTTCAGAACTGCAGACATTTAGCAATACTGATTTCAAAATCAGTCCTGGTAAGAGTACTCAATCTGTTTATGGTGTAAGAAACAATGGTGTATCTGTTAGAGGTACAATAGTGGATTTGATACACGCATTTTATTTTATGAGGAGCCTAGCTCATGGCCTAGTTCCAAGAGTTTCTTATTTGTTGACCTCCACTCATCAACTTGTATCAAAAGTTCCTTAATAGTTCTTTAAGTTTTACTTCACATTTAGTGCCATAAAATGGTATAGACAATGGTAAAACATTGAAATTTTGAATTCTGGCTATAACTTAAAACTAAAATCACAAAAAAGGTCAATGAAACAATTCTTCATTAATTAGTGCCATAATATGGTACAGGCACAAGGAAAACTTTGAAATCTTGAATTTTGTCTTTAAATTTGGCTGCAATATAAGATCAATGAAAAATGTTGTGTTCTGGACATATTAATGCTTTATTTCTGTTTATGTTTTGTGATTGCAAAAGGACCAGGTTCTTGGATAGGTATATCTCAGTGAGTCCATTAAGCAATCAATCAATCATTCAACCTATCAGATCAATCAATCAGTCAGTCAATTTGTTCTATCCTTGGATCAAGGATTGGATGTAGTGTTTATCATGAGATGATAAAATGCCATAGAAGCAAAATTTAAGTAACACAGTAATATTCCACAATGTACAACTGTCTTAACATCCCTTCTTGGTATCCCTTGGTCCACTACTTCCACCACCAACTGACTCACTCTTTTTGGAAACAAATAAATTCAGTGGGGCCTAAATTAGACAACATTTCCAACTTATATTAGGTTGAGGATAAAAGTCACGACAAGCCACATGACAGATAAATCAGAAAAAAATAGCCATTTGTAGATCTTTCATTTATCTATATAAGACCTATATGAAATTGACTTTCAGATATAATACTACAAAAGTGAAGCAAACTATGTAATTGAACATAGATGTTTCTCTAATCATCATCTTGATATGCCACTCTTATTACCTTGGCATTTTTCAGACATGTCCATTGACTCATGTTGTTACCAGGGGTGGACTAGCAAGGGATATTGGGTTGTAATCACATCCTGGACCCACCCTGCCTATTTATTTTGTAGGGCCCCTTTGATTCTTGTCTTGTAACATAAATGGCCACACCCCATATATGCCTCTTTCATAAAGTAGTGTCCTTGGGAAAAAGCCACCAGTCTGCCTCCTTCTGTTACACCAGGTTGCCCTGGGTCCTCTTCCTCTCTCATTCATTTTCATTCCTGCACTCTATGTTCATAAGTATAGAAGGCAGGGGAGCTGCAGGGCAGCAGTCCCTCCAGTTGGGCAGAAATCCGTTTCATTTGGGCATTTCTTGGGAGAACACAATATTTTCCCCTGAAAATAGGTGCAGTTCAATATGCCTAGACAACATGCCATTTGGGCAACGCATTAGTGATTCAGGCAGAAAGCTTGCAGCCCCCTAAATTTTAAACTCTACTACACCCATATGTATGTTGTATTATATTGTGCCTTATACAGTCAACCTTGCATAATTCGGATCGGTTTTATCCGGATTTTTGTATATTCCGGACAGAATTGCTAAGTCCAATTAGTTTCCTATTAAAGTGCAACACTGAAAAAATTTCTACGTAATCCGGATTTTCTGTAATCCGGACAAAATTAGCCAGTCCCGTATGATCCGAATTATGCGAGGTTGACTGTAGTATCAAAAATGCTTCAGTTTCTTTATCTGAATATTGTTCCATTGGTTAAGAATGTTAATTTTGCGGTACACCTCATTCATACCTTCACATGTTCATGAAATTCTGAGAATTCTCCATTCTCAGTGAGTAGCGTTCAGTAATTAATTTATATTTTCTTGTTAAAGTTTTTGAATATCTAAATCTTGTTTCTTTTTCACAGCAATTGATGGGGATGGTATGATCTGTGCTTTGACATTTGTTGATGGCAGAGTTCATTTTCGCTCAAAATATGTTGCTACTCAACATCATATTGAAGAGGAAACAAAGAAGCAATTTCTTTACATGGGACAAATGGGAACCAGAAATAAGCATCTTGTTAGGGACAGCATGAGAGCACTCTTCTCCATGGTTACTGGAAGTCCATTCAGCCTGCAATTTCGCAACCCATCAAACACAAATGTGTTTTTCTGGGGTGGAAAAGTAAATGAATTTGCATTTATAATACCATAATTGTTTGATCAATAAGTTTTGTCTACTCTTGCATTCTAGTATTTATCTCAATATTCAACAAGTGAGTTGTAAGGGCGGCCTCATATTAATTTCTTTTCCGTTTTTCATATACTAATAAGTCTAGGATGGTAGCAACTCTTTTAAATGAAGTTTATTTTGAATTCTGCAACATACGGTATAGAAAGTAATTACAATACAAAGAGAACAAAATTACTTGGAAAGTCAAAACAATAGTCGTATTCGAACAAAAGAGAAGTGAACAAAATAAAGAAGTGTATGTTGCAAATTACGTGAAGGAGGAAGTGTAGATATTGATTCTCTAAGATACTGGTAGAAGTTTGATCTTAAATGCCAAAGAGTGATTATTTGGGATATCAAAAGAGTTTGAGCAGTGGCAGTTCCATGGGGGATTGGGGGACATGCCCCCTGACCCCAGTTGTCTCCAAGTTATCTTACATGGTTTGTTGGAATATGAAGAGAACAGGTTTGGGGGGATGGAAGATTTCCAGCAGGTACAATTCCTTGTTATGTCACTTCATTGCAGTTGATCACCCTTTATTTGCTTATTTATTTCATTCTCCACTGTACTAAAGGGTGTGGTCACAAAAAAGGTTTGGTCCGCAAATGTGACCCTGTCGTCAATGCTGTGGCCCCTGGTTTTAAATGGAGAAGTTTGTGTAGAGTATTTTGTTATAGGGGTTGACCTATGTCAACTTAGTAGAGGCTTCTTGGATGATATCTTCATGTTATTTACTTATAAACTTCTTTAGGTTTTAAACCAATTGTTTAAAGAAATAGTACATGTATTATAGTTGAATTTTTGCATTGATGGACCATGTTTAACTCTGTTTAAATTTTTTTCTTCAGTTGTTGTCAGTTTACGAGACCTGTTTGCCATTTTGTCTTGACCCATACACTCTGGAAACACTGGGCCCGGATACATTGGGTGGAAATATCACTCTCGGTTGCCTTGGTGCTCACTTCAAAATAGATGCCATTGGAAAGGTAGTTAATGTCCGTCTGTTTTCATGATTCTTAACCAATATGGGATTTTGTGAAAGAAATAAAGTTACTCCCCAGAATAGAAGAATCTTGTTTTGCATTCAAGGTAAAATGCCTATAGGAACGAATTACCTACAACAATACTTACAAAGCACTTTGCTACGCTACAAAAACGATACCCGGAGGAGCATAGTATCCTGACTACCCCGGGACCATTCCATATAAGACATAGAACTAAACTAAAAGTACGAATACTATCACAAACTACATGCAAACCAACAACTAAAGAAGAGAGCTTGTTTCGCAGTTGAAGTCGAGCCAACAAACTCGAATAGGTAAGCGGCAATCGCCGTGCTCCCTCATGCAGCGTCCCCACCGGCCACAATGCTACGCCGAGATTCTGTGGTTACATCTATGAATAAATTCTCTACGGTAATATTGCTCATTAACATATTGCATATGGAGATTTTGTATGAAGATATGCTTCTGTAAATAGAACCTAGGAGCCCTGATGATCAGCAGTGTCGTGCTGAAGGACTTTTGGGGCTTTCTGAGTAGAGGACGTTTGCAGCAAAAAGTTACTGACATGTTTGAACATAGAGTCCTTACTCACCTACCTGCCCTGATAGTTTTGCTATCGTTACTGACAAGCCAGAAAGTTAATTTTGGCTTTGCAAGAAGTGGGAGACCCCATTGCACCCCATTCTTTGGCATATCCTTGATGATGAGTTATGGCATTTCGGAAAGACAGGGGGAATGAGGGATTATGCAGGTGGAGCCCTCAGATTTTGAATGGAATGCGTATGACATTGGAAAATGTAGGCCAGGACCATTGTTATTGGGTGTTTGTGGTGGCTAGTTTGCGATAATTATAACTTCTGGGCTTGGACCAACCTTTCTAGATGTGTTCGTGCTCTGATATGATCTTTCGAAGTTGCTATTTCGATTCCGAGTTGCCCCAAGGGTAAATAAGTCTCTCACTTGTTCCCATAGCGCCTTGTCGTCTTTAGTCAACGCCCTGGTCTCCAGCGACCTCCATGTGTAGATGTCTTCGAATTCAACCAGGACTGGTCACTCTATAGCAAGCAGCGACAATTGGTAGAGGGACTAAACTACATGCATGATATCTGCCTTGTTCCCGATTATTACATCATCCACATGACACCATTTGTAAAAGTCTCCTCTTGGATATCATTCAAAATTGCCGCCGGTTGGACATCGTCTGGCGAGACCATGCGGCATTATCCCGAACTACCATCAAAATTCGTCATCATACCTCGCGACTGTTCACAGGGTAACGCCGTGATAACCGTTGACACTGGGCATTTCCATGTAAGTCACGATCTTGGTTTTAAATATTGGTACCCAATATTTACACAGGTCACCAGATGCAGCTACAGAAGGCTGCTATTACACTGGGGGCTGTCAACATTTAAACTTAAGATGTACGAAGTAGACGATAGTTAAAAGTAAAAACTTAGTTAGTTCCAATCAATATCCCTTTAAGTTGGTCTTAAAAGTTGTTATTGACTGTTCTACCTTGAGTTCATTCGGCAGTTTATTAAAAACTAAAGCTCATTAGAAATTAGGGCTTTTTGTAAATTATGCTTCAAGCTTTGCCTTGTGAAATTTTAGGTTGATTTAATCTCCTTTCATTTCAAATTAAATCTTTAATTACATCTTGCACCAAGCCGATTGCAATGATGGCCATAAAGTTTGGGGAAGTTTTCCCAAATGCATAAACTTTTGCATGATTTTGCAGCTTTTGAAGCTTGTTAGAATAATAAGGAATGTGCCCCTATTCCTATTGAATCCACTCTTGTAATGGGCTGCTTTTGTCACTTTCGAATTGTGTTTGCATATCAGGCTTGTCAAGAAGCTTTAATTTCAACAATTCTACAAAGCCTCCGCAAACTTACGGAAACAGTGAGGCTCTATGTTTCTTTATTCATTTTTAGCATCAAGTCTAGATAGGCTTCTTGTTACTCCCTTCTTTTCTTTATTTTCTGCTTTTATGTGAGTTAATCTTCTGTACTTATTTATGATATGACACACCTCTTTCTTATATTATTTGCCTCATTTAAGTTGTTCTTTCATAGCTTCATATTTCTACCGTTCAATTCTTCAACTATTGTTTTCCTTCAACTACTCAACTGTTCAACAGGCTGTTCTTGTTTTCCAAAAAACTTTATTTTCGTGCAGATATTCCACTTTGGCACTGCATATCAGTTGGATAACACCATTAGATTTGTAGCCCCTTGCCTTGGTCCAAAATTCAACATGAAATTCGACAAGGAAGTATGGCTGTCAAATGCCAGTGTGGCTCCAGGTCATACAACGAATTTCGTTATTGATTTAGAAAAGAAAACTTGTCAACATTCGGTGATGGACAAAGCCTCGGTTGAGTTCCCGACTACTCATCCTTATCGAAATGGTATGGTTGGAACACGCTATAACTATCTTATGGCAAATGATAGACCAGGACAAAACTTACCGTATAGAGATGTTGTTAAAGTAAGTATAAGTACTTTAGCAAGCGATTGTCCTCTCTGCATGCGTGCGCGCATGCTGGTATGCGCGGTTTTATGTAAGAGTGCGTGTGCGTATGTGGACCATGCTATCAGATGTCTTTTAGGCATAGAGCTGTGGTAGTCTCGTTTTGCCAAAATGTATCGCTCTCCGCTCTAGAGAATGATCACTATACAAGGGCTTACATGTTATTGATGTCTGCAGAATATCCCCTTCATCTTCTCATTAAACGTTTTTCTAGTAGCTATAATTCTAGAGAGTTTTTGAATTCCCAGCCGGGATACATGCTAAGGTGATTAGCTAACTTGAATCAGTCTTCCCTGTTTGTTTGTGCATTTGATCACATTGATTACGCATAAACTTGTGCGTTTACTGCTTTTTTTAAGCAAACATCGTGCAATAAATCGGACGACACACATGCCACAAGTGCTTTCATGTGTGTCTGATAGCTCTATAATTCACTCCTCTGTGTCTGACTCTAATTCCCATAACCTTCACTTGCAGTTTGATTCAGAAAATGCTTCCCGCCAAGTTTGGTATTCAGAGGGGATTATCGGTGAGCCCACATTTGTGCCACGTTTGGGTTACGAAGGCCGCGACTATGGCGACGAAGATGATGGTTATATCTTGGTTCAATTGTATCACCCTGGCAAGCACCTCACTAGTTTCTGTGTGCTTGACGCCAAGAATGTAGAAAAAGGTTGTATTGCCAAAATAAATCTGAAACACCATGTTCCTTATGGATTTCATGGTAATTTTTCACCAGAGGTTTTTGTCACACCCATCGTACCTCAAGTTAAATCAAGATTGTGATTAAATCTGAAGTGTTTTCAAGCTTTAATGTAAATTTTGCGTCAGTGAGTGATTCGAATAGAAGCCCGTTAGTTGTAGATGACATCGAGATATTAGTATAGTATCTGGACAAATCCTTAGTGGTGGCTCTTGAAATCGCATGAGTTTCTCCCATCACCAACACATCCTCCACTACCATAGCCACCACTTCTACCACGACCACGACCACCACGACCACGACCATCACCACATCCATTTCAATTTTTCATTTCATTTCATAATAATTATACAATATATAAGCATTCAGTTTACAATGGTTTACACTGCACCGCTGTTTCTAGATAAATACAAAATAGCTAAAATAGGATAATAAAGTATAACTTCATTACAGAATACATACGTTATATGCAAAAAGTAATAGTGAATCCACAACCATACATTTGCTCGCTGAAATTTCTTTGCAGGTTTTGATATGAATCTAAGAGACGCTTTGATCTTTTGCTAGAATTTTATTTATTTCTTATCGTAAATTACATTTTATTAGTGTTATGTTGTGATAAGATTGTTAGACTAACTTCATTCAGTTTTCTCATACAGCTGTCGATCTCATTTCTTTGCCTTCTCTTGCCTCTAAAGCCTTCAGTAGGGTTTTGCCCCACTTCTAGTCAATTTCAATACTCTTAATTCTGTGCCTCTTTTACTGCGTTAACCACCGCAGATAGAAATCTTTTACGGCTTTTGATTTATAATTGGGCCCATAGAACTTAAGAGACACATTGATTGCACTTGTTCTTTTCAAGCTATAAAAAAGGGAAGAATTTCCCAGCAGTAGATGGTGTACATAGTAAGTCCATTCAAATTTGCAACCAAACTATGCCACCATACACACTGTAGACTGGTTTGAGATATGCAGAGGCAGTAAGAGCAACATATCATCGTGATGAGTGGAGAAGCATTGCGTCCAACCCTCTATCTGAGGATGGGACAACTTGATTGATTGATTGACACACTGTAGACAAACATACAACATTCCCGCAAAGGGTAGAAGTCTCACGTTCTTTTTACTACGTAGTAGCCTCCCACGGCCTAATTATTTGTGACTGAAAGGCTTTCATATTACCAATCTCATGGGCAATATGCTCACTTCTAGCAAAACTAAGCTTTTTGCAAATTATTAAGTTTTAAATTCTTACATATAGAGTTTCTTTTGTTTTGGCATACCAACTTCTAGACGGTTATGGCTCCTCAATCTGATATTAGAATCTTGGTATGTATCTATTGACTCCCTTTATCCTTTTTGTCTAGAAAGTCCTGCGTTTCAAATAGAATTTCCAGATTTGTAACTGTTGCTAGCATGGCCATATGTAGAATTTTAATGAGGTATAGGGCGAAAGAGAGTAGAAAACCTTGTGTAGTTTTTTAGCTTCCTATAGGCCCTATAAACTGAGACAATGCTTGATTAGGAAGCCAGCACACAAATGGAAAATGAGTAAATCTTGTAAGCAGAATTGCCAAAATATTTGCATTTTTATAAAACCGAGTTTTTGGCATGCTTGGGATACATCGCTTTGGCTTCAAGCCTTTTTTTCTATTTCCCTAAAGCCTGTGCAAATGTGCATTACCGAAGGTTTCTGATATGCGTTAATTGGCTGTTAATTGCTCACTGTATAATTTGATTACTGGTTGGCCAACGGGCAATTAAACTCGATTCTAGTGTATTCATTCGCTTGATTTACGCTCTATGCACTGACTTGATCTGTGACATGCAGGGCCTAAATTCAACAAGAGTAGCTAATCCAGCGACAGTAGGTCATTCCTCGAGCCCATTAACCTTTGCATTCAATGTTAATGGTGTAGTAATAGCAGTAATTCCCTTCCTCGTGTTATCGGTCGCTTGAATGAGATTTGCAAACCAGGCATATTTAGACGCGATAAGGAAAATCCTGACGCTACAAGCAATATCTGTAGAGAGCGTCTTTTCGGCATGCATGCCACAGTTCGGAGGTAGAGTGCAGAAAGATGCCCCATATATGATCACATGTCTGTCACGCCTGCTTTACTAAATGAGCATTTTGTTTTTAATGCAACCAAGCAATAGAAAACACAGTTTCATTTTTCTCGTTTCATGTGCTAGATTGTAACTTAGATGATAAACCGAGTGCTTATCTTTCAAGATCTATTGCTAGCGAAGTTATATTTATAAGGGGAAGCTGAAGCTTAGCTTTTGCGACATTTTAAAGAACAACAAGGGCTTGGCATTGTTGTGATTAAAATCAAACGCTTGCAGATTAGTTATTGTGAATCTGAGGTGGAGTATTAAATATACGGGTTCTCTCCTCACAGCTGTCACCAATGCATTCTTTTAGCTTCGCCAAGAAAACAAGATATCACCTGATATGTGTATGTTGGCGAATATTCATCGTGTATCAATTACAGTTGCTTAAAAAAGTTTATGGTATCTATTGGCTATTAGAGTAGTTTTGTGTCCCACATTGCAATTAAGAATCATCCTCCTGACCCTTTCCTATTTTCCTCTCTGAGCGAGGGACACAGAATGAGCCTAGTGCATTCCGAGAAAGGATAGGATCAAGATATGGTAATTCTTTTAAGAGAACAGTATCTCTAACTTATCTCCAAAAGTAATCTAGTATTGAATTGATCTATTTTCACACCAGATATGTTAGGTTCTTAAGGTTAATGCGGCCGGGTACTATTTTAATGTTGTGTTTTAGATTAACTTGCTATGATGCATAGCGTTGGACTTGATGTGCTCTCAGAGCACATCGCAGACATTTCTAATTTGTTACAATAACTCTGCTTCGCTCCCCAGTGCAGATGTTCAGTCTAGGTGCAGCAAACCAAATGCGTAATTGTTTTCGACTATAGAAATCGTGATTTTCGCTAACGCATGACCTCCTCGTAAATTGAAAAGGTCAAAGCTATGCACCAATCAAACGGTCTCCCTGTTAATCGTTAACATGGTAATAAACAAAGTTGATATCATATTTTTCATCAGTGAATCAACGCTACCTGATTGGCTGCACGCCAACGGAGGCTGACCCTGATTGGTGCACAGGAGCTAGAGGGGAGTTCGGGCTTGCTAGCTGCTATCATTCGGTACCTGTATGTGTATATGAATGATCGAGCAGGTTTTTTTCTTCCACAAGATTCTGTGCTTGGAAGGTCATGCTTGGACAAATGCAGTTAAAAACGTACGGTTGAACAGAGATGTATGTTTAATCATTGGTTAAATCGTCTTGAAAGTGCTCTTGTATGTCAAGAGTATTTCAGCTTTCATGGGTATCGATATCCTTTCAGTCAAGAAGTATCGAAGGAAGCATTGATCATCAGTATTTTCGTTCTTATTCAATTGCTGTTTTGCGATCATCAAACCATTCATTGCAAGCCGGTTTGAAGGATTCGCCTTCGTATCTGGAAATCTAGATATTCAGAGGATCGCATGGATATGAAGTCATGATACTTGAGACATTAAACAGGCCTCGAGAGACTGCGCTATGCGTCGCTCTCTTGTTGGCTATGTTTATAATTTTGTTCCTTAGTGGACCTAGGCCTAGCTTCAATCTGGATTCTCAGCCATGTCCAAAAGTTCAAGGACCGTCTGCAAGCAAAGATGCGACAATGGAAGCTTGTGTTGGGCCGAGTTGTGTCCGAACAGAGATACTGTGCCCCAATTGCACTTCACTGGAAAAGGAACTTAGCGACTTACGGCAGAAGGTATCAATGTATGAAAGACTAAACAAACTTTTGGAATTCAACTCATGGATGAGCCAGCATGGCAGCAAAATGAGACAGAATATATTGATCTTGTCTGGTGAGCATTGTGGTAGCTCACTTCTTGGTGAGCTGTTTAACCAGAATCCCCAAGTCTTTTATCTCTACGAGCCATTACGATCATTAGACTACTATCGAGACAATAGACCTCCAGATGTTTATGATGCTATGGTGACCCATTTACTCGATGGAATCTTTCACTGTAAATTTGACGAACTCACCTACTTCACTAATCATATGTCATTTCAGTATAGCTCTCTTAGGAGTCGACTGGCAAGTAGAGCGTTGTCAGTTCCACCCCTATGCCCCGGGAACCACGACTACCCTTGGTACAATATACGAATGTGCACGCCTTTAAAGCCGAAGACTACTTCGGCGATTTGTAGGCTACACCAACACACGGTTACAAAGACAATACAGTTCAATGACGTTCACAAGCTTTCATATCTCATGGATAAGGAAAGCGCTGAGTATTCGCTAAAAGTAGTACATCTTGTCCGTGACCCACGGGCTATTGTTTACACACATCTCACGAGAAGCGATAACTCGACTGGGAACCATACTGCCGCAGCAGTAAAGGAGTTTGCTAGGAGTCTATGTGCTCAGATGCTTCGAAACATCAAATATGCTATAACGGCCCCGTCCTGGTTGCAGGGCAAATACACTCTTCTCCGGTATGAAGACCTAGGAACAAACCCTCATCAAATAACTGAGCTTGTTTATAAGTTCGTGGGAGTCCCAGTAGCTCCACAGGTTCGTATGTGGCTGGACAAGCTTGCATATGGAGCGACAACAAAACCACCTCAGTATAGCTCATCAACATCAGGCTCTATCGAGGAGTTCTATGCCAAGAACCTCACAGGATCGGTGCAGAACTGGAGGGTACAGATGCAGTACCCACTTGTACGAGTGATTGAGACAGAATGCTATGAGGTGATGAATCTACTTGGTTATAAGATCGTTGATGATGAAGAAGAACTAACTACCTTGAGTTTTTCTTTAGTGGACTAGTGAGCTGTTCCAAAGATTGGTTGATCTTCTAGCAGAGTACGAAACAAGAATAGTGAACAAAGGTGTCTCATCTTCCTGCAGATTTCCCTAGGTATATCTCTACTTCTCTGAATTTTTTGGTCGCGTTTTGTTATAACGGCAAGGGAATATTTGTACAATTCTTTAAGAGATGTGCCGTAGTTTTGTATTTGGTGCACGATTAGCGAAAACTTCCATGGGAATATGTCATACTAATGAATTGCAGGGATAAGGACTAATGACCTGGCATCAGTAAAATTTCTAAGGTCTTATCTTGCTATCTCTAATGTAAATGATAAACAGAAAATGCATTATCTATGCAACAAAGCTTTGTCCGCGGCTTTGATACATAGACTTTAAGGTTTTGAAGCCGATGTAAGTACTGTGTGCCCCCAGACAAAATTGCCAAATGGCTACATGATAAAAGTATGATTTGGATATGCAATGTTTGAGTTGCCACTAGTTGGTAACAGATATTCGCAAACATGAATGGAGATTGCATTGTATGTTCGGTCTAGATTTAGCTGTTTACCTCTCGCACGAATCTGAGAAATGCACGTAATTTTATTTGCAATAACAGGACAGCAGACCCTCCATTCCTATCAAAACCACCGCATGAATCAAGAAATCTCCTCTCCTATATTAACAAAATACCATTATCTTATCGCAATAATAAAGTCATATCATATTAGTGGTCTAATCTAGGCCATAAACTAGGGATTCGAAGAAAAACATCTGTTGCTTTTGGAGGATTTTCAAGAGTTTGATCTTTCCTGCTTGGTTTCACGATGTCTGAATAGAAAGTTATGTTACTTGTCAGATAAAATTCTCCCCCAGTGTTTCAGTGCTGCTGAAGGCAAAATTCTATATTTTGCACAAATCATAATTATGGATGGTTTTCCTGCTCAAAGAGTATTACAATATTGCAGAAATTTTAACAATACAGAATATTGCATGTGAACTCGAAAACTCCTTTCATAAGCAGATCATCCTTTGGAGTTAAAAGAGTTGTAGGGATCTCAGATTAGTCATCCTACATTGTTTGCAAGAGAGAACGTGCACCAGATTCTCTGGATTTCCATACCTGAGGGAAATTGAATTGCAATACCTTGTAAGCCTACCTGCAATTGTCGAGTAATAACGGGTCAAATGTCGCCCTTACTGCAGGTAATACTGAATAACGTCTAACGATCAATTAGTCTTATTTTGTTACCTATCATTCACTCGTAATATTATAAGACAATGGTATTGTGAGTAATCCCCTTTCTTGGCAGACTTTGTCTGCTCTAGAATTTAATGTATCTAGGATTAGATTTTTCCATTACTGAATGCAACGTAGAAAGCTTGGAAGTGCAGATGTCTAACTTTGCATTATACGTTAGTGGCTCTTAACATGGACCCTGGGTTCGACGATCGAGCCTAAGGTTCGCGAATTCAGTTTGAGGGGTACGGGTGAGGTCTAGACAAACACTTTATTCATATGGTCACTTTGTGCACTAATAAATCGTACATCCATGTTTTGAATCTAAAAAACTATATTTTGTCTTTCCAGTACAGAATAGTTCCGTTATTGCGAATATGGAGCTTATGGGGTACAGTACCTCAAACAAGGTTGAGAACCATTGTAATATAGATATGCGTCCTATAAGGGCTAACATGGCACTTGCACAGCACTTAATCAATGGCAAATTCTTTACATTTACATAATTAAAACGCATCTTATAATAAAAGCTAAGAATTTAACTGAAAATCGACATTATATAAAATTACGCTAATATTGTTTAACTTGACGTCATTGAAATTACTTGATTTTAATAGTTTTTTACCGTCTTATATTGACAAGATTTGTTATAGCTTTAATATTTACAATCAGGCATGCTCAGTACAAAAGACAGTATTCTCTCGTCTCATTTCTCCGGGATCTAGTCGGGTTAGAGTGAATTCGGGCGACATTTTATTATGGCTGTTGGGTTAACAAGGAAGAAGATTAATTTAATTGCACCTAAAATCATCATTAATGATGTCATTCGTAAAATTTTTCCCAGGCTTGTAGAAGAGGGATACTTTGTGGACTCTGCCTCTTTTCTGCTCTTCGAAGAGAGATTTTTATTATAATTATTAATATAATCAGATTGCAGATCTGTATTTCCCGTGTTTACTAGCATGTGCCAATGTTCTACAGCATGGCCGTCAAACGTTTGAGAACTCTGATAAGGTCTGTTTTCTCCCAACCTAATTGACCAATCATCATGCGAAATGAGTCTAGTTGTAGCATGTGTGGTCAGAATCCTGCATGATGATTGGTCAATTAGGTGGGGAGAATATAGATCTGACAGAGCTCTCAAATATTTGGCGGCTATACAAAAAATCCACTAGCTTG
The DNA here is from genome assembly GCA_964019165.1 of Mastigias papua. Lineage (NCBI taxonomy): Eukaryota > Metazoa > Cnidaria > Scyphozoa > Rhizostomeae > Mastigiidae > Mastigias > Mastigias papua. The sequence continues at coordinate 18,784,677 of OZ025269.1, forward strand.
TTGTAAAGTATTGGTGCTAAGTGCTTTCGAAAGCTATGAAGGGCGTGGTCCCATCAGCAGTTTGTTTTCACCAAGCCCTCCAAGCTAGACAAGGCCCTCCTTCTGCACAAAACAGCTATCGACCACTGGCTTTGACTGAGAAGGATTAGACTTCCATTAATCTTACATTGTGATGTTATGTAACTGCATTTTGCAAGTCTATGTGAAATCTATGGGCGAGTGACCAAGTGGTTAGAACACTTGACTGCTGGTCGGAGCATCGATGGTTCGAGCCGAGCCCTCGGATCTTAGTTGGGGTGTTCGCTCACTGTCCACCTAGCAGCAAATGGGTGCCTGGTGGCAGCACTGGGGAAGTACATGGGACTCACTATGCTCAGTTGCTTTGGTATTTGGCAATACGAATGATATTTATAAAAGTTTGAAACAAAGAGTTTGACTAGACCTCATTTCTAAGTAAATGAAGAATAGAGACTCAAGTAGTATGGACTGTCAAGAAGGGAACTTAAGAGTCTTAACAGCAAAAAGAATACGATGGCTTGAGGGACGTACTACTAGGAAAAATTTCGTGTACTCTGTGACAACAGCACAAAAAATCGCAGAAAAAGTCACAAAAAGTCGCAAAAATCAATAGCAACACATCACAATAATCACAAATATCGCAACAAATTCACATCACGAAAATCTCATTAGAAGTCACAAAAATTGCTAAAATACAAGAGACTGGAACACATACAAGAACCTACACTTTTCTGTGAGTTTATATAAAAGTGTCGTTTATTACTAGTAGTGCGCGACAAGCACCATAAAAATGCCCCTGTAGAGCTCACAGAAATGTTTCAGAAGCAGCCGAATGAGAACGGGCGAAGTAAATGCTAATGTGTAATGCAAAAACCAAGAGCTGAACACGCAATGAACAGTATGAGACATCAAGATCCATTAACGTGGAATCTAGTAAAGGTGGGAGTAGGATCTTGTAGTAATACAGAAATTTGTCCACGAAAATTGGAAGATTGTAAATAAGGAGAAGTTAGTTACCATAAGCAAACATCTGAAACTAACAAAGATAAGGATTAGCTGGTTATGATACTTTAAGTATATGTTAACTAATTAAAGGGTTTATTAATACACAATTAATTAAGTGGGATGGTTATCTTGGAATCAACAAACCTAGCATTTACCTGTTTCATTATATTTAAAGTATATTTCAACTAAATAGGAGGTCTGTTTGGTGCACATTTGAACTAATTGGGATGCTATTTTGGAACCAAACAAGATAGAATTAATAGACAACTTAAACTATTTAGAATATTTGCTTTACGACATTTATTTTAGCTAGTATTTTGCAGGTATACATCAGCTCTTCGCACCGTTAATAGTTTTCAAAACAGTTGTTGAAGAAAAGGATTATTTTATTCCAAACAGATGGAACAATGATGGATATTAATAAATATTCGAAGGACAGTTGTAATCTATTAGGAACCATTATAATATCTTGATTCATACTTTAATATTGCCTCAAGAATATAGAAGGCCTGTTCAGTGCCGTAGAAGGGGGCTGAGCTCCACGAGGCTACAGCCCGGTGTGACCCCTCCCTCATGTCTTGTTCGGTACACCTACGAAATCCAGTACGCATGTAAACAATAATGGATTTCGTGTTGATTGTGCGGAGGAGAAAGAGGACACTGCGTCATCCAGTCACTCAGTAGAAGAGCAAGATCTAGGCGATCGGTCAGAAGCGTGCAGTGAGACGAAGTAAAGACGCGAATACGTCTCTTTACACTATAGGAGAGTAGAAAATACAACAAATAGTCAGACATGGCGTTAGCAAGGTAATGTAATATTATTTCGGGAAGTCGTTGTTACATGTCTTGTGAAATTATCGTGACTTGTGCGGACAGGTAAACAAAGCAAGACAGTTTTAGGCCATACCTTATTGGCTCCTTCTTACCCAGTCCCCTATATCATGGCGGCGATGGAAGCATTGATCGGCAGTTTTTTGCCATGCACAACATAACATTTTTTGCTTTAAGTAGATCAGATGAGCTTTTTTTTACTTAGCGGGCAGTATAACACCTCAAATTTTTTTCGTACCAGCAGAGATAGACATACTTGCACCGTGCAGGCTGTAAATTTATTATCAAAATGTGCTAATTGTGTGCATTCTTGAGAAGTATCGACTGTGAGTGTTGCTTTTAGGTTACTTCCAGCTCCAATGCAAATGACGAAGCAAGAAGCGGACGATGATGATTTGGAAAGAGCATTTAGTCTGGTAAGATAAATGTGTCACACATATCATCTATGAAAGCATGGGACTTAATTGAGTCTATAAGATATTGTATACTTGTCTGACTGCAGTTAACTAGTGCAATATACTATTGTTAGAGATATTTTCTAATGGAGACCTGCAGAGTTTTTGAGTTTATCCCAGTATAGCAGTTTATGAAGAACTGTATTGGATGGCTGGCTGTTCATCCAAGCAAAATTGCAACTGGGCTGCTTAATTGTAGTGGCCTATAGCTTCGTGTTAACACAAGCACTAAAACCAGAACAATGTTTATTCTTTGCTTTTCAACTTCATAAATTTTCATTCTAAAGAAGTACAAATTTTAGAAACAACAAAGAGGTAGTCCTTTTCTTGGCCACTTGGAGATGTTTTCTGAGTTAAGGCACCCTAAATTGAGATTGTTTGTTTTGAGATTAATGCTGTGCATTACAAGGCTGATAATTGGACATATGTGAATTACATACCGGATTTGTCACAATATAACCACTGGAATAGTCATGATTCGTCTATAATTAAAATGATTTATTTTTTTGTCGTCATCCTGATTAAGTTCATATCATAGCTGCGATTTCCAGCTCATACAGATTGTAATTGTTCTGTGGATGACTGACTAAAACTGCTTCTGCTGTGTTATTGAAAAATGAATTTGAATTGCTACTTTGCATGTTAATGGGTTCTATGATCTGCCTTATGGGGGTCTTAACACTACAAGCCATGCCAGACTGATAACAACTGGTGAAGGCTCCCTGCACCAAGCACTAAGGTAATTTGGTGTTTCACTGTAAGTACTATAGCTATATGAGCCTTAAAATTTATTGTTTAAATATAATAGGTAAAAGATGTTGCTTTGAAAGCAAGTCATCCACCATATGGTCAAAGAAGAGGATGGGTGCCAAGAAGACCAGAGGTGAGAGATGAACTGATGTGTGATTTACTATTTCTTGTATTATGAAAAATGTGAGTCCAAATATGAAGAATTTTGTATATAGAGACATTTTATCCAGGGTTCATAAGGTCAGGAAAAATCAGGAAAAAACTGTGTTTTTAAGGACAGTCAGGAAAAGTCAGGAAATTTTATTGAAACTTGAAGAAAGTCAGGAAAAAGTCTGGAATTTTTATCATCCATGTGGATGAATTCTTTCGTACACAATAGCCAACTGTACACATTGCACATTTTGTGATATTTTTGCTCCAATTGAGCAGAGAACCTACTTTTTGCCCAAATTGGAAAAATATGCCCAATTTCTTTGTTTTAAAAGATGGGTCAGTCACTCGCATCATTTGTAACACTAGTTGATCAGGGAAAATATTGTGTATTTCTGATATGTAGTCAGGAAAAACACCTTCAGTTTCAAGAAAAAAGTCAGGAGAAGTCATCAAGAATTATGAACTCTGTTATGACTATAGGTATATGCTTTTAGTGCTATGATTTTCATAACTCTACAATTTTGCATCTTAGCATCCTAATGAAAGTTAGTAAAATATAATTTTCCTTATTTAATTTATAAATTATTATCAAATCTGAGTGCCACTTATTTTAGGACTTTGGAGATGGTGGTGCATTCCCAGAGATCCATGTTGCTCAGTATCCACTTGGTATGGGAAGGGAAATCAAGGTATTTATGTTTCAATCGAAGGTTACTGCCATATAAGCTTCATACTGAAATGGATTTTCTTCCACTTTTTCATAGACTCTATTAGGTAAAGTGGCCAGGACCTGTCCTTGTCACCTTTATCTTCTCAGCAATTCCACCAGGTCTGTGTTAACTACAGGATTAGCAGCCTAGCAGTTTGATCTAGATAATTTAACAAGGTTTGACTCTATAGTTGGCGGCAATGAGAGGGGGTTCCTTGATTTATTATGTTCCACTGAATATTATGTCCTTTAAGCATGTTGAATGAAATAAGTCTCAACTGATATTTCACAAAATAATATATTTGTTTCTTCTGAGCCATGCCAAGTTGAAGCAAGTAATATCTATTTTTGTTTTGTACTGCATTGTTTTTTGCATCATTTAGTATCATATGAAATGGGTATAGCTCTGCAAACAGGTGTATTTCAGCTCATCTAAAAAGTAAAATAAACAATTTTTGCCTCTTAAATTTTCATTGTAGATATGGGAAAGGGATAACTCATAGGCACAGTTTTCAGATTTTGTATCTTTTTCCTTGTCAAGTACCAAAATCTGCTGAATCATATGTTACCAGACTTCTATAGATTAAGGTGGACTTTGTAGTCTTAAACTGATTTATGTTATTTATGGTTTGTTTGCTAGAGTGCATCATCTGCAATACCAATACGAGTTGACCAGGAGGGGAAAGTGAAGTATGATGATTTATTGCGAGGTGGACAAAAACAAGACAAGGTTTGAATCATTTGTGTATTACATTGAATTTGCTTCTCACCTTTGCTAGCCTAGGGACATATTTATCTGATTCATTGTTTTGAATCATTAGTCCATTTTGTGATTCAAATTCCACTTCTTTAAGTACCATATCTGTCGCCAGCATTGGGAGCCATGATAGTTACATCATGGTGCAGGAATCTATAAGTGTTGAGAGGAGTAATTCTACATGAGTCTTCTGTTTACTTTCTGGTCTATAGGTGATTCATTCAAAGTTCAAAGATTTAGTGCCTGCACAGATAAAGGATGATGACCCAGAACTTGCCAGACCAGATGAAGAAGCTTTAAGAGAGGTAATTTAATGTTTTGTTACTAAATATATATACATGTTCTGACATCTGTTTATGGCTTATGTTTGAGTTTTAGAACCTGCTTCCAATTCAAGGAATCTCATTTGGTTTTTGCAATGTTGGCTGTTTAAGTAATTCACAAGTAAAGAGAACAATAAACTATGTTCCAATTTTTAGTAGCTATCAAGTTTTGTAATTTGCTGTCAGTTATAGTTACCCAGAGCCACTTTTGGTGGCATTTTTAGAGGAAACTGTTCAGCCAATGACATTAGATATGTACTATACATTTTAACTGTGATGCATCAAGAGAGATATGGAGAGAGGGTAGAGTTATATATCAGATTAGGTGTTGAGATCTAACCAGACGTTGCTGGGTTTTTTTGACTGAGCAACATTTTGTTGTAGACAACTGAGAAGACAAGGTTGGCACTTGAGAAGGAGGTAAATAGTAAAATTTCTGCAGCACAACCAACACAAGCAGCAAAGAAGCTGGAACCAGCAAAATATATCAGGTAGAAGTCTTCTTGTTACTGTTTAGGATTGGGGTTATTGCTTATTTTTGATTTTTGGTGTGAATATTTGATATTTGTTTAAGAGGAAAAGACTGTTCTTTTCATAGTGTAGTTTCTTGTCTATAGTCAGTTTTATGTACTCCTTCATTGATATTTCACACTTCTTTGTTCATATTCACTACTCCTCTATTCATTTCCTTTATTTCTAGATGTTACAGTTGTTTTGAATTTTTTGTGTTCTTCAGAGCTTTCATCTATAACGGGATTATTCTGCCATAGATACACACCCTCACAGCAAGGCGTCAGCTACAACTCTGGTGCAAAGCAGCGTGTAATTCGAATGGTAGAAATGCAAAGTGACCCAATGGAGCCACCGAGATTCAAGTAAATATAACATGGTTATACTTTGTTTTGTACATGGTCTTTGTTGACTGTGATTGATGGTGAAGAGGGGCAAAGAAACGTAAAGGTTTCGATGATCCATCTACTCCATTATATAATGATGGTCTCTACGATGGTCTCTAGCGTTGCAAAATATGCCAGGTCACATTACTCCCAGAGGTATATGTTGATTGCCTTTAGTTTTTTACAGATGATAAACCAAATTATTGATAATTAGTCAATATACGTGTGGTGACTGGCAAGGTATACCATTGCCATATGACTTTTTGGCCACTTTCTTCTCTGTCATGGTGTCCTCTTACTCATACCATGACTTACTTTAGCAGGGCTTTCATGCTCTGAAATTGAGGTGCGCAACCAAAAACTCGCGTGACCAGAGTGGGGCAAGTGACTCACAAGTATTTGAGAACTCGACACTCGAGAACGCGAAGTTCTTTTTTGAAAAATTGAAATCAACAGCGTTTCCCTTTCATTTCTCTACAAGCAAGCCATAGCCTAGAGCGTTAAGTATCATAAAGGTTTCCTTTAATTATTTTGTTTGGAAAATATTATGTGGCTTCAAAGGACCTACAATTGTTTTCGCTTTATATCCTACAGGTATTCAGCTTTAAATGATAACGGGATTGACATAGAGAGACATTTGAAAAAGAGTATGTTGCTCACGGTGCTAAGCGCTTTCTTGCAACCTTTGAATTTGAGCATATGAAGGGTTTCAGTGACTTGAAAATGTGGAGGGAAGTTTTAATGCTGTTGAGAAAAGTGAAAGACAAACGAGCGAAGAGAGTGTTAGAAAATGGAAATGAAGAAGCACCCCCACCTTACCAACAAATAAGAAATTACAAACATGTGTTAGTCCACTAAAAATCAATACGTTTCGAAAAGCAGTTTCTCAAGTGGGCGAGCCTACTACTCAAGAATGCATCTTAACAATTCTCGGATTCCAGATGTCGCTCACCACAAGGGAAATGCTTATTACTGGGCGTGCGATTAATCACTCTCAAATGTAACGATGGGCGTGTGCCTGTGTGTGAGTGCTATCGCTCGCCCCCAACTGAAATCCCTGTATAGTATCATTGTATGTATTACTAAGTAGTTGGCCATGTGCAGTAAAGCACTCTTTCTGTATTACTAGAATATTAAAAATACAAGGAACAAAACTCAGGTCTAACTACTTTCGAAGTAGAGTCAAAACATAGCATAATCAGGTTGTCTTCACACTCATTAGTAATGTAGTAATAGATTCTATCTTAGAATTTTAATAATGTTGCAGTTCATTAAATGATTTTTTAAGCTAGCAATTGAGATTAGTAGCACCTCTCCCCCCCCCCTACTCCAACAATTTACCTTAACAATTTACCTTCTGCTTACTCAAAAAATTTACCTTCTGCTTATATAGCATCATGATTGCACCTCTTTGCATTGCTTTTGTTATTATAATTTCTAGAACAAACAAGAAGATTCCAAGAGGACCCCCATCTCCACCAGCACCAGTTATGCATTCTCCAACAAGAAAGGTACTGTGGATCTATATAAATCCCCCAGTCTCTTTTTATGTCAATTTTTCAATTCAATGGTAAAGTGTAATGCTATCATTTCTATAATCCTAGTACAATTAGAATTTGATAACTCAAGTTCTCAAAAAGCATCAAAATGTATTTGAGTTATCAAAGTGTTTAAGTGATCAGCAGTGTTTATGCATGAAATATAAGTGAGTGAAATTGAAAATTGGTTTGAGATAGCAAATATGAGATTTATTGGGTAGCCATGTTATTGAATGCCGTGCATGTTAGTCTAGTCCTTATCTAGAGAGCAGTTAGATGTTTTCCATTAGGTTTCCTTTGAGATTGATAAATTATTAACTTGGGAAGTGTTAGATAGAATTTCAAAGCAGTTTTTGTTGCATTATGGTGGCTTCAAAGATTAGAAAATGTATGCTTATCATATGCATAACAGTTCAGATCCTGTCATTATGGAAAATATGAAAAATTATATATAAATCCTACCTCTATTTGTGGTGTTTTTTCAAAACATACAAATGCCCTTTCAAATTATTTGCTATTTGAAGGTTACTGTGAAAGAGCAGCAAGACTGGAAGATTCCTCCATGTATTTCAAACTGGAAAAATCCCAAGGTATGCAGCAAGTTTTTGATTAAGTCTTGAGCTTACCTTTTCTTGATCTAAAGTTTTTGTTTGTTTCTAAACATTTTCCATATCAGTTAGACAGCACATTGTACATTTATTGGCAGAAATTTACAGAGTATTACCAGGGAAGTGTAATTCTCATCAAAGTCTACATACTGTTTCATCTGTTTGGGGCTAATTGCTGTTCTCCTTAACTTTAGAGGTAGCCATGCCTCATTTTCCAGTATCATGCACCTCTCTCCTATGATTTTATTCTTTGAAGACTTCATACCATTTATTTAGTTGATAGTAATTTTCATAAAATTTAAACTTTGTTTGTAGGGCTATACAATACCATTGGACAAGAGGTTAGCATCTGATGGTCGTGGCTTGCAAGATCCTCACATAAATGATAAATTTGCAAAACTTGCTGAGGCGCTCTATATTGCAGATAGAAAGGTAATTGTTCAGTTCTATGGCATTTTTTGTAAAATCTTTATTTCATTGTTTCATGCATTATTGCATTATTGAATGAAGAAGTGGAGGCACATTTTAGCATATTGAAAGCACTTTTTTCATATGGCTCTCACTAGTGTATGAAATGTTGGATAATGTCCAAAAGGTGGACAGAAATATGTAATTCAGTTCACTTGTGTATATATTCTGGTTCACCGTTTGGTCATAGAGTATCTGATGTTTCATGCCCAGGTGAAGAGAGAGTGCTTTCAGTATGATATAGGATTTCTCTGTTTTGTCATGCAATCTAGGGAAAGTCTGTAGTGTCAACAAAGTATTCACTTATAGTGTTATATTGCCCTTTGATGTTCTGTGCACAGTTTGTTTAGATCAACTAGATCTGCAGAATTGGTTCTGCCTATGGTATTAAATTATCAGTTTCTGAAATCTGAACTTTTTCTATGCTGTTTTATTGAATTTCAAGCAGTTTATTTATAAAGAAATGTGTCTTATTTCAAGTTCTCTTGGCTTCCACATTGGGAAAGTAGGTCTGTTTTCGCAAAATGTTTGTGGAAATAGGAGTAGAAGTGTGCTATTGTGCCAAAAAGTAATTTATTTTGAGCTATTTGATTATGTTTTGGTCGAAAATTTTTTGTTAAGTTAGTTTGAACACTCTTTGTACAAGTTGTTCACAAGAATGATAGCCTTTTCCAAAACGGAATTTGTTGTGACTTCACTTTTTACCTATATCCAATATCTAATTATTCTAGGCTCGTGATGCTGTTGAGATGAGGGCTCAGTTGGAGAAAAAGATGGCACAAAAAGATAAGGAGAGGAAAGAGGAGCACTTAAGGAAGATGGCTCAGCAAGCAAGGGAAGAGAGAGCTGGGATAAAGACAGGTTTGAAACATGGTCTTTTATGTATGATCTGATTTCATATAGTCTGATTTCACAGAATTCTCTAGCAGTATTCTAGCTTCAAACCAAATGGTTTTTTCTTATGAAAAATGTGCCTTAAGGCTCATGACTTCTATCATGTGTTAGAGAATACTGGTTGATATGTTAAATGTGCTATGTGATATTGTTCATCATGCCATTTTACTGTAGTATTTGACATTAGGATGCACTTTGACCAGTTGATATCTGTCTAAGATGTTGGAATTTGAAGCAAGCTAGTTCCAACAACAAACATTGATTTGTTTCTCAGATATAGGCTACAAATGCTTCCCATGAACTACTGTAGGGTGCTTGAATGACCTGCTTATGTGCCCTATAAGGTTCCTTTCATGTGGGTGTGATTTAAAGAAGGGTAATTGAGGCCCCTCCATATAGAATTTAGCAAGCTTTTAACCAACTGTATTCTTTGTGGTGAAACTTTGCATAGAGGTGTGTGATTTGTGTCCACTGTTAGTTATCAGGGCATGTGATCTTATTAGTTTTCAAGAATAAGGTGGGTGTCATGAGGCGCAAGTGAAATTGTAGGCCTTAAACGGAGAGGCCTGGTAATTAATTGTCTTGGATACTGAAGTTAATCATGATGATATGTTTGATACCATATCAATCCAATTTTCTGATCTTTCTAGTCTCTAAAGATTCAGAAGAAGCAGAAAGAGATCAGTTACGATATGAAAGACACAAGGACAGAGAAAGAGATAGGAGGATTTCAAAAGCAGCTCCTGATAAAAGGTCCATTGAGTGATTTAAGCAAATTCTAATAGGAAATTCATAATTCAGTCAATTGCTTTCATGACTAAGCCCAGGAGTATTTTAGTTATGGAATATCAGCAAACTGTAGTACACCTTTAACTTGCTGTCAGGTTTGTTTATTTATGTTGGGGCTAGGTATTTGGTCATATTTTTTGACACTTTGCAGTCCATCAATCTACAAATGGCCTTACAACTTTTTTCTATATATAGAGTCAGTTAAAATTTGCAGAACATTGCAAACAAATATACTATTAGACTAAAGTGCAAGGAGCATGAAAATACATAGTAACCCTGCAACTATTACAGATATATACTGATAGTATATATATATATATATATATATATATATATATATATATATATATATATATATATATATATATATATATATATATATATATATATATATATATATATATATATATATATATATATATATATATATATATATATATATATATATATATATATATATATATATATATATACTACACAATCTACAGAAACTACACAAAAAAGAACTACACAAAAAATGAAGTAAACTGTCACTGACTGCTCTACATTGCAAACCCTGCTGATGGCAACCTTGAGGAAAAAATTTGTCAATTCATTAGTAAAAACAAGCCTTACAACAAATTTTTTTTGCCATTTGAAGCTTAACTCTTTTTGGTAATTTGTGGGTGTCAGTTTAGTTCCATTTAACAAGTGATTGATATTTTGCCCCACTATTTGTAGGTCTAAACTACTTAGAGATAAGGATCGTGATATCAGTGAAAAGATTGCCTTGGGGATGCCTTCAAATTCTGGTACTCAGGAAAGCTTGTATGACCAAAGATTATTCAACAAAAGCCAGGTATGTCTTGAGTTCTACAAATATTTCTTTGAGATGCACCAGTTACAAACACTGCTTCCTGTTAACATATGTTTTGGGCATGTTTCTGATTTCAAGTAAGTTAGAAGACTAGTTAGGTAGTCAATAAAGATTGAGTTGATATAGGGTCAAACCATTTTGGATTATTTGATTTTCATTGTTAACTCCTTTGGTGGTAGCATTTCTGATCAGAGGTTTAGGATACATCTTATCAGACCAATACATCAGGGTGAGTTTGCATAATTTGTTTTATTCTTAGGGAATGGATAGTGGCTTTGGAGAAGACGATGCATACAATGTTTATGATCAGCCTTGGAGAAAAACAGATGCTGTCTCATCAATGTATCGACCCTCAAAAAATATCGATAAGGATACTTATGGTGATGATATTGAAAGTTTAATAAAAACTAGCAGGTAATTGGGCTCTGCATATTATCTTTATAAGCTATCTAATATTATAAGCTATGGATCTCTTGATCATGTAGTGGAAGCTTATAGAATCAAAAATGTGTCTAACAGGTGTGTGGGTAGCCTCTAGTTTTTCTTTAAGCAAGTAAAGACTAAAATTTGTAGCGAGACTGTTTTGGAATCACAAGTATCAAGTATGCAGGATTTTTATCATTGTAAGGATATAGCAGTTATATAATCTTAATCCTGCTTTTTGCCATTTGATTGTAATTTTACTGAAAATAATGGGCAAAAATATCTTTGAAAATATCTATGTGTTATAAGTGTTAGTAAACCTTTAATTTGCAGTCATGATACATATCAGGCCTCTCTGTAGGGATGTCAGCAGGCATGTGACTGACCACCTGCCTCGTAGCAAAATGTTAAATTGAGGCTCCATTGAGTTATGCCCACCATTTATTTTCAAGGTGTATGATCTGATCAGTTTTCAAGAAAGAGGTGCTTGATTAATCATGCACCTCACCTCATCAAGGCATGTCTTGAGGTGTGCATGCATGACTTCATACCTTGAGTGGATTGACTTGATGTGTTTATAAAGAAGGAATTGTATATTAATTTTATTCCTTTACAGAAGAGATTTACTTATTAGTACATTACAGCTCTTCCAAGCCATTACATTTTTGAAAACCAGAGATGAATGCTTCCTATTCTCATAAAGTTATCTGTCATAGTGAAAACTGTTAATTTAGGTTTGTTGCTGATAACAATTTGTTGATTTAGGTTTGTTCCTGATAAAGATTTTGCTGGAACTGACAGAACCCGTGCACGTGATGGCCCAGTTCAGTTTGAGAAGTCTGGCGAAGAAGATCTTCCTGAACTGGATAAATTCTTCCTGGATGCCAAGCGAGGAGGAAAAAGATCTGAGCCAGTCGACAGGTAAATGATCTTTGCCAAATGGAATCGTCAGTATGCAATTTGAGTAGAAAGTCCTTTGTAAAAATGGAACTAATTAGAAAGTATGTTTACAGCTCAGCAGTTGCAATATTTTGTAATCCTGTATGCACCTTGCTTTTCAGAGATGGGGAGAAAAGTTCAAAGCGAAGCCGGAGATGATTACAGATGGCAATGTTTAAAATTCCTTTATTTGACGTAGTGACCCTGACATGCAAGTTGCTGTCTCTACTGGATCCATTGCCAGTTGTATATTATCTCTGCTAAAACAATTTGTATTTGTGGCATTTTTTGATAACCTAAAGTCAAGTCACAAACAGAGTTTGTGCAGCTATGCCAGGATTCCTATAGGTGCTAGGTTTTCTATACCTTGATGCTTGAGGTATGTCTTCCTTGCAATTGAAATCTTGTGATAGGGTTGTGCCTTAGTGCAGAATAATTAAGAGGAAAAGCTGAGCAACATTCCTGCCAATGTAGCTGGACATGAAAGGCTTCATTATGTTGAAGAAGAGCAACATTGACATTCTGTAAAATTGTTTCCAATCATTTTTGGTTGTACTACATATAGATTATTGCTAGCTAGACACTCAAATGATGGTAAAGACATGACCAGAACAAGCTCAGGTCTTTGATAAACTAAACATGGTTGTAGAATTTTGTGCAAAAGCTATACCTTGTCTTCTATGTTTTCAACACAGTGCAAAATATGCAATGCTGGAGGTGGAAAAGCACCATGTTGTGTAGCTTAGATCATATTGTAACATTTATGTGACTATTTTAGTATGAATTCTTCTTTAAATAAAGAAATCCTGTAATGTGTCATTACTTCATATTAAAAGTTAGTGCTCCGCAGAATCACATCCTGTTAAATTGAATTTTTTCATGCTCACTATTTCAATTTGCCACAATGATGGAAATTATTCACAGCATCTGATATAAAAAGCTTTGTATCCTCCTTGATTCACATTGGTGTCTAGAACCACTTCAGTGCTTCTTGCCAGCACACCAGACAGCAGTTGATATGGTCATCTGTAGTCATGCAGTCAAAGAGGCTTCAGATTTCATGTTGGAAGTAGCTGGTAATCATTGATTTTTTATTTTTTGCCTGATTGTTGGAGTCCATTTGGAGTTACAGAGGCATGCAAATTTTAATGCTCATAGTGGGTACTGTATTTCTTTGATTATAAGCTGCCCAACTTTATAAGCTGCCCTTTCTTATAAGCAACCCTTGGTCATAAGATGCAGGAAAACATGCTGGGAAGAAAACATAAGCCATAGTTTATATTCAAATGAATATGGTAATAATCTTTGTTGTGAGAACTCTAGGTTTTTGGCAAAAACTAGCTAGTTGCCAGAAAGCCCTTTGAATGTGAAAGGGAAGGGGGCCCACCTAATCATTGATAATGTTCTCTTCAAAGGCATAGTAGTCTCGAGAATGACAAGAGGCTAGCATAGTGATATAATAATGCACTCCTGCTGATACCTTCACATGAATGCAATAGTTTGCATGCATATTGTAAAACTCTCAAATGACTAAATATATGGTAAAGATATTTAGTGTTAATATATTTTTCTTCAGTCTACTTTGTAATGATCCTCATCAAACATGACCCTGCGGATCTCCTTTTGTATGATTTCTAATGCTTTCAAGCGAGGTTTTGTGCCCTGAAACAAATATAAAATTTGAAATGAAATCATATTGTTTTTATTTTAACAATAAAAAAATTTCAAATGAAATAATCCTGCATTGCCTTCAACTTTCTATATTCTTACTAGTTCAATGTGATGCTAGATCTTGCTCATAATGAGGAGTATAACAAATTGCACAGCTTTTGAATCTACACTTGTTAGGAGATGCTCAAAATAAGGAGGAGCACCTAGTTTTTAAGATTTATTACCTTGAATATGGTGATAGCCCTCTCTATTTTTGCATATCTGTTGGCACTATAATTTGAAATATCTTCAGTCTTGCTGATGAGAATGGTTAGAACAAAGATGACTCTTTGCTGTCAAAAGATGTGATTAAATTGATGATTTGGTGATGTGAGGTTCTGAGCATTAAATGTCAATAACTGAGTGAAAAAGAATTGAAATTATACATCCAAATAGACACCCAAAGAGCCACAGAGCCTAGATCATGCAAGTGTAACAGAATGAGAAATAAACAGGCTTTTCTACAATGTTTTAGTTTATGTATAGATGAGGGATTCTATGAACACAATTAACAATAGCATTGCACTAAAGGAGCTATGAAGTTGGATTGATAAAAACAAGGAGCATTGATAAACTCATTTTCCATGCCTGCAGTAAAATAAATGTGGGGGCAAAGCCCCATAAGGAGTCTATAAGTGGGTAAGATTTCTTGGAAGGTAAGAGTAGTCCATGCATGGTTAGTCATGCTTATATATGCATAGTAATGCTGAAAAAGTGTTTGGTTAGAAATATATTTATCTATGACTGGTGTTTACTTAAGATTGCTGAGAGTAAACTTATTAGCCAGTTAATAAGAAAGCCAGGGGATCTTGTAATATAGCAAATAGGGGTGTACCCCTGTAGGGCCCAGGGGCACAGCCCCTTATTAAATTATAGTATCATATAACTTAAAACATATTCATAACAATTTGGTGCAAATTCAGTAGAGCATCTAACAAAAAGTAGATTTATTTTGTGGATTTTGAAAGGGCATTGTCCCAACAGGTTCAAAACAGGAAATTCAGTATTGAGCCACCCTTGTTAAAAATTTAGCACTACACCACTGATGACAACCTAACTTTTTCTAGGCCCCTTTGACAAGACATAACTCTATACTCATATATAGCAGCCCCATAGCCCTTCTTAGAATTATTATTATCAAATTTATTATAATGTCAAAATATTCAGCAACAAAATGCTAATTGGGGACACACTGGTTAGAACAAACAAAAAGGAAAATTGCCATTGGTGCTCAAAATCTGGCTAAGTGATTAAGGCAGTTGAAGAGTATTTAACTTGATGACATACTGAGTAAAAGACTTCATTTATCACACAGTCAGCAATAGAGTTCTGTGGAATAAATTCCTGCAATGTCCTGCCAGTGAAATACACAGTTGACATCTGAATTCCAAGCTTTTTAATGCAAACTATATTTTCTGTCAAAATGTATTCCAATAATTAGATATGGCAAATCTGGGGATACAAAGGCAAATAGGATATACAAGTAATGACTTCTGAGTTATGAGCATTTTAGTAACTAAATGGGTTGCATAAGAATGATATAATGATATTGAATCACTATCAAGAGAGTATTTACACTATCAACACAACAATCCTCATTACTCAGAGACTTTCAAGTCCTCTAGTTGCATCATATGTACAAATATGTTTGTAATAAAACAAGGACTAAATGTACAAGTACGTTCTATAACGAAAAAAGATTCAAATGCAAAACTACAAAGTGGTATATATAATTCACAAAAGTATAATCTTACCCTCCGCTACATAATAGTAGTGCATAAAGAAAAAAGCCAGGAAAATAACAACTATTGTAGTTATGTGGAGTTTTCCAACCTGAAGAGAACAATCAATATTGACAAATAATGCTCAAAACCTATGATTTGAAAATTTTCCCATTGTAAAAATTTCAACTTGCAATAAATCACTGTATAGGCTGTAGGTAACAAGGATTTAGGAACAAATTAAATAAGAGAGGGTGAGACTTTTGGTTTGGAAAAAAAAGTACCAACCTTGTAGCTGAACAGCTTCAGAAAGCCTGCTAGTAATAACAGCAAGAAAAATAGAAGTCTAATTGAATATAGCCCAACATCCTTGCAAAACCAAGCCCAAAAAGCGCTCCGGGGCGTTATCTTCAAATGGCAAAAATCGTCATTTTTTGTATGGTGCATCAAAAACGACTTTCCACTGATATTAGAGAATTCAGTCACTTCGTATGAGGAATCTGTCTCCATGTTCCCGTTGGGACTATATATCCTTCCAAAATAATCAGAAGATGCATGCTATTCTGGGTCTCGCTAGTTGAGGCTACTTGCACATTTATCATGGAAAGCCGACCCCTGATCGTTTGCCTGCATGCAAAAATGCTGCAAGCAATCTCTACTGATTTCTGAAACACAAGAGGTAGCTCAGGAATGATCCTTCGATATTCTCTGGGGTTACAGTGATTTTGACCGCTGCTAGTGCGGGGTCCATTATTCAAAGTTCAAACCTAAGCGCCGAAGTGAGTGGTTGCTTTCTGCGTTTAACGTGCGTATTTTCTGCACTTTATATGAGATGTTTTCAGCGTCTATTGTCTACCGTTTATTGTTTCAATGTGAGATTATGTTCAAATGATGTTGCTGTTGTCGAAACAAACAAAGTCGTTTGTCGAAGGAAGGATTGTCGTCCCACCCATTTACGATTTCTAACTGGTGTCTTGGCTGAGAATCAAAGTCTGTACAGTGATTGATGTAACCGAGCTCAAATTGCCTGTAGTGAAGAAGGTTGGTATGATTTGATTCTTAGCTATTTTAGGTGAGTTATGGAAAGAGAAATCTGGTTTGTTGTGTAAGGTACTGTTTAGGCCTACTTCCCGGCTAGTCTTGTAGTATGTCATACTACACCCAAAGTTACAGTTTATGTTTCATTGTATTCGGGAGTATTTTTGGGAGATTTTAAGAGAACGTACCACGCCAAACATTACTTCATTAAATATCAAAGTATATTGTACATTTTCCATCGATTGCTTCGGCTTAGTTCTAAACACATGGCCTACAAATACAATGGCGAAGCCGGTGTGTGATGCCGAACTATTTCATATCCGTTATTGTTCAGTAGCTGCTTGCTAAGATAACCCCAAAGGATGCATGTTTGGCTGAGCATAGTTTTAATTATGTGTCTCACAGTGTTTGTGTGATGCCTTAATTTTTGTTGTATCTACAATTGTGGGTGGAACGGTGCAAGGCTTGTCATCAATATCACTTCTACCAAGTAAAGACAGATTGTATTATATTCCACATTAGATCCTAACGCGTATGAACAGCAGGTCTAATTGAAAGTGTATGCCCTCCATGAAGAAACACTCAATACTCGAGTAGCATGTAAATATCACAGACAATTTAATTTACTCTTATCTGAAAAACAATCCAGTCCTTAAATATCCATTCTTACATTTTGGAGAAGGTCTAGCTTAACGTGAGAAAAATTATGTGGTTACTGAAAAGATGATTGGAAATATGGAAAGTGTAAACATCCAAGCTCATATTCTATAACAAAGTTATGAATGTTATCTTCATATATACTTGCACTTATGATTTTATGGAAAGAGTTGAAAATCTTTATTAATAAATAGCAATGACACAGAGAAGAGAAATTTGTACCAGCTTGCTGTATCATAAAGGTGCTCCCTGAAATTTCCTTGTGATGCTTTGAAGCCAAAGGAACTTATTTCAATCAATATCTCATCCCATTATGTGGGATTTTTTTTAAATGAAATGTTTTGTTGTTTATATAACCTTGTTAATTGTTGGTAGCAATCAAATAGTTAGATGGAACTGCCATAAATTACATAGTAGAAGTCTCTTGTATCAAATTTTTTCCTTTCAAAACAAATGTTGCAAATGTTTGCCATTATAACTCTTATTTCACCATTTTTATTTGGAACATTTGATTGCTGAAGCAGATGCAAAACAGAAGTCTTCATTGGTGTATGTCTTGTTGAGTTATCCTGTTTTGTTTTCCCTTCAAATCAATTGTTACAGACATAATGTATTATGTATAACTCTTTTAGCCCTTTTCATTTTGAATGGTTGATGGTTAAGGCAGTAACTCCCAGTCATTGATATGTAACCTTGTTATCCAAGTAACCAAATTATTGATTAGTTTGTTGTATTATATTTGATATGTTATATTTGACTAGAGATAATGGCAGATGACAGAGAGCCAATTGCTGGTCGGGGAGAGTCTTCAAATGATAAGAAGCAGAGAAAGGGAAAGAAGCCAAAAGAACCTAGGAGATATCGAGATGAAAATGATTATGATGATGATGATGATGCTAGTAAAGGAAAGTGTTCATGTCGTAAAGAGTTCTTTTGTTCTATGGAAGGAATTCTCAAGCTGATTGAGTTTGTATGTTTTTGCCAAGTTGTTTTAGCTGTGTCATAATTGTTAAATCAGGATGGCCATTGCCCTGGAACCTCCTAGATACTCCTGAATTACCATTTGTCTTGAAAATACTCCTGGAGAATGTAAAAACTCCTGGAAGTCAAATGTTTGAAATACAGTGCACTTTTGATAGCTGAATTGCCTGATAGCTCAAGCATTTGATATCTCAAATGAATTATCAATTCTCCTCATGCTGCCTATATATTGATTTCCTATAAATTTCTGTTTTCTGTGTGATAACTCAAGAACTCAAGAATTTGCATGTATTTGAACACTTGCCTTTTTCAGTTTATTTAGTTTATGTTATTGATTGCCCTGTTTGTGAAAACTGATCACATGAAATGTGATTAAAACATGGAAAAATGAGCAGATTCTTTTGGAAAACTCATGGAGTGCCTTTGCAAGATAAGACTGGCCACCCTGCTGAATGGAGGGTGTATGATAGCATGACTTTTGTGTTTTATCTTGCATTCATAGTTTTCTGTTTCTCTTGCCTGATAAATTATAAATGGTAATAATAACACCATGGTGTAATTATGATGATGACAGTGGTTGTGATAGTGTAGGTGATTAAGACTATGGTGAAGAGTATAGTGAGGATAGTGGAGAGAGTATTGGAGAAGGTGATGATGATTATTATTATAGTCAATGGTGAGCCTGGGAGTGAGGCTCCAAGAAACAGTTATAGCACAGAATATGGGTTAGGCAGACAGGCAACTCACTGCCTTTCGGTTGATGCTTTTTGAGTGTGTATGCTTATGTTTTGGCAACATTTAGAAGAAGAGGTTGAGCAATTAGAGAAAGTCCCACTGCAGCTGTTTGCTGTCGCTTAGAGATTAAGTTAATCAAAGTGTTATTGTCCTCCATACATTTGAGCCAGAAATTTCATGTTGCCAAAACATTAAAGGTGCCAATGCAAGTTGTCCTTCTGTCTTATCCTTATCCTGTGGTCGTAGTCACCATACCCAAGAAGTTGGTTGTTTTTAGAAAAATATTACAAGTGAGCACCCACCTTACCTTGCCCCCCCTCCTGTGTGCACTGCAGGTTATGATCATAGTGATGATAAAGATGATGATGAAGATGATGGTGGTGGAGATGATGATGATGATGATAATGATGATGATGATGATGATGATGATGATGACAATGATGATGATGATGAGTATGGTACTGAAGCCAATTACTTCTAGGGATTATGAAGTATCATGGTTGTGTGCCATAATTTCATGAGAATAAATGTCATAGAAATAGTAATAGAGAATAATAAAATAAACTATAGCATGATTCAGATCATTTCTGATAAGAAAAGCCATCGTTTGATACAGTAAAATGTAAAACTAACTAAGATTCCTTTCTTTGCTATAGTTGTTTTGAAGTAGAATAGTAAAGAATCATCTTTGAATTTATTTTGCTAAGTATTTTCCATAGATACTTGTGATAAAACTACTACTTAGTGTCCCATAATAGCCATGCTGTTTAAGAGGGAGTGGCAGTCATTTGTGGTTTTGACATTCCTTTTCAATGTTAACCTGTGCTACTTAATGAGCTTAAGCTGTCAATTTTAAGAGCAGATTCAGCCATGATGTGATAGGCTATCATGATTCACAAAGGGTTTGTTGGAGGTTAAGTTTAATAATATTTGTCTTCAAATTAAATGTAGGGAGGATAAAGCAATTAGGTGGAGACTTTTTAAGTAATGTATGGTCAAATTCAAAAGCATTTTGCTCTTTGTTATGCATATTGTGTCTTAAAGCATGGACCCTAGGATTATGGAGGCACTGTTTGCACATGACCCCCACACATTCTGCAAGTGCTCAAACTGTTGCTTTAAGATTCCCTTGCAAAATCTTAAAGTGCCCTTCTTCATTTGTTGTGAAAAAAGTAGTTTTCCTACACTCCATATTATTGTATCTTGACTCTCACTGTTCCTCTCTGTTTTTATTGATGTTTTAACTCAACATTTATAATCTTAGCGCAAAAATTTGGCACTTTTGGGTGTAACCCCTAAAATTTTGGTTTTTGGGTGTAACCCCTAACATTTTGGTTGTGACATAAGTGCTCTCATTCTCATCCTCCTTCCAAATGCTTCTTACATCTCTGTCTTCAAACAGTGGTGTTTCTTTTCAAAATATGTCTTTGGCAGTCTATATATATGTCTATATAACAAGCATGTCTTCATTTGGCTTGTACTTTGTTAAATGCAGTTTGAACTTTGAACTTTTTCATTAGATGTTCTTTAAGAATTATATAGTGACATATATCTAATTCCTACATAGTATATAATTTATATTCTTTTTGTAGCAGAAAATCTTTAACCTGGCCTATCTATTGTTATTAACAGCACCAAACTGAGATTTTGGGGGGGGGGGTGACTTTTGATAAACTTAAGTGCAAAGAGTATATCTGTATGAGTTTATGATGTTCTTTTTCAGTTCACAACATTGATTGCATGGATAATTTGTGCCCTTGCTTATATGAGTCTCAGCCAGAGCTTGATATCCCGCTATGGGTACTTCCTTTTTGTTGGCATCAGTTCCTGGTTGTTCACAATGTTCGTTATCTTCTTCAACATTTGTGGATGTTTCAACAAGTGGATAAATGAGAGATTATTCCGCCTCTTTGGATGGGTAAGATATTTTGTAACCAATGTCTAACTGTTCATAGATATGGAATAGATTTAAACATATGTCCATAAGAGCTTTATTGGTGTGTCTGTGTCCTTTGGGTCTCCTGTTTTCCTATAAAGTAATTTCTTTGTTGTGCTTTGTGGAGGAATGGGAACTTTTTTTGAATATATGCACTTGGTGCTTGCAACAAGTCTTCTAATGGAAACAGACATTCTGTGTGCACAAATTTTTCATGATTATGGCTTTTATACATGTATCATGTGCTGGCACTTTTGAGAACTATAGGTGGTTGAAGAGAAATTCAGGGTTTGTGATCTCTTCAGATTGGAACATGCCAGTAATTCTATTTGGACTGCTTTCCATGCATGTGGCAGTGAACTAGTCACAATTTTAACTAGTTTTAGAGCATTTGCACTGCAAGAATGCATCTATGTGTATTCATGTGCTATGGTGGTATGTGCTATAGAGGCTAGCTGATAGTCGCTTAGTATTCTTCATATTCATCTTGCAGTGGTTAATTTTAGAACTGACCTAACTATTATAATTAGAAATCATGTATAGTATTTTGAGTAAGTTTGTAGACATAGTTTCACCTGTAACCAAGAATATAATATCTTGAAAAGCATTTTCTTTCATATGCCAATTTTCCTTTATCTTCAGTATATCAACCTATTGGCATACTCAGCCATCTACACGTTTTTCTGGGCAGTTGCTGGTGTACTCCTTGCATTTCATTATCATATATGGAGTGGAAATGCAGGAGCATCTGTAAGTTACCTAATGAATTTTGTCTAATTATACTATTGGATTTTAGTCTAATTAGAAGTCCAAATGAATGCATTAAAAAACTTTGTATTTCAACTCATAATACCATATTTGATAAAGCAGGAAGATCTGTAAACTCTTTGCTTTCTGTTCCTCTTCTCCTTTTTGTATTGTCTTCCTCTCCTCTCCTTCTTTCCTTCCTTCTCTCTCTCTATGCTTCTCATCTTCCTTCTCTTTATCTTCCTTTTCTCCCTTCTCATTATTCTTTACTTTTTCCTTCTGTTCCTTCTCCAGGGGGCATCCCCTACTTCTCTATATGGGGTGCATGTCAATATTGGGGGTGTGGGATTTCACAAAAATATAATATTTGGGATCTATGAGTTACAGCTTTAGCAGAGTCAATGTGTGTGGTTTGAAAATTACAACATAAGAAAAATTCAATATTTGGGGTCTGAGAATTGACCATGAAGTTGTAAAAGAAAGTTGATGAAGGATTGGAGATGTGAAGTTGTGATATTGAACAAAATTTAGTGAAAGTGGAAGTCCAATATATCTTACTATGTATTCAAAAACTGTGACTCAATATTTGAGGTCAG
This sequence comes from Mastigias papua, assembly GCA_964019165.1. Classification (NCBI taxonomy): domain Eukaryota; kingdom Metazoa; phylum Cnidaria; class Scyphozoa; order Rhizostomeae; family Mastigiidae; genus Mastigias; species Mastigias papua. Next base: position 18,807,210 of record OZ025269.1, read on the forward strand.
CAACAAATTGCTGACATGGACTTCCCTGTATAGAGGTGTAGGGAGTACCCCCCTGGGCTTCCTCCTCATCTCCCTTCCCTCGCAATCCTTCTCTTCTTCCTTCTCTTTTTCGTTCTCTTCATTCTTCTCTCCTTCCTTCTCTTCACTGTTCTGTTCTTTCTTCTTTTCTCCTGTCTTCCTCCTCTCTGCCACCTATAGACATGTTTGGTCGTGTTCAAAGAATCCCTATCAATATCCTCTCCCATGTAGTTGGTTTATCTTTCTCATATTTATGGAGCTCAGATGAAGAGTAAAGGAGATGGGGGATTAGTTTCTGCAGTCCTTGAATAGTACCATCTCACTCTACGTTAATTTAAGCGATCCGCAGTTGCTCTAGACTGCTGATAGCCGGTCGTATCCAATTTCCACATACAATTTCCACTATTTTGTCACATTTTGTTTACAATGTGCTTAGTTTAAGAATGGAAATTGTTGGTACAATTTGAGTTGATGAAAGTGTTACGTATAGTTCAACCCAGCAAAAAATAACTACACTATCTCAGCACGAGAAGTTTCTTCTTCTAAAAATGAATGGTAAATTTTCGACAATTTCATTTCAACTTTATTCCGTGTATAGATATTGACGAAATTTCAATGATCAATGCAAACACCTGTACATATTCCAACACTTTCGTATCTTCATTTCGTTTTTGTAAGATTGATCTTGAGTTGCTGTTATTGACATCAAAGTACCAAAATGGACAATAGAAATTATGTAGGATTAACAAAATGCAATGTGAAATATTGAATACGAAATGAAACTGTCTGACTTTCAATTTAGTGACATTCGAATTTCGTTTATATAGTAGGATCGTTGCACATGAGTCAGGTAATTCATATTAAAAATGTTTATTGCTTTCTGCTGAGTCGGGCTTGAATGTCGATAGATGTCATGTTTTGAAATTCCCTATCCTTTTGGCAGTTGCAAATTTTGATTTTGAGCACAAGATATAGATTCTCCTACCTTCTGAAAGTCCGGCTATTCATTTTCTTAGAAATGCACTTTGTTTTTAACAAAGTATTTCGTTGTTGTATTGACAACTGATGTGACGTAAGTGCGCAATTATTTAAGGATAAGAAGAGCCATACTTTTGAGTCACGTTAACAATGTAAAACATTAGTTTGTTGTGTATCTCGTAGAAAGAGAATTGTAGCGGGCATCACGAAAATTCGTTTCAACAATTTGTCACGTCTATATTGGCCATCTACTATAGTGCAGGAATGGATGTCGTTTATGTTTTTAGATACAAAGTTATCCATGTTGATAGTTGTTCAAATCCATTGTCTCCTAGGCCTGTGATTTCAAATTCGTTTAACTGCCCCTGTTGTTGTCTATGGCAGCGGCGTATCGTGATGTGAGATTTAGGTAGTGCATCATTTGTTTTGTATAGCTTTAACACATTTTTCTTCTATCGACAGTTCTTCGGTTTCGTCAACTTCGTATTGTTTCTTATCGACACCATCATGTATTTCAAAACATGCCGTGTTTACAGAAAGGACATTCGAAAGATCAGACGTGGTGGTTATCAAGACCCGAGTGTTGTCTGAACTAAGTTACTTGTTGTTTCCTTTAGGCATTTGTTATATGCATTTCTTGTCTAGATAATAGTTTCGTCTTAAATTGGATGATTTTCACCTTGAATACTCACTGAGAACGAGTGCTTGGTCGTTAGATGCTTTCAAGAATTGTATTCTTTGACATTTAGATCCTGTTGGAGCGAAGTAATCTCTAATCTAGATCATTTCTATCTAATCCTAGAATTGGATTAGTGTCATTTGCAACCAGTTTCTGTAATCATTTTGAATTACTCTCTTTAGACGTCCCTGGATTGATTTTGAACTCGGCCAGATAGCAGAAAATCTGGTCATAACTAGCTCTGACGCTGAAAACTAAAGCATCTACAGTACTGTAGTATGTCCCATTTGGAAAGTCCCATATTGTTTTTTCGAGAGGCTGAAATGGCATCTTTAAAGCCTGGGGCTGAAGGAATATTTGGATAGAAAGGTGATAGCGTTCTATAAGCCCCTTGTTGGTTTTTGTGCGACACATTCTTGCTTAGATCGTGAAATTATCAAACGAGGTTTTTAGCTACAATTTATACTTTGTTTCTTATCTCATTTTAATTAGTTTTGCAGCTTTTTTAATAGTCTCGTTTTGGCCTCCCGTTTATAATTCAAAAAACCTATCTGGAGAAATAGTTATTCGCTTTGCCTTACAAATGTTCATCCGGCATAGTGTAGACGCAACCTATCCGTATAACTTTTTGTATGGGTAAATATTTGTCCGGATAGACATCTCTAGCGTAAACGGGGTCCTAGAGGTTATGCATTTTCATTTCTACCCTAATTTCCTAGAACTATTTACACGTTGCACTGCGTTTATTAGCATAAGTAGTTTTCAGTGGTGGAAATTCACTATTTTCATTGCAATTGTTGCCATCTATGATACCCAGCCACCTGAACTTTGTTTTGGAGATTAAACAAGTCTGCGTATTTATCATGAAGTGGAACAACCATGCTGTTTCTTACCAGCACTAAGATATCAACTAAGGCCGTTCTTGTTGGTTTCTGGAACCAACTTTTATCAAGCTTCAGACTCATGATAGTTTTGTGCAAAAATATTTTCCTTCTCACCAGCTGTTGTACCAAGTGCGGGGTAGGGAAGTTTTCTCTCTAAATTTATGTAGTTTTGTCTAACACGAGCAACCGCATTCCAAGCTATTGTTTGAATGTTCATGGCATGATGTACACGCGACTTTTATTTAAACCATAATCTTTTCAAAGTTTGCTGGCTTATTTATACTATCCAGCTACGGATTACATGCTCTCTTTTGATGAAGAGCTTCAACTCTCAACGACTGATTTCTCAACCCTCTATTTATTGTGAAGCCTGTATCTCCATAGTTATGACGTCAGTAGTGTAGATTAAACGTGATGTTTTGCATTTAATTGAAATAGAAGCTCCCTTGTGGTGATTTTTCTTGTTCAATCTTGTTATTGAGTTGTTTAGGCCAAGCATTGATTTCGTTAGTACCAAGGCATTCGATTTACCTTTCAAAAGGGCCCTCTTGAGAATACATGCTCTATATGAAACAGATGGGTGTGTACCAACAGGAGAAAAGAAGCTTATACTTGCCTCACGTTGGGGATAGATAGAAGGATAGTATATTAATGCGTTATATAAGAAACCAGTTTTGCGTGCACATACTTCAAAGTATTTGTCGCGTGCTTGCTGAAGGAGGCTTGGTTTGGCAAGAGCTGTAATTTAGTCTTTGTCTTCACCTGTTCTTGGGGTGGATGGAACCTTTGTTGGTAAGTGCAAATTTGCGCAAACTTTTTCAATATTTGTAATAGATGTTACTATAAACATATATATATATATATATATATATATATATATATATATATATATATATATATATATATATATATATATATATATATATATATATATATATATATATATCATAAGCAAGAGATCCGTGGTTCGATTCCAGGTGGTGGCAAGTTTTAATTTTCTCCTGATTTTTCTGAGAATAATGATGTTTCTGTCTGCACTGAAAAAGGAGAAATCCTGGTTACTCGCAAGCTACTGAGTTCATATATATATATATATATATATTTATATATATTTATATGTGTGTGTGTATGTGTGTGTGTGTGTGTGTGTGTGTGTGTGTGTGTGTGTGTATATTATATATAAATATGTATGTATATACATTTATTTATTTACACATATATTTAGTTGTATGCTTCAAGAAGCCGAAAGGAAAGTTGCCAAGCCACTTTGTCTCTTCCGAGCTTGTACAGTATCGTATCTAAGATTGGTTGTTTTTGACAGATAGCCAGTTAAACTGTACCTAAATCTAAATTCTGCTATACCTAATTGCTGTCAAGTTAAAAGTGTTCTTCGAAAAGCACAGCTTCCCTTTGGGGTCTTCACAAAATATTTACTCTGATGTTTTCAGCCTGTGAAAACTTTAAAAGGATTTGAGATATTTTCAAAAGCTTTCATTACAGACACCTATTCCCAACCCTTCATTGAATGCATTTTGTCCACTCTGCTATCGAAAATATAGTCAGTCCTTTTATACGTTTAGACTTCTTCTATTGGACTAATCAACGTTAATAACGCTAAGAAATTGGAATTCCGTAAGTAAGGATATTCAGCAAGCAAAATAATGAAGGTTTTTGTTTTGTGCTTAAATGAAAGTATTGGGATGCTCTGTAGCTTTGATTTCAAAATTCGGTGTTTGATCCAAATATTTGTCGAGAAGGATTTTTCCAGAGGATGTATAATCGTTATTTGTGTATTCTATTCATTACATTTATAAAAACATTATGATATGTGGTTTGACCTATTAGCCGAAGAGCCCGCATCAATCATTGAATGGTGTAAATTTATCAATGCGTAAAATACAAAATGAATGTTAGAGGTCATTCACATTTCCCTTTTCAAACAGATCTTAGAAAGTTTACTTTTCTGCAATGCATCACGTTTAAAAGCGCATTGACATATTTGGTTCAGTTTTTATCATGCATGCATTTGAAAATGAAGATGTTGAAAGGTTGAAATAGCTATTAAAAGATATGAAGGGATTGGAAGAATTGATTTAAAAGGTTTGCTAACCCCTTAGTGCCACAGAACACAATCACACACACACACACACACACACACACACACACACACACACACACACACACACACACACACACACACACACACACACACACACACACACACACACACACACACACACACACACACACACACACACACACACACACACACACACACACACACACCAATTACCAGAGTTACCAGGCAGTAGCTGGCTATCGGATGAGGCAGAGGAGGACGATATGAATCACTCAGTACCGAATAAGTGGGGAAAATAATGTAGTTGGCCGGTCATACAGACGCATAATAGACAGACATTCATTTAAATCTCTTGTTCAAAAAAAGGTTGCATGCTGGCAATATCTATAAGTCATGGGGATATACTTGTGATAATCAAAAACAGAATTTCAAAAACTAACCACAAGCATAAGTGGTTCACCAAGCCGAATTTCTTGCAAGGTGTTGATTCAGTTTAAAGCGGTATAAACCAGCAGTTTCCAAACTGGGACCTGTGGTCCCTTGGAGGACCGTAAAGGGCTCCACAGGGGCCGCAAAGGGCTTCAGAAAACTGTAGAAGATAGTCATCACTTGTTCGAGTCGTTATTTTATCAACCCGTATCACTGTTGATAATTGTTTTCGGTGGAAATCTATTTATCATAACAAATATTGATCACTCCAGGGGATCCTTACTCGTAAAATGATTTGAAAAGTTTGGGAATCACTGATATAAACAATTGGAGTTGTTTTATCTCTTCTTGGAAATTAATAGTTATTGTGTTAAGATGAAGGCTATTCAGAATTCAGAACTATGGGGCTGCATTCTTTAGAAGTACAGAGATTAGTAGAAATGGATAACAAGAATTTATGATATCATCAGGTGACAATACTTAATTTTAATCTGCCCCAAAATCCAAGGCAAATCCAGATACTGTATAAGACAATAAATTATTTTACGACATTGCCATATTTTGTCAATTAGAAAAACGTCCCAATAATTAATTGAACACTAGCACAGTTGTCATGCATCTAAAGCCTCACTGTGCTAGGCCATTTGATTCTTTGCAATAAGTCACTCTGTATCATCTACAATTCGCTCAGATTCGTATTCACCATCGTACGAATCCTCAAGAACAATTGTATCATTAGCATTCGGTCTGCCAGTACTCAAACCTGATTGTTCAGCCTCATCTTCAGCTGACAATACATCATCCGTTTCATCCGATTCCCCATCAATTATATTGCCGTCATCGGTTACGATACTCTCAAGGATATCTTGATCTACACCAGCCTCTTTCAGAAGCTGTTTATATCGTCTTTCAGCAGTTCTTCTCGCATTTGTCTGCGACTCCTGTTCAAACAGCAACGGTCTCTGCTCAACTCTTGCCTTCATTTCTTTCAGATATTCTCTATAAGCCTGCTTTCTTGCAATCTCTGATTCTCTAGATAACAAGGCAATTAAACACAAACGTAAGGCAAAACTTTTTATCTATAGTGTCAAAGTCGTTAAAATATCATTCCACAACTTAACTGATTGGATTGTAAGAAGAAAATCCATAAGGAAGATGACTTCAAAAACATTCTCTACTTCAAAGAGGAGACAGACAGACTTCATTCATCTATAAAAATAAACCAATCTCGCAGTTACTTCAAGGAGAAAGTCTATTTTTGACAGCACTTGATTTTTGTTGCAAGAATCTTACCTATAACTTTTCAATTTCTCTTTGTTCTGCTTCTCCATATCATATTTCAAATCATTCCCTATTGACTTTCTAGTAACTTCCTGCCGCAGTCTTTCTTCCTTTCTTTTTCTTCTTTCTGCCTTTTTCTTCTCTTCCTCCATAGCTTCTGTTTGTCTTGTAAGTGCATCCTGCTTCAGAGATTGACGCAATCTTGCTGTCTCTGTCATCCTATAATTTGATTGTACAATCAATAAGAAGAAAAGTATAGTGACAGCGAAAGTGATCGTACCATCGTCTTAAATCATCATCAATCGTTAATCACCATCATCGATCATCATCATTAATCATAATCATTAACCATCATTATCATCATCATTACTACCATCATTACTATAATCATCATCATCATCATCAATCATGACCATAACCACCTAGGATTGAAAATATTATCATCATCAATACCATGATGATACCAACAAACGGAAGGCACCAGAGAAAATCAATATTAGTAACAAAATCACCTTAAAATGGATGATAAATACAAAAAATACAACAACATGACATAACAGACAACCATGCGAAACTCCGCTTGGGTGGAAAATATAGACATAGTATCTAATAGAAGTGTAATATGCTAATCCCTTACGCATAAGGAGGAGCTTCATCGGATATTGAACTTCTGAGATTGGGACTGCTACGTCGAATACTACTTTGCCTGTTTCTCTCTATCGAACGCCTTCTAGCACTTTGTTCGGAATCTGGGGTATATGCTTGCACTGCAAGCGCTCGTCTATATGGTACTTTTCCAGTGTGTAAATTGAAAGGCTCACAAACAGTTGGGGACTTTTCCCTCCGTTTTCTAATCAGATCGATTTCAAATTTTCTATGTAGTTCTTCATAATCTGGGATATCATGATTGATACTTGGCCTAAACTTTTCACTCTTATTCTTCCTTTCTCTAGCATTTTCCTGCTTTTTTCCATATCTTCTATTAGCAGCATACCTTTCACCCCTTGCTCGCATATTTGGAGGCAATGATGAATTTGCCAGCATTTCTTCTGATCGCATTTTGATTTTTATCTTTCGATATTCGTTCTGTTCTGCTATTCTATCATCCAACGAGAGATTGAATAGTTTATCAGGGAATGGTGTAGCTTTAAAAACCTGTTTTCTGTTTGGCTTTTTCTCCATGTCTTCCATCGATAGACTGTGTCTTAGTTCCTTTTTCTCCTCCTCCCGCTTCATAAAATTAAATGGCTGCTGTGTAGCCTCTAAGATGGCCTTGTTCAATGATCTTGTATACTGTCTCTTCTTCTCTTCTTCAGCTTTTTGCTCTTCATAAAGCTTCATAAATGTTGTTGCAGGCAATGGTCTAGCTCTAAACTTCTTCCTCAATTCTGCTTCTTCTACCATCTTTTTTTCAAGCAACTCTTTCTCTAACTTCTCTCTTCTCTTTGATTTTGTTTTTGCTTTTGCTGCCTCTCTAAGTGTCATGTTAAAGGGCTGTGGTATAGTTATTGATGGCTTCCACTCCTTTGGTTGAGCAGTAGGCTCTTCTCTCAAACCCTTTTCAGCAGGTGCATAATCATCCACAGAGAAATTATCCCACATGTTGTCTATGACTTGGTATGAGAAATCTCTACCCCTGAAATCTGCATCTTTGTCATCGGGCAGAATATTTTGGGAATGCACCCTTTGCCAGTCTTTACGAGGATCTTCCTCTGACTCTGATGAGCTCAAATCAACTGGGGAAAACAAGTAATGCTGCTCAAATGATCTAGTTTATATAGGAATCATAGATTAAGCAAATAAAACTACTATCTTATCACAGTTGCACTTGTAACAATAAAAGCCAAGTTTGCAAAGATTTTAAGAGTTCACTTACTGCTAAAAACTCTGTGTGATCACATCTATCTGGTGATAGCTGGTGCCACTCTTAGCATTGTTATAATTTCATTGCTATCTCTAATACACAAATCTATCTTAGCAGCAAAGATCTAGGTCTTACCAATCATACTAAGGAATGGATAGGACATGTTAATTTTCAATAGACAAATAACTATTAAACAATAATCTACTAAACAAATAATTTCTTTCTCTGATTGTCTTTATACTAAAGTATTTCAATCTAGTCAAAAGATTAATCAAGATGCTCATAAAAATAAGATACTTCTCCCCTCTCTTGCTAAGCATTACTATTTACCTTCCCAAACATTCCTTATAAATAAAACACCATTGTCCTCCACTGATTTTACTCTTGACTTTAGCTGCAACCTTGACATACCTGGTTCTGTTGATCATGCCATGTACTTTAGATTAGAGACCACTATAAACATGCTATCCAAAGGATACATTGAAATGGTGAAAAGGAGCTCTGAACATTCTAAATATACTAACAATAACAATTACCTGAATGTCTGTCATATGATATTGACTTATAATTGGCATTATCATTATTACTTTCTTCCGATTCTTCAGTGTTGGAATTTGTAATGGCAAAATAAACACTATTGGCAAATGCAGCATCCTTTTCCTCATTAAACTCACTTTTCATCTTTGTCACAAAATCTCTTGGTTTTTCATTGGTTTCTCTTGATCTTGACCTTGGTCTTGATCGATAGAACTTTTCTAGCATCTTTAAAGTCTTTTTGTTTTCAAGCCTCAGCACTTGGAGATGCTTGTAAAACTTTGCATCATCCTGCAAAAGATTTGTTAAGTCATTCTCCAAAACCTTTGAATGAAAATCTTCAATTTCTGCCACAGTAGCTTCATGTTCGTCTTCCTCCGTATATAAATCCAGTCGGCTTCTTTCCAGCTCTTCATCAAGCTGTCTTTCAAACATAAGTCTCGTCTCTTTTTTCAGAGGACTCTCCTTATACGAGCTCTCATCTTTGGCTGTCTCTTCCATGGTTAAGGGAAGGTTCGTATTTGGATGCCTTGGTCTTGATATACAACTGTTTTTGTAAGCTGCAGCAAAATGATTATTCGATGACGCCATTTCTAATTCTTTTCACACTTATCTATAATGTAGAGAAAAATGCATCGCGTGAAATGCATCCTATGATTAATATACACAAACTGTATCATTACAAAAACAAAGTTGCAAAGAAGTCCTTTGTAACAACTAATAATCAAGTTGGGTTGCACTGGATGAAATATAATTATTAATTGTCAAAGTGTATATTCGAACTTTACCAGCTTCATCGCATCTATAAATTTCTAAAATATTGAACTGTAGTGTACATACAAAGTGATAGCGACAGATAAAGCTGTGGGCTGCAATTCGTTTATCAGCATCTTGGTAACCGCCATCAAAGTTTGTTTCTGCCATGGAAACGAGACCTGCACAAGAAAAGCAGGAATCATGGAACAAGGAACCTACCTTAAACACCAAAAGCCAGATGCTGAAATTAATACTTGTTTTAGAAAACTGGTGTATCAGCTCAGGTTCCATTGCATGAATTATGAGGCTACTTCTTCTTACAGCTTACTGATACAGTACTTGCAGATGTCAATCAAAAGATCAATTGTGCTTAACGCATTTGCCTTCTGCTTTTACATATCAGACCCATCATCTCGCAGGAGTTCCTTTCAAGTTATTTTGAACGCCTTGTAAACTCGGTACGCCCGCACGTAGTTCTCTCAAAATCAGTTAGTTTTACCCTGGTTTCACTGGCCGTTCCGCTCACAGCTGCTGCAACAGAGGCTAGGCTAAAAGGGCTACCAAAAGAGAACAGTTCTGGAATGGGGATTGGGAAAGGTGCATGCAGTGAGTGCCACCTCACCAGAGGTGATCCCTTTGCAAGATTTTCTGGGAGATGCTGGAAGCCATTTCCAAGGAAGTTAGATCTAGCATTGGTGCCGAATATTGTTGCCAAAATAAATGTTTGTGACCTCGACACAGACCTCAATAGTGTAAATCAAGGATCTGCATTGGTGTCTGTTGATTGTTTCTTTAGCCCAGATAATGATCGACTGTTTTCTGTTGTTTCCGTGTTTAAAAACCAGTTACTTGTACAGGATGGATTCAACCGTATGATTTTTACAAATAGTGTTCCAACTGCTGGTTTTGTGACTGTATGGTTTGTTAGAATGGAAACAGATGGCGAACGTGTTAAAGAAAGTGAGAACCATCGTTCTTCCACTGCGTTCGAGCATTGTTTTGACTCTTGCTCGCCAGCTATGTTCACATATTCACCACAACCCTGCTGTAGTTTCAGTCCTAATGGAGAAGTCATTACTGCTATATTGAACTCTGGAAAGGATGTTCTCACAATGGCTAGAAGGGAGGATTGCTATGTGCATAATTTTTGTATGCGAAAATATATCCAACCAAATGCCAACGGTGACCATGATGATTGTGATGTTAGTAGTGACCATGAGTGTGATAGCCTGGTCAGCAGCATCGAGTCCTTGTATGAAACTGATGATGATATCTGGTTTGAAAGTTATAGCTTGTACCCCAGAAGTCATGGCAGGGCTACATTGTGTGGCAGGGTTCAGTGTGCTGTTTATTCCCCATGTGGTACAAAACTTGTCACTTTGAATAAAGTTTCGCTTTCTACATATATGAATAAAAATGTACATGAACTAAGCATGTGGGATATCACTTCTTCTTCTGAGATAAAATGCTCATGGAGTGCCAGTTGTGAAGTAATATGCCCTTCTTTTTCTGGTGCTGTCTCTGGTTGCAGATTTTCACTGAATTCAAAAATCTTAGGATTTTCATCAAACCATGGATTCTGCTTGTTTGTATGGGCAGACTCAGGGGAAATATACTCACTGATTAGGCCAACAGAGAACCAAGATGCAATGCAAAGTACTTGTGATTTTGACTTTGATCCCACATTACAAGTTTCAGTTGCTGTGGTGTGGAGATATGGTCATGTAAAAGTATTTAGACTTCAGCAGCAAAATTATTCTTTGGTTTACATGTACTCTGGAAAAGATGATGAGCCATTCTCAAACTGTATAAAGTATTCAATGGATGGGTTGTTGATTGCTGTTGGTACAATGGCAGGACAGATTCACATACTCAGTGCCAACACTGGCTCTTGCATACACTGTTTGGACATTGGACATGATATCACAGACCCCAATGAGCAGACACTGCATAGTGTTTGCTTTGCAAGATCATGCCAGGAACTCATGGCAGCTTATAATGATGGATATGTAAGGATATGGCAGCTTCCAAGAGTCCTGAATCTCCAACATATTTGTAGATTAGTAATTCTTAACCACACAATAATGAATCAAATTGATAAGTTGCCATTACCAAAACATATTAAATCATATCTGCTATTTGATCAGATTTAATGCCCCAAATTACACGATGGTTGTTTGATTGCATCTTGATGTTTTGCATTGCTTTAGTCTGTGAGGCTAGGCTTACAAGTACATGATTTGATCATTGTATATATTGTATTCAGTTGAAAAGTAGATGTAGAGCACTTTTATTTGTGACTTCTTTCCCCAATTTAGACTTTGGCTTTCAGCTTTTAAGAAGTGGTTATCATTTTTCAGATGATCCAATATCTAGAAGATATGTAAATAGCCTGTTGGTAATACAGAACTTCACCGTAGTTCTAAAATTGGTAATATTCTTTAGACATGCTGAAAGCTTTCAGTTGGTGAAAAAGGCTGTCAGTATTTTTAAAGAATGTTACTGCTTTTTTGTGTTAGAGTGAAATCTAGAAGATTCTTGCAACTTGTAAGCTCTTCACTAGTAAGCTCTTCACTCCCAAAAAACTAGTAAGCTTTTTGGCTTTGGTTTCAGAAATGCTAGAATGATGTGCCAGGTATTATTGATCTTACACTGGTCAGTATCTATTTTCTTTTAATTCTGTTTAAATATTTAAGACAATTTCTTGTTTTCATGGAAATGTTGCTTGTATTTTGCTGGGCTTACTTCTTTTCATTGCGTAGACAAATCAAGCAGAAGACAATTGTACCTGTATGTAAATTCAGTGTACAGAAGGCATTCTCACTGCCCTTGAGAATGCGGACCCACACAACAAGGTATGTTAACATAGACTTTTGCATTGAAAACCCAAAGGTTGTTGCAGCAATGTGATTGCATTTTGGGGTAGGGTATGAACTCACAACTGCCTTTAAGATATATGTGGTTTTAAATAGTGGTCTTTCCTCAGAATCACATAGTTGACATAGCAGAAACTGAAAGCTAGCTAGTTATCTAAAAGATGAAATAACCTTAATTTCATCTAAAACCTAACAAATCTGAATACATATCTTCATTAAATATGTTAATTTTTGTTGGTTTTGATGACCTACTTTTGATAAACAGATATGCCCTATTTACTGACCCACACTTCATTGATACACAGTCTCAATTTACAACTGCACAAAATGATTCAGATCCAGCATGATCAGAGACCTATGATCAGGTATATTTTCTCCCAACCTAATTGACGAATCAGCATACAGGATTCGGACAGCACAAGTGTTCCACACACTGCGTTTCGCGTGATGATTGGCCAATTAGGTTGGGAGAAAGTAGACCTGATCGGAGTTCTCATGCATTTGGCAGCTGTGCTGTCACAGCAACACTTATTGTTTGCCCTGATACCTACCTGGCATAACGAAGTATACTGAGACTTATCATAAATTGATTTCAGACAGAAGTATAGACTCTTTAGCCAGCTTGTTAACGTATCTGGTTGTGCGCGGTTTCTGTTTAATTCAAGAATAAGTGTGAATTGAGATCATTTTATTTCCTTTCAATTAGGGCGCTTGTATCTTCCTATGAATTTCGGTGGATTGCTAAACTAAATCATTGTATTTCATCACGGTTGCGATCTTGATAACATATTTGCTCATTTATCAATGTAAATACCAGTCATGTAAAGTAATGGAGACTTGCTGATAAGAATTTTTGCATTAGGCAGTCGTCTTATCTTGCTACAAAGACTGTTGTTACAGGGAGGATTAGCTAATATGAAAAATGATTCGTTCTGCTTTCATGGTAAAGTAGTTAGTGTCTGCAATGACGATTAGATATCGCTTTTTGTCTGTTTGTCTTCTCTCCTCGCCATATCATGTGTAATCACAAGGGATGATCGATGAGTCGCAGTGCGAAACTACTAGAGTGAAGTCGCTAGGATGAAGTTGATGGGAAATATCATCACATTTATTGTACATGTTTGTTTATAACGAAACTAGCTCAAGGCCTAGTTCTTGAAGTTGTTTATTTTGCCTCTTTGTAATGTTAAAAGTTCTTCAATAGTGGTCTTTCCTTGGAATTACACAAAAGACGTGACCGAAACTAACAACTTCATTGATTCGTGTTAGTTTTGAGAATCTACTTTCAATAATAGATATGCCCTGTTTACACGTGCATACTTTCCCCAATTACAGATCCGTATTTTCCATTTACAATTCCACACAGTGAATCAGATCCTTAAAGAATTTTCCCGCTTTTTCGAGATATAGTGAAGTTCTGTACTGCCAAGTCATTGGGGTAGTAGTTGGCTTTACCTCATTCTTGTCTATTTGTTTGCATCAGCTATCATGTTGGACAACAGCATGTTATTGTGGAACATTGATGCAGATTGAATTGCATGATAGCATGCTTTCTAACCATCTGTTGTATTGCAACAGAACTCTTGTATTTGATACTTCCTTAAGGTAGGCCAAACTAGGAAATATTTGTTTCGTCAACTGTTTTAACGATAGTCAAGCCTTTCATGTGACATCCGTGTGACAAATGATGCAAGAATTTGTTTTGTAACAAGGGTGCAAAACTAACTATTGAACCAGAGTGAAATTTGTTGTGTAGAAAACGTTCCGAGTATGCCCATAGCTTTAGGGTCAAGCATCTTGGACTAGGCGGGACGGTCCTGATTTTGAGTTCTTTGTTCTTGCAGTATATTATAGTAATATCACTGGTACCCCACCGTTCAACACTTCTGAGAATATTTTTGCAAATTTTTAATTCCATGCCATCATTAAACTTGTTTAAATTAGGTCCAGAAGTAGGTGTCGGCAATATACGAGAGAATGTCCGGCCTATCGGACAGCTTACACGTGCTGCATTCGGATACTATGTGTATCTGATGTACCCCACCATAATCAGGTTATTTACCATTATCTCATACTAGGCTACAATCCTAATTTCTTTCTATGAAGCTATTTTTTACATAGGGCAATCTCTTTTGGGAATTGTGGTGCAACACCATTGCTACGCAAGTTGCAGAGGGATTGCCATATGTGTAACATGTCATTTCTGTTTTGTGCAGCACAAGTCATTTCTGTTTTGTGCAACACAGCTTTTTTTACTCTCTCAACTGTTGCCTAAAGTAGAACTCTGCTCTACTTTTTGGAACGATTGCCAGCAGCGTTGTAGGCATTGCACAGTGTAACATCGATTTTTGCAACTTGCAACGCCATTGTGCATTTAGCGCAAGAGCAGTTTACGAAAAGCGGCGTCAGTCATTGCAAGCTGCAGAGATCATCGCAAATTGTAGACATCACTTCTGGGTGTAGCACACCTTGCGAGAACGTTTGCCATCTCCTCATTTACTATTGCGGCGCTAGTTGTCTTGAAAAATGCCCGTGTATAGCTAGCTTAAACCGCATAACGTGATTTCATAGCCATCTGCCAAGTGCTACTGTCTATGTGTGAGTCTAGAGGATTTGTTTGGAAGCTGAAGGTTACCTAGTTTTGTATGGTCAGACGAAAACATTGCAGTCAAGAAGCTGCTTTTCAACTTAAGCTGTGTGCAAGACCACGTTGAGCTCTGGTCCTATCCAAACCCAATGCGGTCCCAACATGGAATTTATGGAAAGTGTCTTATTTTTTCGAAGATGTTCTGCACCGAATGATTATTCAAGTAGTCATAGATAATCGAAATTGCGTCATTTCCTAAGGGATTGTAGGGCATTAAGCTAAATGTGAACTAATCTTCTTTGTTTTACAGGCCTATATGAACTGAACAAATCCGTAATCTCTTTAGATATAAAAAACGTTGCTCACTTCATGGTTTAAAACCAGACTGTAACAGTGAGTTGTGAATTCGTCCAATGAGTTCTGAAATCAAAATTTGTTGCTGAGCACTGTGGAAGTAATTCACCTATTTTTAGTCTAATTTTCTTGTACGTAATGATACCGTAAATGTTGGTTGCTGGCAATGACTGTCTGTGGATTCATTAGCAGTTCTGTAAGTTCATACGTGCTTGCCATTGCATTATTTCATTCGGAGCCAACAATACCAAATTTTTGCAAACCTACGTTCTTGTAAAAGATGTACAGGATTTGTGTGTGTGTGTGTGTGTGTGTGTGTGTGTGTGTGTGTGTGTGTGTGTGTGTGTGTGTGTGTGTGTGTGTGTGTGTGTGTGTGTGTGTGTGTGTGTGTGTCTGTATGTGTGTGTGTTCAAGTAGGAATTGTCTATCCCGATATTAAGTGCTCAATGTATAGGGGTACAAAGCATTTGCATATAAGAATTTTTGAATACTGAGTAAATTAGTTCTCCTTTATTTAGAATTTTGTACACGCGCACTCTTGACTTCATGAATAGTCCGTGTGAAGAGTGGGCATGCACGAAACTCTGAGTAACGGAGAACCAGCATATTAATTTGTGTTAGACATTTCGATGAATATGTCCAATTCACTTTTCTCATAGTTACAAATCCACAGTCTCGGTTTAAAACTCCTCAATGCGAGTCACATCCAAACCCATTCTAGGCCCCCCTGCTTTTATTCGGTCCCATTGAATTTGTGGATTTCTTATGCGTTATGTACTATTTACCTTTATGGATTGTGAGTGTATGATTTGGATCCGTTGCCAGGCTGCTCAGGTTGCAATCAGGTTGTCTGTCGTGGTACAGACCATACATGGATACAAATATATGTGTCTTTCTTATCTTGTATCACAGGTTTAGTGCTTGGCAACATCTTGTTGGCTAATGTGGACCTGCTGCACGGCAGTTTCTAGAAACTTTTTTGAGTGATAAAGGACGTACAATTTGCGGGCAAAATGGGCGTGGATCCCATAATTGAAAGATCTCTATACATTTAACACGTTTTTGAGCACGAGTTATATGCTACGCTGCACCTAATTCTTCTTGGACTCCTAAAATACAGAAACGTAAAGGAATTTGCCGACCGAAATGGCAAATGTTGGTTATTTGCCAACAGAATTGTTTTCTGGTGGGGGGGGGATGTGACACCACCCGTACCCCACTGTAGGAACGGGCCTGAATTGCAGGTTAAAAGTTGTGAATTGAAGTAATTGTGAAATGCAACCATAATTCCCTTATCTAAATCCTAGACAATTCCCCCTTTTCAAATATTCTTATGTATTTATAAGTTGATCTCTTACGACAATAGGTTTCTCATACCCAAAACCTGTTGGAGTTTAAATTTTCTCCATTCCTTTTTGCTTGTCTCCTTATCATATAGGTAAGCTTATGAATCATATTGTGCTCAACATATGCAGGACGGTGCATTGTAGGCGTCGTATGTTTTCACGCTAATTAGCCAATGGTGCTTACATATCAGTATTTAATTTTCTTTAACTTTTCGAGAGGGCAATTTTCTAGTTTATTGATCAATTATTACATTGAGGATCTATGCCTTATCGAATTCTATCACACTTCTTAAGTAATAAACTCTGAAGTCGTAATTACCAGAGCTGGTGTTCTTCTGACAGTTTGCTAAATGAGTGATTATTGATAATCTCATTCTCGTTCTAATTCGTTTCTCTACTGTTTCCCGATCGTCCAACACAGGAACTATTTGTTGTGAAGTATTATCGAATTATCCACTTCTAATGCCTTATTAAGTATTATTACTTAATTTTGTAGTCAAAAGTCCTTGTATTAGCGCAAGTTAACCCTTAGATGAAAGCCAACCGACATACACAGAGTCCTTTCACTGCTGCTTTATCTCAGTAGACTTTGCGTTATGTTCTCCTCTCGCAACAGTCTAATAAAATATTCATGCCGTAGATCGACTGGTGTTCTCATCATACTCTGCAAATCAAGACTCGGGTATATGGTTAGCTGCTAAAGCCAAACGCACATTTTCATTCAAAGGCGATGGTGGAAGAAGAGAGTTTACTAATCTGAAGGGTACCTAGAAGATTACATCGATTGGTCAATTTACGATTTTCAGTGTATGAACGAAGCAACCGGTACGTGTAATTTTCATTTTTATGAGACTAGTGAGGTTTAGTCTGGGTCTCAAAATCGGAATTTTCCAGTGTTTCGGTGCTATGCTTATCACTATTTAGTGCTTTCACTTGTAGATTTTTTTCCTGAGAAAATGAATGGAAGAGTTTGCTAGACGAGAAAATGAGTGGAAAAGTTTGCTAGACGTTTCAGGAATTCTACGGGAGTCAAAACAAGGAATTAACTTATTATACAGTTTAATTCTGGGATGTTCTTTTAATCTACTAATTGTCAGTCACAGCGAACTCTCCATGTATCGATTTTTGTTCCTGAGAAAATGAATGGAAGGGTTTGCTAGATGAGAAAATGAGTGGAAAAGTTTGCTAGACGAGAAAATGAGTGGAAAATTTTGCTAGACGTTTCAGGAATTCTACGGGAGTCAAAACAAGGAATTAACTTAGTATACAGTTTAATTCTGGGATGTTCTTTTAATCTTCTAATTGTCTTGACCTTTGCCATTTCATAGTAAAAACCCTTTTCACAAAATAAGTCAATGAGTTTGGTTGGTTTGTCAATAATGAAATAAAAACTAGCCAACAAACTAGTCGACGGATCGTGCATGAGTGTGACCTGATCGTTTTATCTTTTTAATGGAGATTTCGCATAATATATAAAATCTAGTTAGGCATAAATGGATGCAAAAGTACTTGATATTTCTGAGATGCAACTAATCGGGAAACCAGCGGGAAATTTTTCGGGATTATTCCTTAGGCTAGCAGACTTTTCAAAGCTTGTAAACTACTCTATTCCCAATAAGTTTATTCCAGCACAAAAGGAAAATTTTACATGATAATTTTATGACTAATCTGGTTCCATATTTGAATTGTCAATGCTTAATTTACGTAAATATTTGCACATGATGGCGTATGCCATACCAAAGTGCATATGTTGTTTGAAAGCATTCGCTGATCATATCTAAATTCTGTTGGCCAGGAATACAATACATATAAACGTATAGTTTACTGGTGACACCTAAAGTTAGGTAGTTTTAGAAATTTATGTCTTTCACTTATCACAAGTACATGAAGCAGGTCTTTATGTACTTCCGATAAAAAGAAGATTCATGGTTCTGTATCCATCTGGCATCAAAACTGTATTTGCACGACTGGGATTTAATTACTGGGGGCAAGGTTTTACAATAAACTGTCTGTAAACGTGAGGACTTCCGAGAACACACAAGCTTTCATGAATAAACTAATTTTATTTCCAAAGGATGAAATATGGTTAACTCACAATTTTTGAAGACTTTTAATTTGACTCTCAATAGTAGAACTATTTCCTATGTGCTTTATTTATCTTTATTTATTTCCATTCTTTTCAAGCAGCACAGGCATTGCATTGGTAACAACACAATAATGCTGGCGCCTTTATTCTGTTGAAACATATGAATTATTGTGTTTTTGGTTATCATTATATTGTTATGTAATGGTAAAGATTAGAAATAGAATATTATGTCCCTATTGCCATAAAACTGCTGCATAAACAATATGTTTAGTTGTATTGCTGTTTAAATCTGGATACCACGCAAAGAGAATCGCTAATATCTAACCTGCCAAACGCAGATAAGGGATATCCACTTTTGTGAATAGACATGCTGTTTTCTCCTTAGAAAGTAGAAATATATATGCCGCATGTTTTGTAGAATAATATGACTTAGTTCCCAAGTTAGAGCTATGTGTGTCACAGGACTGTTGGTAATCTAGATAAGCTTCTTTCTTTGGTTCTTTCTCGGTATTGAAAGGTGTAGATACAAATGCATGCATGTCAAGTAGAAATCTATCTGATCTGCTATTGCAGTTCCTGGTTGATAAATTCAATCGC
Organism: Mastigias papua; assembly: GCA_964019165.1. Classification (NCBI taxonomy): domain Eukaryota; kingdom Metazoa; phylum Cnidaria; class Scyphozoa; order Rhizostomeae; family Mastigiidae; genus Mastigias; species Mastigias papua. The sequence continues at coordinate 18,826,559 of OZ025269.1, forward strand.
ATTCCCGGTTAAGGACATTTATATGTTTCTAAGTTAGCATGATGCAGCTAGAAGTTTCCACCTATTAGTCTATAGCACCATGTGCAACATAAAAGAACTGGTATAACGCACTGCTGTAACGCTACAGCCATACTGTATTTCCTCCAGTGGAGACTATGAATTAAGCCTATTGCAAACGATATATTTCAACGACGTGACTAAATTTCAAATTTGAGACCTAGTTTGTCACCTTCAACACGATGTCTCCATCCATTCTACAAGACTTCTGTGAATATGTTACTCCTTTAATTTCTCCGAAATGTCCTAGGTTCTATGCCTTAAGGCAAGGGTGGCCAAACCACAGCTCTCTGACGCTATGTCTGCGGATCAAGGAAGATACTTAAGCCAACAGATAGAGAGGACAATTTTTCAAAAATAAGAACAGGGGGCCAATTTACGCTGTTCTAAACTGGTTTACCTGAATATGGTTTCAAAATTTTTCTTAGAAGTTGTCGTACTTTATTATTACTATGTTATTACCAGGTTGAGTGATGTAAAAAAATTTTGTGTCAGTTGTTGTTTACATCTTGCGGCCGTCTGAATCCTATCGTAAGCGGCTCCTGTCGTAAAGGAGGTTGACCACCCTTGCCTTGGAGGCTAAAAATTTCATTCAATATGCAACTATCTTTTGTAGCTACATTCATTATTTTTAACATGACAGGACCCTAAAAGATGCTAATTTTAGTTTTTTGTCTCTTGCACAGTGGCAGTATACTTTATTTATTCTTCCAGCCAGCAGCCTTTTAGCCGGTTAACGTGCAATCAGCCAAAGTACAGATTCTTTATACTGCTTTGAAGTTACATTATAGAAATAACAATAGGCACATCTTTTTGAACCCTTAGACTTCCATGAGTGAACGAGCTATAACGTACCCTGTTGTTCCTTGGGGCTTAAGGAGTATTGTGCCACATCTTATTATATGTGTCGCATTTCAAATAACTTGTCATACCTAGTGGCTGCAGAGTGGCGAATTTGCATATATCAGGTGAGACAAATACCGAGTTGGTATAATTTGTTGTGCGAACATTTTTGGCACTAGGAGACTCTGCACAGTAGTTGACATCAGCAAACGGCATTAAACATTCATGAGGTAGTTCTGTATTTTGTGGCCATCATATTTTACAGTTGGCTTTCCTGGCAGGTGGCAATCTTTGTGCGTTATCACTGACGAAAGAGTATATATTATGAATAGAATCAGAAGTTGTCAGGCCATTTGAAATTGAAAGCTGATGAACATTTAGAGGTGTCAGATGGTTAAGGATAAGGACAATGAATTAGAGCACAGAGTATTCTGAACGGGTAAGGTAAAACGTGACTACTCCTTATAAATACTTCTAGTACTAGTAGCAATTGTGCTTCACCTAGCTTCTCGTAGTAAATGCTGTCAAATATATCAAAGCTGCTGTCTAGGGATGCAGACACTCTTGCCGCCTGATCCCACTTATATCGTAGGGCTATTAATTACTGACTGAAAGACTGAGTACATCTTATCTAAGTTCTCAAATGGTATCTCTCACTGGCATAAAGCAAGTAATTTACATTTATCAATATATGAGAGTATTTCACAATCTTATCAAAAACATTATTCATTCACAAAAGCTCTAAGTTCCTTCTCAAACAAGACTTTAATTTTCGCTAATTTTGACAACAGTGTGAGTTTTATTGCTTTAAGAGGGTTAGTGGCTACCAGACATCAATATTCTTTACCAAAGTAGTGATCATGGGAAACACAATATTATGAGGTATCTTTAGCACTGGACTGGTGACTGCTGTGAGGAATACAAGATGTCAATTCTCTAGATATCTGCATTTACTTATCGCAAAATTTCAGCTTCACACTAGAGTAACTATGATAGATTTCTCTAGCTTGTGGTTATATACTGAACCAAATGTACACAGGGATAGTCTTAAATGTTATGTCTGTTTGGGGGAAAAGTTATTCTTGGCTTTTGACTTAAAAATGTGACATGACCTCCTAATAAGGTGATCAATTTAAAGTTTGTTTTCTGTCTATTTTTGTTTATTTTGGTTTCTATATAAATACTTGTATTTATTTAACTATGTAACTGAAGGAGTATGATGATGATAATAATGATGAAAAAGTTAGGCTTGCTAATTCCATTTCACACTTCCTTTGTACTCAAATGTTGCTGCCATGTACCTATTAGGTGCTTGGTAGTCGGTAGGCGAGCATCAAAAGTATGGCCCTAAGTGCGCCTCGAATATTCGATATTCTGCACTGTAGACAAGCGCCCGAGCCACTCGACTACAGGTTTTTTTATAGGAAAGTGGTTAATAAGAAAGTAGTACTCGACTGGTTAAAAAGTTAAGAAAGTTCAATTCTGGATTTCTAAGACCTAAGAATGTTGATATGTCATTTGTCTTTAAAGTTCCAATGTTCACGCAGGAAAGTTATCGCTAACTTTTTTTGGTTTCTTCTGGTGACATATGCGGTAGAGTGTTATGGCTGTTTACTGTCTGTCTGTCTGTCTGTCTGTCTGTCTGTCTGTCTGTCTGTCTGTCTGTCTGTCTGTCTGTCTGTCTGTCTGTCTGTCTGTCTGTCTGTCTGTCTGTCTGTAACACCGCAGTGTTGCGCTAGTTTGACCATTCTTGCTAAGAATATCTTACGAAAGTCTCTGTACTGAAGTCGTGAAGCAGCTAAGAAAACTTTAGTGCTGGACGGAAAACCGTTCGTATAAACCGACGTGTATGGGCGAGTGGCCAAATGGTTAGAGCGCTTGACTGCTGTGCGAAACATCGATGGTTCGAGCCGAACTCTCGGATCATAGTTGGGATGCTGGCTCACTGTTCACCCAGCAGCAAATGGGTACCTGGTGGCAACACTGGGGAAGTTAAAGGCGGCGAGGAAAGGAACTGGCCACCCTACCTCACTATGCCGGCGGCTCAGGATAAGTGTCCCTCTAACGGGCACTCCCCCAACGTACGGAATCGTACACGGGGCTCACCCTACCTTTAAACCGACGTGTACTCGATCATTAGACAGTACATGGAGCGGTAGTGAAAGTTGATCGTTAGATAACAGCATAGAGTAGACTAGAATATGAATACTAGAAGAAAAATGCTCGAAAAATTGCCATCAAAGCCATCGTCAGCAGAATGAAACAACGGTCAGATATACCATATATTGCATAGAACTAGATACAAGAGGAACAATCAGTTTATTGTTTCTGAACGACATTTGACTTGAATATGAACGAAGGAAAACTAAGTACAGGAAAAGGTTCTGTGACAAAGAGGAGTTAGTATTGATGTATGCGGTACTACCATGTGGAAAGCGTATTTTTGAGCTAGCAAGTGCCTCTGGTTATATTAGTGGGTCAAGGTACACTTTACCGATATGGTGTGACATAAGGTTTGTCACGGTAGAGATTTGTTTAGCACAACTAAAGCAAGACCATATATATAGTTTTTAGCTAGTGGACGCAAATTGCAAAGTATTTGTTAATGATTAATTAGCGGGTTATGGCTTTGCCCGAACAACCGCAAACATCCCTGAATGTTTTCATTGAAAATCATGAGTTCAAAGTTTGCTACGAACTCTGCTTGAACTCACCAAAAGTCTGATTGTGTATGTATAACCATATTGACTACGGATCACTGTTGTTACGAAATTTCTATGCCAACAGAAAAGATACCAGCAATCACATATTATTACCCGATGTGAATTGCGTCATTCGCTTTCATGGCAGGGTAGTGCAACGAATGTTGACGAGTGCTTGTTTTGTTTTTTAGTATTGTCTTCTTGCTCCAAATCACCAGAGATAGATATATATGTAGAAAAGAAATTTCATTTTCGAACATTTTCTAGTGATAGAGAGTATAGTTGTACGAAAAGCCGTCCATATTTCTAGCCATTTCAGTTGTCACTTTTGAGCTGGTGTGTACATGTGCGTGTGTATTGTCTGTGTGTACCTGCGTGGCTGTGTTTGTCTGTCGGCCTATGTCTGTCTTTTTGTCTGTGTGCGCTTGTTTGTCTGTGTGTGTATGTGTGTGTGTTGTGTATGTGTTTGTGTGTGTTTGTGTGTCTAGATAGCCATTCTCTGTACTTCTATGTTCCTTGTGCTCAATGTATCTTCCTGTTTACCACAGTACAATTATGCTTATTTACGAACTTTGACTCATTTACCTGCCAGTAAGTGACGATCTGAGATTCAGACCACCACCTTCACTGGTCCATAATCATACGTTAGCACACAGTTCATTGTGGGCAAATTTAACATCAAAAAGCAGGTAGACGTATTCATAATTATCACCTAAGTAAAGAATCGTGAACCGTTGTTTACAAACTACGTGATCAATTTTGAGACTATTTACAAGACAGAGGGTACAGCTTGTGTAGTGATTTATTGCGAGAAGAATCTCATAAAAGTAATCGAAGCACCATCTCATCCTGTTAGTATTCTGCTTGACTTACTCGTATTTATGGACAAATGGACTTGAAAGTGATGGAAAAGTAGAGAGAAGAAGTTCTAGCATCTGTAGCGATTCAATTTATGGTACGAGCTACACTTTGATGATTGTTGAATGCAAGAAATGTTAGGGTATTCGCGTATTGCAGGATTTAATGTATGATCCAAGGACTGGTCTTTAGAAACAGTCTCTTAAGCAGTTGATTTAATTGTTTATAGCAAATGGCAATAATCAAGAGCATTAAAGAGTAAGATCTCAGCTTAGAATCTCTCTTCCTCTCATGCTGATATTCGAAGTTCCTCACATGTTCCTTTTTGCATTTTTGATCCTTTTCTGTTTATATGGTAGGCTATCATTTTTCCTTATAGACTGCCTGAAAATGAGAGTTAGATGTCCAGACAATGTTCAACTTGCTTTTGCATCAATACCTCCGTACATTTATAAAACCGAGGATTCCAAGATTACAGGAGTATTTGGAAATGTCATTCCGGACGCCATCAGTTTCTGGTGTAAAGGAAAGACAAACCTGACATACATTGAAGTAGAATCAGGACTTGCGGGACTAGAAAAATACGTAGTGAATGCCACTGCGGACATAATTTTTCCTATTCCCTCTGTTTCGAATAGAAGATTCTTCATCGGGAGGCCGTTCATCCCTGTTGGTAAGTATAATTGGACGCTAGATGAATACAAATATTACTTTTGCAAATTACGAGGAAACTCACTTGTGATTTTATGCAAATACTCTACATTCAACTGATGTACTTGTTATTTGCAAGACGACAATTGTGTGTTAAAGACTTCCCTTTTTCTAGCAAACTTGATGTCCAAGTGACACACTCTGACATTAGAGAGTTTCTGAGCAAAGCTTATAGCAGATTTGTTCAGAAATTACTAGATAGAGCAATGGAAGAACAGCACAGGCCCTTCTTCGAAGCGGCAAATTAAGGATGATTTCTCCATTACCGGAGCCATCAAGTCACTGATCTTGACTTTATAATATTGTGAAGACCATGTAATTGACTTTCCGGCTGTACGAAATGTTTTCTTTGGAAAATAATGATTAGATTGCATGGGAGTTTTGCAACTTTATTTCCATCAAAAAGGTATACTAAAATAGACATTGCAAAATGTTGTACAAGGTATTGTATCATGTTGTACAAAGTATTGAATCAAGTTGTAAAATGTATCATGCTTTACAAGGTACAATCAATACAGACAGAGGTATATAAGCGAACGTAATTCGTGTTAAATATTCTCATTCAGCAGCTAACATCCTCTTGCATAATAGAAACCGTACGCAAGACCAGAGTCCAGAAAAAGTCACGGCTCCACGACTCTGAGCCGAAGGAAAATTTTTGCTCTTTATGTCATATTTGAGGAAGATTTTGAAATTTATATCAACAATTCAGTTTCAGCAAAGCTTTCATATAATGCGATATCGACTGTGAAAGGCATAGCCTATTTACAGTAAAAGCTTTCGGGACATACCAAATGCAGAGTTAAAAAACTTTGGCTAGTTTTGATAATCTTAAGAGATCTTTTTCTTATGATGAAGGTTTATGATGAAGATTTGACAGCCAGAGGAAGGTTTGAACTTTTTCTTGACTCTGCGCAAGACAAACAAGTATCATATTTCCTTATCTTGCTTTATAGTAGAGACGCCTGGCATCGCATTTTATACGACAGTCATACCAGATGCTAGGAATGCAATTGGGGATGCGGTTTCAAATGGTTGGCCAGCTCTAGTTTTTGTCATAATATCAGCACTACTTGCTGGTATGATTTATTGGATCTCTGTAAGTAAATTTGATTGTTCATCTTTCTAAGTATCTTATACTATTGTTTTATTCTGTTCCCTATCCCCCATCTTGTTACCTCCAGCTGTATGCATTTTCTTTATTTCTTCCTTCTGTTTTCAAGTAAAGTGGAGCTCAAAATTCTGTACATAAGACATATTGTCTTACACTGATTTCTTGAGTAGCATGTTCTCATTCCATGAAAAATTGAACTGCAGTTGCTCTCCTCCCTTGCTGCTCCTTATAGTTGCATTTCCTTTGCTTTTGTTTGACGAGAATTGTCTCAGTAATCCAAAGTAGATAAAGTATTGCACTTCTTCATTCGGATAGGATTTAGCTCGCCAGACTCAAAGCCTCAAGAATAACACCTCGATCTATCGGCCTTTAAGGCTTGAAGGACCATTCAAAGGATTCTACTGGGCAATGGTTTCTATGACAACTGTGGGGTGAGTTGTAATCCTATATGGACTTGTATCTATATATTTTCATAATGACTCTAAGTGTCTTTAACATTAGACTCAGGAATTTCAGAGAGATATCTTTTAGAATGATAGCCACGACGAGCAACATTGCAGATGAATCAGGAAGAATAGCCAATTTCCATTTGTGTATTGCCATCGGATACATCCATTATATTAACATACCAGCTACATTGACATAGCAGTTAATTATCGACACATCCTGTAGACCTATACAGAACGTTTCGGGATAGCGTATCCCATCTTCAGCTAATAATTCTGAAAAAATTATGGAGGCTAATAAATAATGAGTAATTGAATGAAATTCAAAAGTCAGTTGAACGAAGTTCATAGGAGCTAGGCCATTAATATACGGTTTATACATGAGAGTAGCTTATATGAAAGTAGCTAGTGCTCAGCTGTTTAAAAAATTATGAAAGTTCGATAGCCTACTAGTCTTTTGAGATCTCTGATAGTTGATAGTTCGTATACATTTAGAATTCCAAGTTTTCCACATGTCCATGAGCTCTTTGATTCGAGTTGTACGTATTTTATGTCATGAGCTCCAGCGCTGTGTTTCTGTAGTGCTTGTCTGTGTGTGTAGCACAGTATATTTGTACAAACTTACACTTTTCACACATGGTGCTGAAATCTTCAAAACAGATGCAGCTTCAACATTAGGCAAATAAACCACATTGAAGTGTGCTACCCTTGGGCAGTTCATCTCACACTTGAATATTCCTTTACACCTTGGTTTCCGTGGAAGAAGTGTGTCAAATCTGTGTGTGAACTAATTTCAAATCTGTCAAACAGGACAATTGGCTGAAATGGAAGTAGCCATGAATTGGTGCATATTGCTACAAAGCCAATACCACAATATATGGGGCATATTTGCTTTGGCGGGTAAACACCCTTTTGATACCCTGCCGATTCAAACCAGTCCATCTTTCTTTTCGAAAATATAGCTTTTGACTTTATTTCAATTATTTTGTCAGGTATGGTGATTTCTATCCAAAATCGACCTTTGGACGTCTCTTGGCAACTATATGGATACTAATGGGAATAGTGATAATCTCGCTTTTCACTGCAACAGTAACAACAATCTTGTTGGCAGCATGCCTTGCAAATGATGTCACATTGAACGGAGCAAATGTATGATATGGTTCTAAATCTTTATATCAAAGACAGGCATATCTCAATTAAGACCTCGATTCATTTTATTGGATCAATTTTTGATCCCCAAAAAAGTTGTATCAGAACAGCTTCCCGTTTACTCAAATGCAAGTAATCCGCTACAAAACTTGTTGGGCTATCCGGCATGGTTTTTGTTTCTGCTATGAGAAATGAGTACTGTTGTGCCTGTACGGGTCAAAATCAGTACCGGTACAATGCAAACTACGTAATTGCTTGGTGCAGTGATCGTAGCTGATCAAAAATGATCCAATATACTGTAGATAGGGTTTAAGGCACTATATATTAGTTAGTTTCGCTCCTAATCTTGTAATGTTTCTTATTCTGATACCTATGTTTGCAAGAGGGTGAAGGAAGGTGTAGCCAACCACTCTGAGAATTGATCCAGGATTTTAATCAACTTAGATTTTCAGGATTCTAGACCTTCATTATAAATGATCGTTTTAGACAAAGTGGTAATTCAATATGAACTGTTATATATTAGAAATTGTACGTAAGCTAGTGACGTAGCCGAATATTGGTTGGAAAATAGCTTTTAAGCAAGACCTATTTGAGACAAGAATTTGCAACTGACATGAACTGCTAAGATAGAGCATTAAAGACCTAGCACTCTGTCATTTACTTCATTTTCACAGGTGGCCGTTATGGAGAACAGCATTGAGTATAGCTATGCTGTTAAACGGAATGCATTTCCAAAAGGTAGCTACATTTCCATCGTCCATTTTGACTTTATCTAATTGTACTTTAGTTATTTTAGCTCGAAATTAGCTTTATCTTCCTCTCTTTTAGTCGCTTTGGCTGCAGTTAGCAGCTGTATCTTCTTCTCTTTTAGTTGCTTTAGCTTTAGTTTATCTTCCTCGGTTTTAGTAACCATAGCTCCAGTTCTGGTTGTATATTCCTCTCAGTTGGTTAGCTTGGCTCAAGTTAATTTTATCTTCCTTTCGTTTAGTTAATGTAATGCTCCAATTAGTTACACATTCTTCTCTTTTATTTGTTTTGGCCCTAGTTAACTAAAAAGAGTTCATTTTCTCACTTGGACTCTTCAAGTAAACAATGGTGAATAGGTGCCAAGTGGCCAATCATATGGCTAACTGGACACATTATTCATCATATCACGTGTACCCGCATATCTGGCTATAAATTTCGGTTCACCCTTCAGTCGCTATCCGACGTTTCATACTCTGACGAGTGTCGGACGAAAAAAAGCTTTTCAGTATGGTTAAAACATGGTACCGCTTTTTCGTGCTGTAGTGAAGTTCTGTAGTACCAACAGACTTTTCAGTTAACTAAATCTTCCTGTCCTTACCTACTTTAATTCTATAGTTGGATCTTCTTCTCTTTCAGCTACTTTAGCTCCATTTGTAGTTGCATCTTCCTCTCATTTAGTTAGCTTGGCTTTAGTTAATTTTATCGCCCTCTCGTTTAGTTAGTTTATCTCCATTTACAATTGCATTTTACTCCCACTTGGTTAGCTTTGCTGTAGTTAATCTTATTTTCGGCTCCTCTACTTACTTTAGCTCCAGTTATTAGTGCGTTCCTCTCTGTTAGCCATCTCAACTCTTGGTACTTGCGAAATGGTGTTATTGCACCTCACTTTTAATCGATAATTGGTTATGTACCTAATTTGGAATTTCTTTTAATAGGCCATCCAACGATAGATCAGCTCCTTCGCAACGCATATACCCAAAACCAAGCAATACTGCTTGATAGTTTTGTCGCGGGGCACTACCAATCAAAGATCACAAAGTTTAGGTTAGTGGAGGTGATGGAATACGTCTTCTCTAATGGACTGGTATTGGAAAATAAAGGTTTATGGCTTGAACCAAATATTCGTGCATATATACAGAACAATAAGGATATATTATTTAGGATAATGTCAGCGTCAATCAAGCCACTGAAGGTAATTAGTATTTTTCCATTATTTTGCTTTTAAATTATTACTGTTCAGCGATAGTGTAGTGATGTGTGTCTCTGCTTTAAACCCTGGATGTACGCGGTTCGAATCTTACTCCGATACGCTTTTACTGCTGTGTATGTGCTTTCTCGAAACTACCGACTGACTGCACGATGGTCTGGGTTGCAGACAGGGAAGTTAGATCAATACTATACGCTACTCAAGAGGCAAGTTAATTTTGGTTGATAGTCAATGTGTAAAGAATAGCCAGCCATTGGGATGAAGTGCCCAAGGACAAACATTTGCCGTTGTTTCCTTGTTTGCTTGCTTAGTAGTGATTCCTATAATAGTCTGTGCCCTGGGCTAAGCCCCGAAGGACATAAACGCCTACTTGGAAAAATTGAACTTTGATGAGAAAGAAATACAAGATATTGCCAGACAGTTACGGACAATATCTTTCTCAGATATTGTTAAATTCATTAAAACTTTCATAGACTTTTAAAATGTTAAATCAAGTCTAGAACTTTAGTTTCTTATGTTTCTTTTCCTTTTATAGCTTTAGTTTTTTCTTCTGACTTTTGACATCCATCTTTGTTATACGGGTTTGAGCTGGACTATTTTCACTGTATATACAATTACAATAATTAGGTATATTCGATGATCTTACTTATTTACTTACTTGAAAATCAAACTGGAAAAATTGAGCTATGTTGAGAAAGAAGTAAAAAACATTACGAGAAAGTCACAGACTACGTCGGTCTAAGGAACTGTGAAAATTGTAAAAACTTCCACGGGGTTCGAAGTGTAAAATCTTGTCTAGAACTGATTGATTTTTCTTGTACTCAAGTCTCCTGTAACTGTACATTTTACTTTTTAATTTTGAAATATTTATTTACTCTGTCCTTGTTTCATTGTTTAGAACCGGGCTGTTTTTATTGTGCATGCAGTTTTAATAATGGAATATATTCAATGACTTACTTACCTCTAACACTCCCTGACTAAAAGTCAACTGATTAGTTCGAAAGCTATTGGAAGCATGAAAGCAATTGTCAACACATAAGGCAATAGCCAACAGTATGCAACTAAGCTTGTTAACAGCTAGGTCAATGGCAAGAGACTAATTTAGAATGTTTGTGGAACATGGGATAAAATCTAGAGACTTCATGTGATCTCAGAGCAGGCTGAAAGTATTCACGGTTTATTGGCAGTACCTCTCAAGAAATCTGTTTACAAGGTTTGAGTCAATTTCGAAGTTTATGGTAGTTTGTAGGGCATTGAATTTTGGTTCTGAATCCCCGAAATCCTACTTGAGGTGCAATTTGAACACAACTCAGTTGATCTGCGAGAGAACATCTTTTTATCTTGTAACATGTAAAAGATGACAAACAACAACAATTTGGTGGTCTGTGTGTCAGTAGCATCGGGAAGGACTTGTTTGTCAGTGAGTTCTCACAATGGCCAACACTTACAGTTTTAAAATTATAATAATTAATCTAAACAATTGTACATCAAACAAATAACAAATATACAAACACCGTGGGTGCAGGGGTGGGCTTGGGAGGGGGGAGTTTACCCCCGATGATTTAGGGAACAAACATGAATATGATTATGCATGGACTGTACTTCTCCTTGCCGCATGAGAACATTTTTTTGCGAATTTTCAAAATGGGGCGCGAGCTTTTAGCATATATATTTTACTCAATGAATCACTGAATCTATGCTGCTCGATGAGTTCTGGTTTATTTTACTTATAGCTCGACTTATTGTCATATTACTGTAAATCCTCGAGTTGACCCCCACCCTTGAAAAAGCCCCCCATCGAATAAGCCTCCATTGCTAGAACTTCACATTGTTAATAAATTTGCCTCGAATAGGCCCCCACCCAATAAGTATCGGATAGAAATTAGCCCCCATGGTGTTAATTCGAGGATTCACAGTATTCAAATTTAACGATTTTCTCAGTGACTAGTGACACAGATACCTGCATTAGCTCTGTTTTCATATCAGTTCTTACATTATAAAGCAGTCGTCTATATTAGCAGCCGTAAGATAACGAGTAAACGTACGGATTACTAAAGCGCCATCGACTCTTTCAGCCAAATGGTGGAGAGAGCGACGCAGAACTGAAGTCAAATAGCTTACTAAGTATCGAAAATCGGTCAGTCTTCATAACATTGGTTGGAACGACTCTATTGATTGGGATACTGTCGGTTCTTGGTACACTGTTTGATAGATTGTATCTAAGAAGGAGAAATCAAGATAGCAGAGGTAACTTATTGAATTTTAATCTGTTGGGCAGTCTACACGAATTAATTGCTACGTGTATGCATATATCTATGTATATATGTTCATATATTTATATGTGTATATATATATATATATATATATATATATATATATATATATATATATATATATATATATATATATATATTACATATAAATATATATACATATATGTAGGTATGTATGAATGTATTTATATATGTTTATATACATTTATGTCAATGAATTTATGTTGTCATTTACTTTGGTAATGAACATATAGTGACATGGAGACCCCGCTCAACAAGTTTGCTTACTAGCGTTTCTATTGCTAAGCATGAAAACGACGGAGCATAATATAGCTAAAATGTATGATCTTGCTACAGTCTCTTAATTTTTTAGGTGAAAAGATACTCCATGCAGTAATGGGACTAGACGATACTGGAATCAGGAAAAGTCACCTGAAAGAACAGTTGGAAGCATTGACTGATATTAAGACTGAGATGGATGAGTTTATCGAAATGGTCAAAGTTAAAGTGGCTTTGGGCAGCCACATGACAAATGGCAGTTTCCACGTAGATGACGATTTAGCTATAAACAACATCGAGATGGTATCGTAGGCTCAGAGAGATCGCTTTTATATCCTCCACGGAATGTACAGTTACCGATACAAAAAGTTTGGCTTCCTTCACATATATCCTTATCTGAGTTAGCCAAGCATCTTCGCTGGGATTGTTATAAAATTATGTGGACTAAATTCAAAATAGAAAAATTGCTCCTATTCATGAAGATAGTGAAGAGTAAATAGATAGACCCTAATTTAAGGTATTTTTGCTGCTCAGAAAATTTTCACTGGATGACAATCTCCTGCAAGAGTAATTCATTCACTTGAGGTATGATTTCCAAAACCTATGTTATTAACGATAATTCAGAAGGTACTTATATAGTTAATTAGCCTATCCTATCTTCTGAGGCCTTGGTGTTAATTTATAGCACTGTATGCACATGTCAAATCCGGCAAAAATTGAGAAGTAGTTAGGAAATACGGGCAGGCTTAGCTTCAACAGTACACTTGAAAGAACTATTTTTACAAGAAAATGTTCTACTACTTCGGAAACAAAATAAAAGCAGGCTCAAAGCTGAGAGTTTGTTTCTTATATAAAATAAGACGGGTACTATACCGTAATGGGTGAGTGGCTAAGTGGTTAGGGCGTTTGACTGCTAAGCAAAACATCGATGGTTCGAGCCGAACCCTCGGATCATAGTTGGAATGTTCGCCCACTGTCCACCCAGCAGCAAATGGGTACCTGGTGGCAACACTGAGGAAGTTAAAGGCGGCGAGGAAGGAACTGGCCACCCTACCTCACTATGCCGGCGGCTCTGGATAAGTGTCCCTCCAACGGGCACTCCCCCAACGTACGGAATCGTACATGGGACTCACCTTTACCTTTTTACTATACCGTAGTTTCTTTGGTATTGGACCTGCTTGCCACAAACTGCAAGGAAATGTCGATGGGACAGCAATGTTACAAATATCTTTCGTTTATCTCCTTTGGTAGTAGATGTGGTCCCTAATATCGTAAATAGAAGGTCACGTTAATATCTTGAATCACTTCTGTTTGCTGCCTGGTTGCATCCTCTATCTTAAGAAGGATTGTAGGAGGAATTTGTACTCACTCATAGAGAGCAATGCCTTGCTCTAAGCATGCCCTTTGTAAATAGTAACTATTTTCATTTCTATTTAACCTCTAAGAAATACACATGAGTCATATCAGAACATTTGTGAGGTAAGAAGCAGAAAAATTGTATCAAATAAAGCAGGTATGAATGAAAGTCGCTGACAGCTTTTTCAACTGACACCCTTAAGGCCAACAATTATTGGCAGAGCCGGGATGTCATTTCACCTATCTGTTGTGGAGTCTGTTTGTATCCATGCAAATCAATTAAGGATCATAAAAACTGAGGGAGTTCGTTTTCACATTCGGATTTATTCTCCTTGGCTAGTCTACTCTCGCAGCATCGATCTGGACTGCTCTGAAAGGCCTTTTGAATGTATTTGCATTGTTCTCTTCAAGCGCAGAATAGTGTGCTTACCATATTAATCAAATCGAATTATATGACTTGCAGCAATATAATCATTTCACATCAGACCATTTCAAAACTAGTTTACGTTTGATTAGAAGCTGGCTCATTATTGCTACACTCTATAAAAAAAGAGAACTTTCCTGTATTAATTTCTGGTGCACTATAGACAATCGTACTTATCTGTGTTGATTGAAAGTTCCATCATACCTAATCGTAAGGAAGATTTGTCACTGTATATTTCACCGAACATATGGAAATTGGGCGGAGCCCTTAAGAAACGTCCTCTAGCAATGCTTTTTATTTTCACTTTTAAATGTGAACGACACCTGTTTTTTACAAAGTAATTTGAATTGACATTGATTAGTGACTGTTGCTGATATTACAACTGATATTTCAAATCAAAATAGCCTTTGTTACAAAGGTCATATAGGCCCACTATGATAAGTTAAATGGTTTTATCGTTACACTTAATTACCGTGTATCACTGCTTAAAGAACATGTTATCGCTACACAAATGGGTTATCGCTGCTCATTGAAATTGGACATGTTTCTAACAGTTCTAATAAAATGAGAACAAGGATCATGGGAAGAGGAGCACAGAGGCCAAAGAGAGAGATGATAGGAGAGAGCACGGGGGGGGGGGAGGGATGCAAGTGAAGAATCTCTTTTGTTCTTGCAAGTCTGTGGGCTACACTCAGCTGATTGGTAACTGGATACCACAGTCTTACGGCAAAAGATCAGTTCCTCTTTTTGATGTTGACTATACGTAGCAGCATTTTGGCGATGTCTCTCCCCGATCTTTCATTGCTAAACCCTTTTATTTCAGCATTCTCTACTACAATTCCATATCCTTCCTTTCTCCAGAACGCCACTACTCATGACTGGACAATAGCTACATTGCACTCTGTTACACCTCTTTGTTGTAAGGAACTTGGGCCAATGCCTAGTAGTAGAGATTTCCTAATATCTGGCCTCATTCTAGTTCTAAAGTTTCTTTAATGTTTCTTAGTTAACTGAAAAAGATTCTAGTGAAAATGAATGCAAGCCGTAAGGCACTGTCTTTTTTAGTGCCCAGAAGGCTTAGCTTAGCAACTTCTAAATACATAAAATATACTGAAGTGGATACTTGTTGAATCAGTGGAGGAAAAATGTGCCCCCAAACTGCGAAAGAAAGCACAGTGATTGTAAGATTTTTTGTTTCCTCCCTTGTAGTTCTAAAAGTTTCATAAACTTTAAGGCATCTAGTACTAGGCAGTGGCGTGACCAACATAGGTTGAGGATAGTTCAAAGCCTTAAAGGCTCCAAGCTTTCGAAGCCCCCTAATAGGCCCTTCAGAGGTCTTCTAGGAACAGTTTTTAACATTTGTTGATCTGAAACGATATTTATTTGGTAAGCCGACACTCCTGAGTTTACAGGTTACTTATATCTTCTTTTCTCCCTCATTGATCAAGATATTTATTTGTTATTTGTCTGGATTGGGGAAAATTTAAAGCATGAAAAGCCCCCAAGCAAAACATCCATGAGGATCCCAAACCGTTCTGTTATGCCACACGTACTAGGTCTCTTATATACTGGTTTCTCATAAAAAGAATAGTGCTGAGTAGTAGCTCCTTTTATCATTTTCGGGGATTTCATTTACTATAGAAATGGTCAATTAACTATTTCTAACTTGCCATTTGGAAATTGCTATTCATTCCTTCTTTCTTTCGCATTAGATCTCTCTTTCATCTTGTGCCTATAGTGCAGTTGTCGTTGGTTGAAGGTACCAGTAAGTAACTTAGTCAGCAAGAAAATGATGATTTCGTTTAAAAATTCTATGTGACGAGGTCATATCTGGGGACTGGGAGCTGAAAACGTGGTTTAGTGACGTACGGGGACCCACCATGTACTGGGCCTGACGTAAGCGAAGTTTTTTTGCGGAAAGGAAGTGGTGGCTGGTGTTTTGTCAGCAGTCTTCTGTGGAGGACAATTCAACTCATGTTCATTAGTACATAAAAAGCGCTATTTAGTATTTAGTGAATTTCAGCAATGGCTACCACTGTTGCCAACAAAAATACAATTATTGTTCGAAATTTACCCCAAGGTGCAGAATTTGGAATTGATTATAACTCCTGGTATATCGGCCCAAGGTTTTGTGGAATAACGGAAATACCTAGTGGTTTTCACTTCATTTTTACGAGCTCTGTTGACAAGGAGGAACAGCATTCACCAAGGAACGGTCAGTTCTTAGTGTTTTCTAAAGACGGGGAATCTGATAGTCACCTTTATCAAACATCCTGGGATGAAAGAAGTGAAGAACTAGTGGCTCTTACAACGTCTCTAAGCTGTATATCAGGTTTGATTATACAATGCAATCTTCGTGGAAAAGTTGGACGTGCTTAGAGTATCAGTAATTTTTACATTTTTATATAATGACCAACTTAGTTCATACGACGTTTTACTTTCAAAGTCTGGAAGGTGTACTATGCGTGTTTTCCGACTTAAATTTATGTGCATTGAAATTTTCAAAACTCTGAACAAACTAAACCCTTCCTTCATGCAAGACATTTTCAAAGTGAAATCTTCTAGTTACTCATTAAGAGGAACCAACAATTTACAACATTATAGACCAAATCAAGTCACCTTTGGTTCAAATAGCCTCCGATCCCTAGGCCCACAAGTGTGGAATGGACTGTCAAATGATATGAAGTCGGCAGAAAATCTAAATATGTTTAAAAATATGCTAAAAAAGTGGGAGGGCCCTAGAACTGTAAATGCAGCGTATGTAAATGTATATATAGAAATTAGTATCTTTTCATTTAGACTGCAAATAAAATTCAAAAATATTTTTTTTCTTTATTTATGATTACTTAGTTATCGATTTAGATTAGTTTACGTGTATATATATGTATATTTGTAACCTAGAAATAAAATCGATGTAAAATAATTTCACACACACACATACATGACCTTTAATTTTATTACAGTAGAGACAACAACCCCGTAGCCCACACTGCAGAGATCGGCAACTGCACACTCGAGATTTTTTGTTGCAAATGATAGTGTACCCCCAGAAATGGGTGTGGTAGGGTGTTGAAAGGTGACAGGGCATGGTGTATTTAGTTAATTTGAATATTTTCTAACTATCATAACGATATTAATACAGTAAAAATTGCTCTACTGATGTGTATGCTGTTCGGTACAGAACCTTTCAAGGTGAGAAAAACAGAAAATAAATAAACTAGTTATACTTTCTAAGTCAAAATCAAGCAGGCACTGCAAGTGCACACCTGAGATCAAGTGCACAATTACACACCTTACCTTTTGTTTGTGCACACTTGAGATCTCATCTGAAAGACCATATTCTGCAGTTAGGCATAGCCAGGCCTGTGTTTCAGGGGTGAAACAATTGTCTTGGGAAATCCTGTGGCTCAGAACCTGAGAGCATTTTTCAAATTCTGATATTATCTCAATTAATTGTCAGAAACAAATAGATAAATGTGTGCACAAGGAAGGAATGAATTGTCTTTTATAGGTCGAAATAGAGATCAACCAGCCTTCAGGAGATATCTCCTTAGCTACAAAATAAAGCAATAATAGAAACTGTAGAAAAATTTCCAGAGGTGTCAAAACACTACCAGCCTGTTGTCCAGGGGTGACACCTTTTAATGTCACAACCTTTTATATACAATTTGATATATCATATATTTTTAGATTGGAGCTCAAAGCTTACTTTCTTATAAATAATTATGTGCAATGGTCTTGAAATATGAGTGAATTGTCTTTATAAGTACCAGATCCTGTTATTTCAACTTGACTTACTAGAAGCAGAATCAAAACAGCTATAAGTCCTTAGAAAATAACTCCTTAGATCTTAGAACTATGTTACAGATACAGTGCGGCTCATGGGTCAAAGAGCATGGGTAAAATTGCCAATAGAATTAAAAGCTTCCAGCTCTTTGATAGTTTTTTGAAAATATCTGAAGTCAGAGAAATGCTGACACTGCCAATGTAGGATCTGCAAGACTTTTATTTATGGGTTAGGGTATTTATAATTTTCATATTTTTCTTTTCCTTTCTCTTTTTTATCTTATAGATAGTTGGCATAAATTAGCTATAGTAGCTACTATACAAAGCCAACTTTTAATTAAAGAGTTAAAAATAATAATAATAATAACAATAGAAGCAAGTCTTTTATCTTTAGCAGTATGCTTATCAAAGCAAAAATTGTAGTTCTTGAGTGTTTTACAAAGACAGTTTGCTAAATTGTCAGATAGTTTTAATTGTGCTGCTCACTCACACTGTTGATCACTTGCCCATAATTTCTTAATGTGAAAGCCCTGTGTGCACTTGTGAAATGTCATTGAAACTGACATTCTCTACAGTTCTGATAAAACATTACATCTTTCAGATTTTCTAGTCACTGTTTATTGTCTGTTACATTCTTCTCACTTTTTTCCTTTTTAATATCATCTAACTTGTTGCACACTGTTTCATGCAACAGAAATCACTTGGAAAAGTACTATCTTCCCATTAATTATTGCTATTTCTTTATCATCTTTCCTAAGATAGAAAATGATGCTAGATATCTTTCTCCATACCCTTGTGATGAGAAGTACCAAACCTGGAAGAGATTAACATCCTTTATCACAAAAGAAACAGTGAAGCGTGTCTGTCCTCTCTGTCATCGGATATCCCAATCAACTCAAGTTGACTGTACTGCAGAACTGGAAAAGAGGGAAAGGAAGAAACTTGGCATTGAAGAAAGTAAGGATGAATATTTCAATCATGTAAAAATCAGATTCACAGCTATGCCAGAGCAGAAGTTCCCTGATGGTGCAAAACCAGAGGAAATTACTAAGTACAGCTTGGATTATAGCTTTGCTTTGGAATGTATGCTTGAGAAGATGGATACAAATAATGGTAAGTGTCTTAATCTTATTTTGTTCTCTTTTGATATTGTTATTCATGTTAGAACTGTTCTTTTGTGATGCAAACATTTTGGTGTTTTCAAATTCTACTAATTCAGAGCATCTTTGTCTAGTATGATATCAATAGAAGATTGTCATTCAGGGAAATTTTTCCTTAATTTGTAACATATATATGACTACCATCTTAAACTGGTACCAATCTTGTATTCCAATTTGGCAAGGGAAGATTACTGTAAAAGTTGTTTTAGGCTCTCTTATTTGAGAAGAAAGGTTTTCTGTCTGCATAATTATCAAGGAATATTGATATGGAATGAGGATTGTACTCTTTCCTAAGCATGCAATCCATTAGTTTCTTTTTCCCTTTTATTTTCTTGCCATGATGCTCATTTTTATTTTGTTTTGAAGCTGAGTATGAGCTACTGGGTGAAATCCAATTTGCATTTGTCTGTTTCATATTAGGCCAAGGTTTGTGACTATTTTCACCATTAAATATATTCATACTAATACTGAGGATATTACCATTTATAGTCGTGGCATTTGATGTAAACCAGGCTTTTTAAGTTAATAAATTAGTAAGAGGCTTTTAGTACCAATATGTGACCAGAAGAGGTCAACAGATGGGAACTTTAAAACTAGGCCTTGTTCTCAGTTCCTTGTAGCAAATGTGTAGAGTCAAAAATGGAATGCAGAGAAAGACAACAAGAAGGTCATTTAAGTGTGCTCTGCTATTTTCATTTTATATATTCATTTGTTTATATACAAATTAATGTGTAAATTGATATTCTGGCTAAGGTTTAAAAGGGGAACACTTTTAGCTAATATCTCATGAACAAAATTGCAAAATTAGTTAGATGTACACAGATCTGGATATTAATTTCAGGCCTCACAGGTAAAATAATAAATCATGAGAAGTATGAAATGCATAGAGTTTTTTAATTGGTATAAAATATGATGACTAAGTGTAGACTAGCATAAATTTTCAGATCAAAAAGCTATTTTTATCCATATTTTGATCCTTAATGAGAGTGGCAGAATAGCAACAACAAAAACTATGATTTGCATGTTATATACCAATCTCATGGTTATGTTCAGATTCTCCTGTTCTTTAGCCTACAGCTCCCCCTTATTAATGAAGATTTAATTTTGATTAATTTGTTGACAATACACCAATTGGGTAGCAGAGAATAGTAGCAAATGTTTGAAGAAGATGCTTGAAATAGCATGAATTCCAGGAGACTATGAGCTTAAAAGTTGGCACAAAATGGCATAAATTCATAAAAGAATCCATTAATTTTGGCTGGGAGGCCTGATGGTTACTAGCTGCCCTGTCCTGTAATCTTATCTTATGTAGCTTGATTTTATGGAAGCTCATCAGTGACATTCAGGGAGCTGAATAAACCATGGCTGCTTGGTTGGCCTTCAAATATGCTCACCACTTTGATACTAGAGCTAGGCTATCTGGTAAACGACTGAGGAGACTTTCTGACTTTTTCCAGTTCAGTACTGTTGATATTTGATAACTTTCCTGCTCAATAGCTGAAACAGTTGCTACATCAATTTTATTTTTAATTACCCTCATTTTCCTCTCCTGTAGAAAAACTATACAACTGATAACTCAAAAAGTAGATAACTCAAACAAATTTGGACTTTTCATGAGCTGTAGCATATCCAGTGTACTTACATGTTTTATTCATGGCATGGAGCATTTGATAGTGTACCTAGGTAGAAAACACGGCCTTTGAATTTATGGTGACTTATCAATATAATTAAGGATTGTTCTATATAGCAAGCATAACATTTCTCAATTATATACATTCTTTCTTACCAACAGTGTTTGATGCATTTGAACATTGGAAAACTTTGATTCGATTGAGTTGCAAATGTGACGATGCCCTGAACGCAAGACCAACATTCTTTATCAACTTTTTGGGTATGGTTAAAGCTCATTTGTTTCTTTGATAAAAAATATCCCTGGTCTACTTGCCGGTTGTTTAGCTTGAATGGGCTCATGGTTTTCTTTGTACTGAACAAAGAGCTTTCTTTCAACTGAACCAAAGGAGGTCAAAGCAATTCTTCACAAGATCAGCTAGGGGAACTTTACTAGGTATTCATTCATTTCGTGGAATGCTCACCTAAAAGCTCAGTTTTTCACTTGAAAGCTTCTTGATTTAAGAGTTCATTTGTGTACCTCATAAAGTAGCATTCCTTTATGCAAAAAAGAATATCTTACTGATTTTACGTTTTTATAAGAGAGCATGGACCAGAAACCAGATTATTACAATATACCTTAATATATTTCCGCACCTTATTACAAAAAAAGAATGGCGTACTATTTTTAAGGCGGCGGAAATTTACGCGATCACTAATTAACGCGAACGGACGAAGATGCTTTTTTAAATGTGCTTTAATTAACGCGGTTTAAGGATGCTCTACTTTTTATATAGTATTTAATTAGTGTGGATTACTGTTTGTGAAGCTTCAACTGCAGTGATTTTTCGTAAGTTGAAAGGTGTGTTCTCCAAAGGAAAAGAAAGGGAAATCAAAAGCTTAGATATTCCATAAGCTATATATTACAAGCATACTAAAGGTGCCTATTCCTATTAAGGTGTCGGTTGTATAAGACTCGTGCAAAAAGGTGTGATTTTAGCTGACAGAATGAAGAGATAGAATACCCGATCACAGGGGACTATGTTGATAAATCAAAGAATGTTCTAGAAGACCTAGGGTTAGAGGAAGAAGATGATTGTAAAGAACTCAAGCCTGTAGAAGAAGACAACGCCATTCAAATGTGCGAGTGACTTTTGCGTGTTTATTTTATTTGTTTTTTCCTTCATTCCACAAACGTGCCTGCAAAAATTAAAAATTATTTCAAATTAGCCAGGGATTATTTTCATCATGCATTAATTAATAGGCGGTAGAATTTACGCGCGGCACAATTTAACGCGGTTTTAAGTAACACGGATTTTTCAATTCCGTGCTGATTATGTACCGTTTTAATTTCATGTAATAAGGTATTTGTTATTGATGCAAAACTGCTTAAGTACTTTTTGCTGTTTCTTCCTTGGGGCCTCTCTTCTTTCTCCTTGGTGTCTGACAAGTGACCATCAATTTCAGCATGCCCTTTCCATATATTTATTTCACTAGCATGTCACTTGATTCTTTTCCTCAAGAGGGGATCCAGAAATCTTAGATGCATGAGTTTGAAGCAAGCATATAGTTATTTGCATTGGAAAGTTGTCCTTTCATTTTGCAGATATTATTGAATTCCAAATTAAAGAAATTCCGGAGGATTTCTTCGTTGATATTGTAGCTGAGCAGAATTTTTTAGTCAAAACTTTTCAAGTAAGTCTGCTTCGGATTTCTGGAACTTGAGTTGAATGTTTTAGTATTATTATTTTTTCCATCATCTTCATTATAGTTATCATCAATCATCATCGTCAGTTAATCAATCGATCAATCAATCATTCAATCAATCAATCAATCAATCAATCAATCAACTGCATCATTGTCATCAACATTACTTCAGTCATGTGTCATCATCAATTATTTAATATCTGCACAATCACTGCCACCATCAGAATCTTCATAAGAAGCTATCGCCATGGATTAATATCAGAATGATAATTAGAGACCCAAAGAATGTGTTTATGCAATTAGAAAATATAGACTGTGTGGTGAAAAATTATATCATTGGTACTTTATTTGAATAAGTTCTCATGTCGTTGAAAATAGTGCAATTGGGTTTGTAATTAGATGGTAAATTTATTATGAAGGGTGTGTATTCTATATTGACCCTTTTTATCAGCAAATCAAAATGCATTTTATTCTTGAATCTTTTGATCACTCAGTCAAAATATATTTCAAATTTTTCCATCCATCATTTAGACTACATTTCACTTTTAGTCTTGAGAATAAGCGAATCAAAGTATATTCTAACCCTATAGAAAATTATTATGCCTGGGTTCATTTCTGATCCAGAGGATAAATCCTAAAGTTATGCATATGTTTGGAAGAAATGCTGGTTGATTTTCAACAACTTTAGGTATTTCACGTAAACGAAAAATTCGAGGCTGAAAAGTCTGGGAGAATATATTAATATGTGTTTGATCATCTTCATATCAGATGTCGAAAACTTATCTATTTTTAGCTTTTATGTTTCTGATAACTCTAATCGACACATATTAATATGTATGCATTTCTGAGTGTTTTACCATATTGATCAATTGACCATCCTTTATGACCGTTCATATATTATTACATCCATGCAGTACTACTGGTAAAACATAAGTTGAAGTTTGATTCGAACATGACTGTCAACACGCTTCGAAATCCCCTTTTTGCATACACCATGACAAATACCCACTATGCTTTTTTGACTGATAGATACATGTTCTTTTAGATCCTGTTTTCTACTGTAAGAGATGCAGAGAAACTTGATAGAAGGCTTATTCAGAAAATTGAGCATTTGAGAGAGTTCTTGACGCAAACATTCGATTGGGATTTCGATTTTGAAGATGACGATGATTTGCCGGTTGTTGTTGATGCAACTTAAGACATTATTGATGTATCCCTGTGAATTGGTAAGAGAAATTTATCTGTCACCAGCTTTATCAACTACATCAAAACATCTGCTTGTTTTGTTTATGATTTAGCTCCTTGTACTGCATGGCATAGAGAAAGAGAGACATCTTCTAAGTCAGTCTCCACCTTACTTTTGAATAGTCTTTTACTCTACTACTGTTGATGCCTAGTGTCTTGTTGCAAAAGAATGCTATTTTGCTCCAGTTCAACGATAATTTAGTATTGGGTATGCAGAACACTTATTTTTGCTGTGCCACATACTCGATGACATCCAAATAACGGTACTTTCTTTAATTTGTTGTTTTTCACAACTGGTTGTTCCAGTGACCAGTCGTACAAGCAGCGCCAATATGTTTATGCTGCTTGCCATATGCTTGAACTAGTAGTATGAGTGGTCCTGCCAAGTTCTGAATTCAGTCACAAAGCTACTCTCTAGATAGAAATGAATAGAAAACATCCGTTTGCCATAACGCATTTGCTTTGCCACTCTGATTCTCGCTTTTTCTCGTCCTACTTTCTGATTCTTATACTTGTATTTTTTGTTTTGTATGCTGGCAATTGCTCTTGGTAGATCAATCATTTCTTAAGTATTGTTTCATGTTTTTGCTTTACTGTCTCTTAAGTTCTTTTTTTCTCTAACACTTCAACTTGGATAGTGTGGCGGCCTGTATATATCATTGCCTCGACTAGTCATAGACGGAGTAGCTGTACGGTGTTATTACCTTCTCTTTCTGTGACATTATCTGGTGTCACTCCTCTTTGATTACAAGAGATTTCTGGATTAAAGTTTGGATAGGCGTTATATGTGATAGAAATCAAAGTTCGGAGTGATGTCATTTATAATCCAGGCTTGTTTTCTTTGACTTTTAAACATCCTATTTGAATCTAGAGGACCAACTTGAAATTTCAATTTTGCGAACTTTGTAATTCAAGCATGAAATTTCTTTTAAATCATATGAAGGTGCCTGGTAAATTGCTATGACGTAATCTAAGTAATTTATTTTCGTTCGGTTTTTTGGACGACCTATGAAACAACCTCAGGCAGTCGAATTCGAGTGTTTGGACATCTGCAGTGCCATAAAGCCCCGTGCTTTGAGAGTATTATATATATCACTATCCAAAGCTCTGTGCTGTTGTTAGAGGTTGTTAGAGTCAAATTGAAAAATCTCCGCGCTCTACAAAATATTACGATTAGCATAATCTCTATCTATTTTCTCTGCATCTAGTGTAAGTATGAGACGGGGAAATTTTTAGTGCGAGTGTCCTTCTATGAAGTGACCGCAAGGCTAGATTGATATTCAAATATTTCAAAAGGGAGAATTGGATTATAGGGAATTAAAAGTTTTACAATAAATTTTGTTTTTGCTTTGTTTTTGTTAGCTCTGTTCTACTCCATGTGTTGTTTCTTCAGCACAGTTTGGTTATTGTCGCAGGTATTTAGAGACATCTTTGCAACTTTAAATGGATCATGTTGTTAATAGAATTGATAACTTTGCATTTTTAGTAGCGTGGATGATTATGTGAACTTTCGAATAATTTCTATCTCGTTGAATAATTTGATCTGCCCGCGCTGCCGTAAGATTTTATAGCCTCATCGTTCATATATTTATTCCTCAATGCACTGGCCTTGCACCTCATGCTTATCGCTGTTCTTTGTCACATACGCTGGGAATGTCAGAACATATGTTTGAAAATGTCAGGACTCCCAACGTTTTGGCACAAAAATCAAATAGGTCTGTTTGCTACATTGCAAATGACTTTTTGATTTGAAATTTATAGGCATGCAGTATCAGCCTGCAAAGTTATTGTCATGTTACGAAAGATTGCCTTCTGTGAGCTTTGCTTCTCTTTTTTCACGACTGACTTTGAGCTATGTCATAAAAGCCTCTTCGCAAGTTTCAAATACGCAATTTGGAAAATAATATTTCTTGTTTGTTTTGTTTCATGTACAAATCTAGTGACAGTTTTTGAAAGGATTTTTTTCAAATGAGCATGTATATGCACAAGACAATTACTGAACTTAGTCAGGAAATTTAATAAAATTATGTGTAGGAAAATAAACACGTTTTGTTGTTTAGGAAACAAGTTTATAAGAAACGTGAGGCTCACATCAGCCAAAAATTAAGAGACGTTTAAGAAACACAAGCAGGCTGAGTTTCAAAAGTAAACTTGAAAAATCTGTTTTTGCGCGAAATTTTTTAGGGAGCGGTCATTATTTATGACCGGGGTGGGGGACTGCAGTAAAAGTTCTTTGTGCCCTCAAAAAAATTTTACCCCACCATTTCAGCAAGTCAAATTTTCTTTACCCCACCGAAGGAAAATAGTAAAACAAAGGTGCATTTACGCCTAAATATGGTATATGTTTTTACATTATTCTTCTACCCCACCTAACACAGCTTATTTTTTCAGTTACCCCACCATTATATCTTCAGTCCCCACCCCGGTCATAAATAATGACCGGCCCCTTAGTAAACTGGAAAGAAAATACGAACAACACCCATCTCTCAAATGGTTTGAACTACAAATCCTATTCCTTGTCACACAGTTGCCTTGTTGTTTTTTATGAAATTTCAAGAAATTTAAGAAACACTTAAGAATCATGTATGGCTGGATTTGACAAATGTTTGAGAAACATCCAAGCTAAAGGGAACAAAGTTTTTTTATAAAAAGACTTGTATTTAACATCCACAATTGAGTAGTCAAGCATGAAGATTGCGCAGAAAACGGACATATTTTGTTGCGTACTGAAAGCACTTGTTTCGTTCGCAGGCTAGTATGCAGATAAGTGCAAAGAAGGTAGACAGGCAGATGAAGAAGTAAGAACCGTTTTCGTCGGTGCTCCATCTTAATGGTTGGATTCTTCTCCCACCAAAGTTGATGTTTCGCTAGAGTTGCGCGTTTTATTGCTCTTGCGTCCGTTCCTGCCGTCTAAGCCACTGTGGAGTTAGTGGTTTCAAAACAAGACGGATAGGTTCCGTTCAATTTCTACCTAAGTGGCGATTCGAACTACTTACACCCATGGGCGAACTAACTTCAGCCGTTTAGGAAGAACATGCCTTTTAATTCTGAGTCCTTTCTTCTTTATGTTTTTCTTTTTTTTATATATTGGATCTTTAAGTAATTCACACCTGTAAATTAGGTTAGTTGTATTTTTAAGCAGGGCACATTTCAAACCATTTTATTTATATTTACCGAATACACCCTGTTGAAATAGATCAGAGTTAAATGAAAATGAAAAAACTATAATCCATTTATTTACTTAGCGAATAATTTTTAGTTGAGGAGCACTTTTAATACCTATATGTGAGAAAATAATTTTTCTGAGTGAGCGAAAGTTTACGAAATGAGATTTGAAATAAGGCCCAGGTGTTAAGGCGCATTTCAGTTGTGTCGAACTCAATTATTATATTCGACACATACAAAATACGGCGTTTGACTTGATTAAATATCGTTGTTGTATTACGGTTGACTTCAATGATTAAATGCGACAGATTTGGTCGAATTTAATCAGGGAATACGACTCGATTATATTTTTGTGTCTAACGCCATATTTTACATATGTCGAATGAAATTAGGGAGCGGTCATTATTTATAGCCGGGGTTGGGACTGAAGAGAAAGTGCTTTGTGCCCTCAAACAAGTCTTACCCCACAATTTGAGTAAGTCAAATTTTCTTTACCCCACCGAAGGAAAACAGTAAAACAAGGGTGCATTTATGCTTAAACATGGTATATGTTTTTACACTACCCCTGTGGTCAAAAATTATTCTTCTACCCCACCTTTCAGTGCTTATTTTTTCAGTTACCCCGCCATTTCATCTTCAGTCCCCACCCCGGTCGTAAATAATGACCGCTCCCTTAGTAAATTTCGTAAAACTAATTTGCCATGAATATAGCCACAGAGCGTATGCAGTAGGACCAAACCTGCTTCAAAGTGCCGAGCAGAGTTAGATGTGACGTATTAAATACGGCGTTTAGCCTGAATCAGTTTTCATTTTGAAATTATTCCGAACATAATTCAGGTGAGTTCGACACGTGTGAAAAACGACGTATGACCTTCCTTAAGTGAATGATTCGAAATTGTTTTTGTGCCTCACCCCACACCCCTGAATTTCCTATGGTGCTCACACCTTTTTTGTAAGTCAGAGGTAAAACAAAGCCGCATATTCTTTGAGGAGACATATTTGATATTTTGTTACCCATTTTGTTGCTGCTCAGCTCAGCTCAGTGTAAAGAACAACCAGTAGAATAGCTGTTTTTCTTGTCATTAAATATATGATGAAAGATGGCGACATGATGGAATCGAAGGAACTTCTGCGGATTATTCTGCTATGAAGAGTTGGAGCATATGGAAAACTGTTGCGAGACCTCAATGCTGAAGATTTTAGTCGACGGCCCTTTGACAGTATCCTGGCCTTGGTTGGCCTATTAGTAGTGTAAAAATAATAGGATATATGCAAGACAGCATAGGCCCTTTAGAGAGACTGCTATTTTCCTATTCTTAGCATCTCCCAAGTTTCTTCTCTACCTTGCATACCTGCATTACATGGCATCCTCATACTTATAATCATGTGAAAAATGCTCGCGCTGCTATTGGTTGTTTTTTAGATGTGAGCTAAGCATCATGCTCACACCAAAAGCGCGCATCGAGGCGCACTCAGCGAGCCAAGTGCTGAACAAATGGTCACGAATAACTTTGCTCAGAGGATAGATAACTACTGTACGATAAATAATGTGCTACAAGGACACGTGGACTGTAGTTTATTGTCATAGCAACCACCTTTGTTATCATCATAGTCGATATCTTCATAATCGTCCTCTTTGCCTTGAAATATATATATTTGAAATATATATTTTGCTCAATTCTTGTTCTGTTGCTTAGAACAAGAGTATGTTTATTCTACATACAATTGTAATAATGGGATATACTCAATAAAACATACTTGCTAAAACGTGCTGAGCCCCCAATTACACCGGCTGCCATTCTATCATCCAGTGTGTTTTCGAAGCAATACAGCTGGCTGCAAGTCTTGTTTCTTGAAATGACAGCTGCCTACATTTATTTGCTCGTACGTA
The DNA here is from genome assembly GCA_964019165.1 of Mastigias papua. NCBI lineage: Eukaryota > Metazoa > Cnidaria > Scyphozoa > Rhizostomeae > Mastigiidae > Mastigias > Mastigias papua. Next base: position 18,855,287 of record OZ025269.1, read on the forward strand.
CACACTGAACTTAGCGCTAAATAACGCAATTTGCATTTTGAAGAAATGAACGTATTTGCATCTGTTTCCTATTTTCGTCGGTTACAAAATAGCGTTTGAACTATAGATTTTTTTAGCTTATTCCACTAAATTGAAGTTTCCAAAGGAACTTTTCGTTTGAAGATTTCTATAGCAGCAAACAGTCAAGAATTAGGAAGCCGGTTCCGTTCATCCGCAGCCAAAACCCGCGTAGTTTGTTTACTATGCTAGTATCAAGTGACCTTCTCTTCGTTTTTGGTTAATATTCAGAATTACAATTTTTTACTTGTGTCTGTACCATATTTATGACACTAATTCTGTAGCGAAATTAAGGAACTTTTAGTGCCCCAATTTAATCACTGGAGGTCCCGAAATTAGGAACTTTTGGAACTAGGCATTGAACTAGGTTCCTTATAAAAAATGCGTGTATTCGTCGAAGTTTACCGCTTTCTGAATTTAAGAAGCACAATTTGGGAATTGCACCACCTCCCACGATATTTCGTTTCAATTTGTCAAGGTTGCACGGGGCTTCTTAGCTGCTCAAAGCAAATCAGGACTACTTGAAATTTGTTTCCAGATAAGATAGATTTGTTCTAGCGCGTATTTTGTATTGAAAATCGCAATAGTACCATTCAAAATCTAAGCTGCTGCCCCTCGAAACCCAGTTCTGTGACCACGTATGAAAGGACCCTGTCCGAGCCTTGCTTGTAATATTAAGTGCAGAAATTTTCAACGGGACAAACTTTCAGACAAAGAAGTATTCCAAAATTTATTTGCACAAAATTTATACTTGTCCGAAAATTTGTCACGCCGAAGTTTTTGCTCATAATAGACACGCGCAGTGCTTGTTGATTAAAATATAAGATATTTAAAATATAAGATATTGAATGATCATGGAGCAAACCGAAAACAATGGATGGGATTGGGTTTACGTTCCGGCAATCCTGCAGATCAATTGTAGCCCTTAAACTTTACTTCGATGACTGCAAAAGAGTTTTGAAGAAAATAGTCTAAGAGTGGCATACGAAAGAAATATTGACTCATGTATTCTAAATATGTACAGTATGTATTCTAAATATATATTTAGAAATATCTTTCAAAATATGAAGAGAGAAGGGTATTTGGAAAGTCGCATTGAAGAGCCTGATGTGATAACATTGTCTAATGTTTAGTTGTCTGAGCCTCTTGAAAGAATTTCTCAAGAGTTCAATTGCAACGTGCTTAGATTTCATGATTGAAATATTTGATCAGCCATTGTCCGAAATTTCATTTTTCCGAAATATCCTAAATTTTTCCGAAAGTATTTTCGCCCTGTTTCCACCGAAGTTTATTGTCCAAAAGTTTCGCCGCTGAAAATTTCTGTTCTTAATGTAGTACCACCAGCTGGATTCAGTTGGAGATACAAGATTCTCTTCAAAATCAGGATGCAACCGGTGTTTATTTCTTGCTGCTAGGCAGCCATGTTGCGTTCCTAATTAAATACTGACGTCAGTTATCAATCAGATGCTGCGCAGAAACCTCAGGATTTAACTAATAAATCTATATCTCTCAATGTCTTGTTGGGTGGTGTATTCTTAATTGCTCTGTGAACGAAATACTATACAGTACAATATTTGTACACAACAATCATTCTCACTGTTCGTAATAGCATACCAGTATGTGTACACAAATTTGCCGGTCTTCAAGTCAAGAATCGTGCTGTGACAAAGGTCGACCGGCAAACTTGTTCTGGGTATACAGCATGTAGACTTAACAATACTTCATGGCAAGCAATAGGTGCAGTGAGATTGAAATACAGCGATATATAAATGTTTTTCTTGGTAGCGGGTGGGCGATAGTTATTAGAAACAGCAACGAACAGCCGAAAAGGACCTGCCCTGATATAAGTTGTATCAACGCATGATAAGCGGGGCGGACTGGGCTGTAGGGCGACCGGACAGTGCCCGAAAGGTCCCCTTCAAGTTTGCAGACAGAGAGGAGATTTTTGTCTTATTTTACACTATAAAAGCTCCTCAAACCCGGTCATAGATATTTTTCAGGGGCTCTAAGTAGACAGCCTTTCCGCCCCTGATAGTAACAGCAGATACTGCTCTGCGGTTATCTCTCTGTCTATCTGTCTGTCTGTTTGTCTGTCTGTCTATCTCTCTGTCTGTCTCCATTATGCCCCTTCCGGGGCTAGGGCTGACCCTGAGGTCAATGACCACCTGCAAATTGTTCAGAAAAGGTTAGAAGAGTCGGCTTCATTCAATCCACTCTGTTACCCCAACAGTTACTTAGCAGAACTGCAGCCTCAAGCTGCTGAGCCTGACTTTCACGGAAGGAGCCTGGTTGGACAGTTTGCCACAGGTCTTCAACACCTGCCCCAATTCTGAATCTCTGCGAATTGAATCGCTATGAACTTGAGGGCAGTGTCTGTTTGTGCCCGCTCACCACCACGAGGGGGTCTCCAGCCATGGGCCAGCCATCATCATCATCATTATCATCATCGTGATCATCACCACCATCATCATTGTCATCATCATCATCATTCAATTATTTATGTATTTATTTAAACTACGCTGTTACAATAGCTGAGTTACCGCTAATTTGCACGTGCTATGTACAATTTACAAGGATAGAATAGGAAACATTGAAAGAACTCAATTCGTGCTTACAAATACAAATACACAATCTAAGTAAATAAAAATAAATAGAGAAGAGATGCAAGAGATTACAGGGTACTTCGCAGTCTAGTTAAAAACAGTCGATACGCTTATTGCTGTTCAGTTGAGATGTGGTATTTCAAAGTGGGTAGGCAGGCAGTAAAAAGGTTTTGAAGGCCACAAACATTTTACTAACTTGTGTCGGTAAGGGGACTATCTACTTCACCTCATACCTTATACACTGTGTAATACTGTGGGTCATATACCGTAACCCAAATAAAGGATATTTTTGGACCAAGCGGAAGGCCCATTTACACTTAATTCGGATTTTAGATTTTGCATGCGGACTCATTATTGCCAGTCGATATGATGACGTAATGCAATGTACGGGCGCGGGCGTTCGAATGTGGACTGGGAACGATGAGTTCGCATGCAAAATGCGAAATCTGAAATTTAATGGAAATTGACCTTTACACGTATAACAATCGCGCACGAGAAGCTATTATGTTAATGAAAATCCTTTGAGGATCTCGTTAAAGTGTGTTATCAAATGTGTTATTATAGAAAGCCATCGTTCCTCCCATTTCGTACACCGTTTCATCAAGGCTGCTTGGCGCTCGGAATTTCTCTGATTTTCACGTACATAGTTGACAATAAGGACACGTAAATGATCTCAAGCAAATTTTTCTACTGTACTAAAGCATGCATTGTACCAGCGGCGTAATGGCAGGCAATTTTGGGGACCAAAGGCAAAGTTTTCTGAAATCCTTCCTCAGTTACAACCTCTAAGATTAGGGGAATTCTGGTACTAAGACTTCCAACAAGGGACGAAAGCCCAAGATTTGCGAAGGATTTTGTGCTAGGGCTCTAACTCCCTCTAACTCCCCCCCCAGCCACTACGCCACTGCATTGTATATGTGCAGTTACCAACCAGTGACATCACGTCTTTTAGAAATTAAACAGAATGAGCTTCAGAAGAGCACCTTGTCGCAAACCTTTATTTGCTGTTCCATAATGTGAGCCCCTCAAAAGTTTACTCGTTTCGACGATTATTTTCTTGCTCGCAGTTGCTGTTGCTGTAAGAAGAACCTCGTAATGAGGCTATGCTCACATTAGGAATACATGAACTTATCTAGCCACTTGAACTGGTCTCTATCTGTTGTGTTTTTTTGATTGTAGACGCATCGGATACGCAACCTCGTAGTGGTTTAGTTTCTTTGAATAACATGTGCCTGGTGGAATAAAGTAATTAAAGCCACTTTTCTACCTAAAACACATCCTGAATAGTGACTTAATGACATTAATAATGAGCAAAAACTCAATCTAAATCATGGATGATTATTATGTCCCGTTAAATTGTTATTCTACGTTATCAATAGAACAACGGGCCGAATTGATTCAATAGAAAGAGCTAGGTTGATATTCCGTGTGATTATGAAATATAGATGAACTGCAGGATGTTCTATACTGTCACCAGTTTTTTTATATTGGACTAAACGGCTGCTTGTTTCTTAATGACGAGAGGTCGTCTGGGAACGTCAAGAGTTTTCTGTATAATTGCAATACTGTGATACTCGAAAAATTTTTAAGGGAGAGCATAGCGGAGGATTTGAATTCGAAATTTTGGCGGCATTGTAATGCAAGATGAAGAGAAGTGGCAATTTTGCCCCGCAGAATACCTTTTTAGATAGCATATTACGCCGTTCAAATGAACTGGGTATGTATAAAGTCTATATTGAAGTCGAGATGGAATGATTCATAGATAAACTTTGATCGCAGCACTTTTTTACAATACTTGCTGCCGTAGATATTTTTTATAGAAGTGCGTGGTTTTTTGGTACTCAAAAAGTCAGTTAACTTGTTGACTTTGTGTTGCTATGCACCGTTGCATGCCAGACACTTGGATTGCGAATGGAGAGCAATTTGACCTAAGTGATGTATACTCTGTTCGGCTGGTGTTGCGTTGAAATCCAAAATTAAAGGATTCGAGTTACAATCCGTAAGGCAGTTATTCATAAAATATGAGACATTACATATTCCAATACCAAGAGGCACGATATAACTTTAGGTTTGGCCCGCGAGTCGGAATGCCTTAAGGAATGTCTTGCGGAATTTGAATTTAGACAAGAGTCTGCTGACACCACATAACTATAGTACACACAAAGCCAGGGCTGAAAAGTTCGAGGCAGAGTCAAGCAATGCCCCAAAATTCTTAAGCGCCCCCTTCTGTCAGTATCAGGACGTAGATCGTATCCAAAGGTAGCCACTAATACATTTGCTGCTAATATTTTTTACATCAAATTTTCTGTTTTCTATGTTTTTAGGCGATATTATGTTTTTATTTTAAAATTTTTGTATAGGCAAAGAAGAGAAACACCAAGTAATTGGGCTGGCAATTCCTCTCGTGTTCCCCTTAGCATGTCTCTTGAAGTATAGGTACCGTAACTCCTCTTATCAGCCCCCCTGGGCATTTTTTATTTTTGGATACTTTTGGGCTGAGGCCTGCACGAGGGGAGTGCTTAAAATTATAAGTGGCACAACTAGACTGAGAGGACATGCCGGTTTATTCACCACAGTCCGTGGCAATGCTGCCACTATAGTTATGTGGTTTCACCAGATTCTTGTTTAAATTTGAATTCCGTTGCAAATTGACGAGTTATCAGAGCAAATGGCCGGCAGCATATACAACTGCAATTCGAGTTACAATCTGTAAGGCAGTTACTCATAAGATATGAGACAAATCAGCGAGTTACAAATGTCTCATATCTTATGAGTAACTGCCTTACAGATTGTAACTCAAATTGCAGTTGTATATGCTGCCGGCCATTTGCTCAATTTCATGAAGCTTCTGTTTCATTGAAATGTCACGAGACTTAAGTACCTTTATACTTTATCTCGTACTGGAGATCCATAATGCTGGTGATTAAATCTCTCTCTTTCTGTGGTGGCATTTTTGCAATATGTCATTTAACTTCTTGGTTGCTTGATGGTAATTATTCGCTTCAAAACAGGAGAGTTAATGTATAAAGTTTAGGTCACTTCAGTTCCCTTCAGTTCCATAGTTTCCTTGGTAATAAAAGACATATTTTGAGTCATTTCTTCCAAGATTGTTCAAGAGATGGTAAAAGGTACATGTCAAGGCTCACGGTATTTGTTGTCGTTGTCTTTTCACTTAACGACTTGTGTCAGACTGATAGATTTTTACGATTACATCACATGTTGTATAACTTTCAAAGCCTCCCTAATTGAAGCAGGGTCTGATCGACTTGTAAAGCCATTTTTCCTTCAAGCCCATCACACCTTCTGACACCTGTTCAGTAGCAAGCATATCGCGCTTTCATAAAGGAACTTGAACTAAAATCTCTCTGTCATAGCCATCTTCCCTTAGCTTGTTTGTACGCAGTTTACAGAGCCAATGGCACAAACTTTTTATACGAACGCACTTTTGCAAGAACACTGGGGCTCAATTTGCCAATCAGATAAGAGGATTGCTAGAACACGCTCAGTATCAGACGAGAAAATTTACAAACATTCAACTATCCACATTCTTTTGGCAAACAAATTTCTGATAAAGGTTTTCATAAACATCAGCATTCACCGCGTTATTTTCAAAGGTAGCCCGCCTGAGTGTTACAGAAACTGTTTGCAGCAAAAATCACTAATGAAATAAGAACAGCTGTTAGACTGTTAGAGTCAAAATTAGTCAAAAATTAAGAACATCGAGCCTTGGCAAAAATTATTTGCTCCTTATTAAAAGAGAGTGTAGTAGAGAATTTAAATCTTGTCGACCTGCCTTAACGGTTCACTGTTTTCGAGTGCACCTTCATAACTTCACCACAAGTAGACTAACTTTCTATACGTCCGGGGGGAATGCTGGGAACAGCTCTGTTCTATAGCTTGCAGAGGAGGATTTACCAATCGGAGAACTTTAAACCGTGTTATTCTGTGCTAGGAGATTTCCAGCACTGACTTACGCAGAGTCGGATTAATTTCTTTAAAGATGCACGGGGGATGCTGCTGTTAGTTAGCGATATGGAATAACTTTTTCCAAATATAAATACTTCTTCACCATCAGCTATATTTTAAATATCGCTATGAAAAGCTACACGTTTTTTCTATAAAGAACCTTGCTCTCAAGGCTTAGTTTTCAAAGGTCATTATTTTTGTACCAATTATCGGCTACATTATAGGACAGACACTTTCTTCATATTTCATTACTTTTAGTTAAACATTTACTGCTATATAGGGATTATAAGTGCTAAGTGTGAAGACAGGATATTGTAGGACACTCCAAGTTTCATCACAAACCCTTCTATGAGTGATAGTGTTAGTGTTAGATTAGTGTTAAGACAGGATGCTGTAGACATTGTAAGATTCATCGCAAATCCTCCAATGAAACACTGCTACACGGAAAGCATAGCCGCCATATATTTTCGAACGCTATCAGCCCTATTTTCTCCCTACCTAATTGACCAATCATCACGCAGAATGGGCCTAGTCTTAGCATGTGTGGTCAGAATCCTGCATGATGATTGGTTAGCTAGTATGGGAGAAAATAGACCTGACAGGGTTCTCAAACATTTGGCAGCTATGCTTACACGGAATACGAACAATTCAAGCACATTTGACTGCAATGAATGGAAGCAATATCCTGATTCTCGATTCTTTGCCATTATAAAAATGTTCGAAATTCAAAAATTTCTCACATTTTTGGCATTCTACATTTAGCTTCCTTATAAAGCTTTTCCTTATAAAAGAGAGCGTGACTGTTGTTAGCTGCAATGATGAAAGTATGCTGAAACATCAGACTTTTGACTGACCTATTATGTTGATTAATCTTCGACGTCATTGGAAATGTTTTTAGTCAGCAGAGCAGTGCAATTCCATTCTCACATGAATTACTAATTTTAAAATACAGCTGTTCTACAGTCCCAGAAAGAATTTCTCTGGTAAGCTAACAATGTCCAGTCTAAACACATTATTTCCGAGATAACAGACTTCTTTGATAGTATTTTTAACTCTTAGGCAGTGCTAAAGTCAGACACTAATCGTATACCTTTCAAGGAAGAAGGTGATGGTCGTGAAGCTATGTCCTAGGTTTTAATGTTTTTACGTGATTAAGGCCTTTCTATACAATAAATTTCGGTCTCTTTTTTGGTACATTTTATAAAAAGTTTGTATGGATAATTTGCTGAATTTTTTCATCATTCATATAATGATCCTAAGATTAAGATTAGGCCCAGATGACTTTGTACAGTGCCTCTAATATGCTAGGAGTATTGTCCAGCCTTTCATATAGTGCTGATAGCAAGACAGAGTGTATTGCCACAAGATCTGCACCACTTAAGGAGCAAATGAAGAGTTGATAACTGCTGAGTCATGTTTTCAAGGTGGCTCGGTTTTATCATATGAGAAGTTTCGCATAGACGATTTCCTATGATAAAATATAAATCAAGCAAGCGGGCGAGAAGAAAAACAGGAATTGCTGACTTCTGTCACAAGCAATTTGGATTTAATCTTGACAATCGTGAGGGAGGGATTGGAAACTTGACATTCAAGAGAGGTATAGCAACAGGCTTTCAGCTAATTACCATGAAAGGAGTATACTATATTCAGAATTATAGAGGTCAAACTATTTATTTCTATTCATTAATGTGATTTTGCTTTTTCAATACCATTGACATGATATGGATCTGTGTTCTCACTATTTGCAATACGGTTTGGTGGCCAGATTGTTGTTTGGTTAATTCAATGCTAATATCCCCGGTTCCCTCTTGAAAAGCACTTCTAGTCACTTAGCTCTGCCTCTTCAAACATTTTTTACTATCTTTATTAACATTAACATGATCATTATTGTCGCAAATTTTTTTATGATGAACCTAACTTAATGCCTAGTGATTAAGGCTCCTTAGTTTTGCACCTCTTTTCTCCAATTGTACTTCATAGAGTGCGTTTGTAGTTCCTTAATTTTAACTGCATAGGTAGAGCCCTGAAGTGGTGCAGATGCAAGAAAGCACTGTAAGTTTTCATTGTTAGTGAATATACTAAAATCGCAATGACCATTTGCTACATGGGTTGTACATAGTTCATACCGAATTTGACTGTAATGAAAGCCACGAGCTGCCTCTGGATTTTCTGACGGTAGATATTACTGTAAGATATTGCCTGAAGATGTAGTCGAAACGCGAGGCGGTAAGGCCTAAACTCCAGTCAGTGAGCTAGTCATATGTTTTGTATATAGATAAAAATGTGGAAATATGTAATGGATGTACGATTGGTGGTGTCAAATTGAATTTGATTGCTTTACGGTCACATTTGGCTTTCCATACTGTATCAAACTCTTGCTCCATTTGGTCAATCCTGTATGGAGAGTTTAGATATGATAAGAGCTCTCAGCCATTCACATTTGTGGAAGGGGAGTGTGGATCGACACCATGAACGACTGTCAGAATTAGAAACCTGACCTTTTTAAGCCATTTGTTTGGGGGTTGTTAGGTATGTGATATAGGAGAGAAGTCAAAAGATATGCCTCGTTGAGCTTTTCAACATTGAATTTTAAGTAAAGACCGGGTTGAAGCTTTCTGTTAAAAGAAAGTGAGCCAGGTATTGACAATGATCAGCCACGAAATTAGGACTCAATCCGAATACGGTTCTGGATCTTAAATTGTTTTAGAAACCAGTCTATACCAGGTCGAGGCTACATGATAGAGCGTTTATCATTCACTTTTGAATTAATTCGTTTGAGAGCGTTTGCTTTCAACTGTTTTGCTACTGTCTTTGCTTCTGTTGATTGGCTCATAAAACAATTGTCTACTTGCTGTAATCTCCTTTCAAAATCAATAAAGTCATATTATGATACTTTGTAAACTTCTCGTTTCCTGTTATGTAGCCTCATTTTATGAAGGTGTTCTTTTGTTATAGAAATTTTTGTTCGCCCAGTTCGAATTTTTCTTAACTTTTTCATGAGTTCACTATTAAAGTTTTCTTAAGAGTTTCTTAGCAAGAATACTCACGTATGCATAAAACTGGCAGTTTTACACAAGCAGGCAGACGCTCTACAGCCACAATACTGAAATACACTGGTTTTCATAGGAAGTCATGCGAAAGTAAGCAAATAAGATGATGGGTTTGCGTTTTAATTCGAGTATTTATCAGCGTATCAACTTTCATGGGTCTTAAAAATCCATTGCTGAACTATCTTCACTATTTGAACAGTCGAGTAGTGCTTTCCCATTTCAGTTGTTTATTAGGTCGTAGATGTATCGCCCAGAACATTCGGATACTAATTGTCGTCTCAAAAGTATTTCCTTTATGTGTAGATACTTTTGCAGGTTGCAATCTTTCTTGTTGCAAAAGCAGAATAATTTCTGTTTCGTTCCAAAGGATTTGACGTTTATCAAAAATTCTTAGTGGTTTTACCTTTATCTAAATTCCAATTAAAGGCGAAATGGTTTAGGTCATGTAAAATAATGTTGCTGGCCATATAATATTCTGCTGCAATCGTTGCCCATATAGTTGGAACGGTTTGAAGATTTCGAGCAAAGTTCTTTGCCTTCCTCCCTCTCTCCCCTCACAATGTTGTGTCACTGTGATGTAGCTTTGGTATCTTTTTCAACTCTTTCGTTTTGCAGTGCAGCAATGTCCAGTCTATAAAACCTGACATTGTATTGGGGATGGGGGAATTGGCTACTCTCAAGAATTCTTTTACTAACAGTACGTTTTCAGCGGATATTGCTGTGTAATTTGAAAAGTATGTGGTGTTCCAAGTATTTTAGGCAACGATTGGGTAATTCATCTTCCTTTTCTGATATTACAAGACATTAGTTTTTGATTGACTGTAACCACCATGTAGAAAACAGCAACAGTCTACATGGGATTGCACGAACCCTTTTTACACTCTGCTAAGCAAGTTCAGCTATGGGGCGTTTTGTAACAATGATTCCGATGGTCCTTTGAACCCTGGATCATAAAATATCGATCGGCTATACTTGTTAAGTTCACATGATGGTCTGTTTTTATCATCAATGTTTTTGTTATATTTTCTTCCTCTCATTACTATCCAACGGTGAAGATTCTCTACTGGGGATACCAAAACAACACCAGCGGACGTACTGCAATCCGTAGTCTAGGTTTTATTTGCTCGCAGCCAGATTTTTCCATGCATTTTGAATTATATACTTAACTTACGTTCAATAAATAATGCATATTGTACATGTAATGTGTTGCCCAGCTCATTGTTAATTTTTCTGTGTTTGGCCCTCACTCAGAGAACTTTGGACACCCCTGTTCTAAAATGTTAGATTGCCTCATAGCCAGGAGGCTTTTTACGTAGGATATATCTTTGCGTGCCAGCAATATTTTCAAATTCAAAAGATAAACATTTGCACCGTTCTGTGGTCTTCAATTATTCTTAATTAGTACTAAGTGATAGCATTATCGTCAGCATTGTTTCCCGCCAATGGAATTTACCTTCGAGATCGCCATGGTTGCATACAAAATCACTTTTTTCAATAAATTCTCCATCTGTAAACTTTACATTTTGAAGTTAGGTATTATTTCAGATTTGATTAGCTCAATTTGTCCTGTGCAGTATGTTTGCATTCAGCACCTGTCGTCTTTATCCATTACTTGAACAATGTGTTACGAGAGAGCTACTGACTATTTCCCATTAAAGCACCTTTTATGCCCGTGTACCTGTCATTTTGAGACTGTTTGAGTAGGAGAGCTATTGATATGGTAGATTTTTCCATATTTTTATTTGCCATATTTTGATTATGGTTCCTCTAAAGCAAATGTTTCAGATATTTTGATGTTATACATTATATACAGTAATCCTAAGTTTGCTCAAGATTGTTGTTTACTTGAGAAATAGAGAAAAGAACGAGAGTTTACTTGAAATAAGTGGAAATTTTTCGATTTATGAACTAATAATGGAAGAAGTGGCTATGTCATTTAAGTCCAAATTAGGTAACTTTAGTGGGGCTTTGGACAACTGACAAATCTGGCCCCTAGTTACGTCATTTTGAAAACTTACAGTTAGTGCAATCACCAAAAGAGTCATTTCATAATTTTTGAACTCCTCTCAGTTTCGAAACCCGTAGCAGTCTACCCTACCTGCCCCACTTGTCCACTTCTCGGTGTCCATGGCCAAAACGCTCTCATAATCAATCTACATTCTTGTTATCACTTCTCCTTGTTTCTTTTAGATCTTACCTTCCTTATTTCGAATGCGGCTCTTCCGAGTTATCCGATAATCTACTCAAGTGAAAGTTTTACGACAGCAACTGATTTCACCAAAGGTGATGTTTTGCATCGCTCATGCACGTGTGAATTCCTGTGGGGTGTACTCACAAGCAAAGAGACGCAGAGGAGAATCCAATTGGCTGTAGATGCGAAGACCACTTTTCAAACAGAAGTCGTCTTATACAAGAAGAACAGTTGAGTACATATAGTTATACGCTTTCAGTGAAAATAAGTGGCTTTTGGATGTTCACTAGACAGAGAGGGCTGGCACAATTTTTTGAGATACAGTGTACAGCACGAAAAAGTGGTACCATGTTTTAGACGTACTCTAGTATCGCTAGTATATCTAAAACATCGTACTCTAGTATGTCTAAAACATGGTACCGCTTTTTCGTGTTGTAGTGAAGTTCTGTAGTACCAACAGACTTTTCAGATACAGTTTAGTAGAGTTCTTCAAATGAGACGTAATAACAAATATCCTCATTAAAGCTCAAGGTTCTGCTTCCGTATAAGGGGCGTGGCCCGTTTCTATATATTTCATCGGTCTACTTTATGGTTACATCATCGAGGAAAACATTTGCAACAAGCTAATTTTTAAGGAGTGAACACACAGCAGCGCTTGATTAGGTGCTGGTAGTTTGCCTACAGAGCCTAATGTGATCTTTCTCATACACAATGATTATCACTTGTTTGCAGGGCAGCCTTGCTGGTTCCTTTTTCAAATCTCCCCCATTAAAGACGACGACGAGGAGGTTATATTATTTCTTATAACATTCAAGGACATAAGCAACTTGAAAGATCCAATTGCTGGTATGTGCAATCCAATTCTCTACCTTGCCTAACACCATACACCTATGAATCAATATTAACTTTCTAGCATCTCATCTAATACGTATCGAATTCTTGTAAATAATATGGACTTCCTTGTGTAGATTTGGAGTGAACTTTCTAGGAGTATCTGGTTCCTACCAATGATATTAGAACTAACTCTGATCACCTTTTTGAGTAGTCCACCACTTCTTTTGATGTAGATTCTGCTGTAACAAAATGGTCAAGACTTGTGGAGAAATCTTTAGCCAAACAAAAATTGGATTTCAACAAGACTTCGGACAATGCTCGGTCAGTTTTTTTGCAGTTGGCAAAGAAAGAAACGAACAGGAGCCAAAAATTAGCTCAGGTAGTACTTCTCTTGGAACTGCATGTATTTGAAACTGCGTGTAGGACAGAAGAACCTCTTGTCTTTAAAATATGTTAAATAGAGCACCCTACCAAATGGAAGATTTATCCGAAGCATATTACACTAATTCCTTCTTTTTGGAGCAATAAGTTATTAGTGACAATAAAAAAGATGCTTTTTAGCTATCAGTGTTGAAGGAGGCCATTATCCCATATTCTTGTAAGAAGTGATTGTAAAGGACCCTCCTCAAGGATCCTGTCTTTCTACACTATTTTTGATCAATTAAAATCAAAGGTCTCATTTTATAAACAATAGAAATGCATACAGACGATCTTCATCTTCAGATAAGTTGCAATTAGATTTATTTATGCTTGTATGTTTGTTTTGTTAGAAATAGCTAAGAATATTACATAGCCTGCTTTGAAGTATATCTCCCACGCAGTAAACACAGAACTCACAGAGTCTAGAAATGTTAAATTTGAATGGAAGGTTCAATAGAACTGTACTAGTAACGTGGGCAGTGGAGCCGGTGATAATGGGGGTGGCTATAGCCCTCAACGTTTTCTAGCAAATGTACTTTAGTACCCATTTTTAGCACCCCATATTTCCATACAATTTTAATTTACCTACTCGAGCCTCCCCCCACCAAAAATTTTGCCCCTGCGCCCCTTAGTAAAGCTGAAGCAACCATTGCATTTAGATCATATTTTTATTTTGCTAGCTTTTATAGGAAACCCGCCAGTATTTACTTATGTGTATCTTCATTCAAGTACATTCATATCTGTATCGCGTCGGTAATCTGTTCTCTTCCCTTCGCTATATATTTCGTACTTCTTATTTAATTTTTTGTAACTTTATAGTTATATCTCAATCCCACTATTTGCGTATGTATCCTTTTCTTTCCCTTTCATGATATATTTCAGGCTTTCAGACAGGATGAGCAATTATTTTCTATGGATTTATTTCCTTGTAGGTGATGTCAAATACGTCAATGTCAATTCAGTACTCTTGGGAAGGCCAGAAGGTCCCTCGATTCACAGTCTTCCATTACAGTTTATTCAAGACGATATGGGATTGGATCGTCCTAGTTCTAACACTGTACACTGCCGTAGTCGCCCCATTTGTTGTCAGTTTTCAATATTCAAGCGACGAGCTGGTGATCTTTAATATTTTTGTTGACACGTTTTTCATCGTCGACGTCATATTGAATTTCAGAACAACGTACTGCGGGAAGGAAGGAGAGATAATTTTCAACACAAGGATGATTTGTATGAATTATTTGAGATCTTGGTTTGCTGTCGACTTTGTCGCTGCTTTGCCATATGGCATCTTGAATCTGACGTATAGAGATGGCAATGTATGTTAGTCTATTTATGTATGCTTTAGCAGTCCCTTTGTTTTATAAGTACTGTCTAATGTAAAACTTTAATAGAGATTAGATCTACAAATGGGTATTTCCTTTACAAATGAGCACGAAATATATATGTATATATATACGGCATATATATATATATATATATATATATATAATATATATATAACTCGCGACCCCTGGCATTATACGCCAAGTGCTCTACCACGGAGCTAAATATATATATGTTTATATATATATATTTTCTGTACAAATGGCCACGAAAAGGACTTGATGGAGCAGGTTTGTTTTTTCCACCGAACTATACAATGATAACATTCTTGACATAGAGTCCTCAGGGCCATACACGCTTTGTTTTATAAGGAACCACTTTATAAGGAACCTACTTGTAGAAGGCCGAAATATTTAAAGAACTTAAACTACTAAAGGAAAATCCCTAAGGAGCTTTTCATTTTCAAATTCCGAGTACTGTACTCAGATGCAAGTGAAGATTACATTACATTGGAAAATATCTACATTACATAGAACTTATTTCCTGTCGCATTTGTGCTTTTGAGGTTGAGTTTCAGCCAGAATTAACGGTAGAATTCAGAATTTCAATGCTTTTTTAGTTTCTGTGCCATTTTGTGGCACTCTACGTGCAGTGAAAGTTAAGGAACTATTAAGAAACTTTTAGTACTAGAATTGGATAAAAAGAGGTCCGAAAATAAGGAACATTTAGAACTAGGCCTTGAGCTAGGTTCCTTATAAAAAAAAAGTGTGTAATAGTCAATGGTCTTGTCGTCAACTCTAGGCGATGCACAATGCTAGCCGAAAGTGTTGGAACACTTCCTATGATTTACGCTATAGACGAGCTATAGCATCCCCTCCTCCCCTGTTAAGCAATGTTGTAAAGGGGGGGGGGGGAAGAGGGGTTTCGATTTTAATTGGTATCATGGAAAAGCGACAGGAATTGGAAGCTCAAACTATTGTGTGGGTGTTTCAATTACTTTTGGCGGCCATTGTACCTTCTTGTTTTGTCTTTCAGTGGATCGAAATCATAAATGTCATTAAAGTTATTCGGTTGGTGCGGTTGTTGAGAGTTGCCAGAAAGCTTGATCATTATCTAAAGTTTGGCGCAATGACCTTGGTACTTTGGCTATTCATGTTCTGTCTTTGTTGTCACTGGATGGCTTGCATATGGTAAGTACTTCTTTAAAGTTTTTCATGTTTTGATTTATTTATTTATTCATGCCTTCCTTCAGATATTCAGCGTTCATTCCTGCTTTTAAAAGAACATTCATGGATTTATTCATTCATACTATTCTTCACTTAATTACTTTTTCATTTGCTAAATCATAGTATAACTAAGTAATAAATTGATTAATCAGTTCATTCATTCATTCATTCATTCAATCATTCATTCATTCATTCATTCATATTTTCATTTATTCATTGATTCATTCATTATCCTTTATTCATTCTTTAATACAGATATTCATTCATTCGTTCATTCATTCGTTTATGAAATCATACTATGTTTATTCTTTCGTGCAGATATTTATTCATTCACAGTCACAAGTTTTTCATTCAGACCCTCTTTTGCGCAATCATGCATTGATTTAATTTTTCACTTTTTAGCAATTAAATTTTTCATTCGTTCTCATTTACATCCCCATTTATTTATATGTTTATTGATCTTTTTTGCAATCACTAGCTATTTCAATCATACTGTTATACATACTTTACTCATTCAATCATTTTTTCATCAAGCCTTACAGAATTTAACTTTTGTGCCAGGTACGTGATCGCAGTGCACTATGATAAGCCAACAACACAGTGGAGTTGGGTTTACTTGCTAGCTGATATTACCAAGCAACCATACCAAATCAAAGATGGTAAAGTTGTCCAAGGGTCTGGTCCTACAATAGCCTCTGCGTACATTTCTTCACTCTATTATTGCATGAGCAGTTTAACAACGTGTGGCTTTGGTAACATTGCGCCTAATACGACTGCTGAGAAGCTGTTTGGTTGCGTAACAATGTTACTTGGCTGTGAGTAATATATCTCCCATTGTCTGATTGATATGGAACTCTTCATCTTGGCCCCCCAATATTTTTACTTTACTGTATAATATTCACTGTGCCCATTATTCACGACCTATCGTTATTTACCTGAGAGCTCCTCCAGTTTAGATTATTTTTCATGCTTTGTGATTCGAGTTTTATAGCAAAGATTTTGTCTAATTTATATTTTTTTCTTCATCCTGCTCTTTCAGCTAATGCTTCCTAAATAAAATAAAAATGTAATTAAATAGTTGGTTTTTATTAGTTTATTTTAATTAGGCGATTTACCATTTTTAAATGAATTAGTTATTATTAAATTATTGCTTTCTGTTGACCTGTACTTTTTTCCATCTTTTCTCTCATTTTTACTTTCTTTTTATATTCTTTCCCCATCATCTCCTTCTTAGTCTTTATTTATGTTGCTATTCTATCTATCTAGTTTTCTTTGATCTATATTTTTGTCACCAGTCTCCATTTTGTTTGGTTCTTCTTCATCATCGACCTTAAATCGAATACAGTAGCAAACCTCACATATGAGGCTGCTATTTCGAAATGAGCCTCTTCGTGCTGTTATGCGTTGAAGTAGTTCCTCCGATGCAACCTGGGCGCAAGTGGTTGATACCATTCTTATCCACGCATGCGCTCCTTATCACAATTGTGTACGTGACGTCTTTGGACCGTCTGAGAAGGATATTGATTAGCAAGCAGGCTAAATTTAGTTCTCAGCGCATAGAACCTGATATAATTTTAAGAAACTAGTTCGAAAATTAGGCTGAAAAAGCTTTATGTATTTGAAATCAAATTTGCAACCTCAGGTTGTAAGTTCTTGATAAATTAGCGCTCTTATGCCCAGGTTTTTACAGCAATACGAGCTGACCTTCTATAATCTTTTCTCTTTGATTTCATAAGCTGTAGTAATAGTTTTTTGTTTTCAGGTCTCCTCTATGCTTTTATATTTGGTCAAGTAACATCAATTATACAGCAGCTTCAGAAGCCAAACTCTGATTTCCATTCGAAGCTTGATAGCATTCGTAGGTTTACAAAGCTGTATACAGTACCTGAAGAGATTGGGGCTCGTCTCATTGACTACTTTAGGACCACGTGGACAACAAATAAAGGCTTGGATGTTGAAGAGGTGATTTAATTTAAAAATGATATAGATTTGCTTATAGAATGCGTGCTAGTACCCCAGGGTACACAAATGCTCATGTTAATAGTACTTGCTTTGTGCTATTCATCTTTTTGTACTTTGTTGGTCAGTTAAGTGCTGAGTTAGTTTGTTCGCTAGAAGGTTAGATTTCTTGTTAGTTAGTTTTTTGTATCCTTGATCTCATTCACAAAATCTAGTGAAACCTCAGAAAGTTATTTGAGAATTATGTTCCAACTCAAAGTTAATGAATTTAGTTGATAGTGTGGTCTAGATAAAGTTTTGTCCCATCAGTATCCCCCTTGACCAATTTCACTCTGTCTACCTAGGTATTTGCAGTCCTAGGCTTTTTTGAACTTTTTTCTAAACTTGCCCTAATTTCTCAGATATGTTGATCTTATGTATAAACATATTTGTTATTTGTAGATTTTGTCATACTTTCCAAACGAACTTCAAGCAGACGCATGTCTGCAGATTCACAAGAGCGTGTTCGAATCGATGCCAGAGTTCAGATCTGCTCCGCTTCCTGCGTTACGGAATGTGTCTCGTTATTACACCACACTGCGTTCGGCACCTGGTGCGAAAGTTCTGCAACAAGGGGAGGTAGTAGACTGTTTATATTTTGTCGAAAGGGGATCTTTGGAAGTGCGTAAAAATGGCCATATCGTTGGAATACTGGGTAAGATGGTTCCTTAGTCAAAATTCACTTTTCAAATTTTGTACCACTGATGATTCAGATGAATTCTTATTCGCGAAAATCCGTCAGGCAGTTTGTCGATACTCAACGAAAATTTTGTCGATCAACAGCGACTAATTCTCGGTTATCATAACCATGAATTTATCATTTCCTCTGTTGGTCAAATGTGTATTTGTGTATGCATGAGGTATATTAGTTTTATATGAGTCATCGAAATAGTTCATGGAATCCTCTTAGGTCAGTTGGTCCTAAGAAAAGTGAATATGTTGCTAGAACTGACAATGATGTCAGCTTGCAGCCACGAGAAAGCATATAAAATTGCAATGACTTCCTAGTTGTTTCTGAGTTTTGACTCCTTTATCCATCAATTTGATTCAGTAATTACTAAATAGTGTCACGAATAGCAGAAGAAATGATTAAATTTGAGTACAGAAAGAAGCTAGATTTTCTGACTTGAGCATACCTTATCTGCCTTCCAGAACAGCTGCTACAATTTTCATTCATTCATTTTCATTTTATAATATTAATACAGGTTAAAGGTTCATACATATATATGTAGATAATGCAGATTTTTTAATCTAGAAATTGAGCTATAACAGTTTACTATGTACCATAGAACCTAGTTTGACATGCATCCTTTTAATATCGAACAATCATAATCGGTGGACCAATTCTGAGATCCATCATCTGTATGAAAATGATTGAAAAAACAGCAAACCGTAACCATACAAAATATATATATATATATGTATATATATATATATATATATATATATATATATATATATATATATATATATATATATATATATATGTATATATATGTATATATATATATATATATATATATATATATTTATATATATTTAAATTATGTTATTATTATTACATTATTATAATTCTTAGTATATCGTCTCAATCAAAGCATGAAAAGATACCATGTCATCTGGTCGGTGTGTTTGATGATACTTGAAATTGTAAATATCATCCAATGTACGAACGAGCCCGATGGTCTTGTGTCTTTTCCTGCTTTAGATGGGACAGTTAAATGTAGTCCATCTGGTGTTTGAATCCTATTTTTTAATGTTAGCAGAAGCAAGTTTGCTATGAATATTCAATGTATGTCACTGACTTTCTGCCCCTTCCAGAAGGATTTCCTTACTGAGGCCTATTATTTTTATGATGTTTTTGAAAAACAAACAGGTCCAGGGGATGTATTTGGAAGTAACATCAGAAAACCTATTGGAAAAATGAACAAGTCATTATTCGAAGTACAGACGCTGACTTATTCAGATTTGCACTGCATAAAACTTGAGACATTGGTCAGTGCCCTACAGTTGTTTCCAGATTTTTTCAAGAAATTCAAGAAAGAGCTGCTGTATTCATTTGACATAACCAGAAAGGTCTGAGTCTTTTCACTCTGTATTGTCTTCTCATAAATGATCCCTTTGAAGACCCTCTTAATGTTTAGTTTCATATGATGGAAATTTTGCAATCTCTAGGTCTCTTGTATCAACTTAATCTTGATCTTATTGTAAAACTTCATACACTTGTTCCAAGTGAATGCTGATATGTAGATATACGTCAGTTACCCTTGCTAAATGAGCCCCCGCCTTCTAGTAAATCGCTAAGATCTTTGTGTGGGTTCCAACATTTTCAGCAATTGCCACTAACTAATGATCGAGTGGCCGAGTAGTTTGAGAGCTCGTCTACTATGCTGAACAAGGATAGCTTCGAGGCACATTTCGGGCCGTAGTTAAGATGCTCGTGCAGTGTCCACCCAGCATCAATTGGATACCAGGTAGCAATGCTGTGGAGAAAAAGTGCGGAATGAAAGTACATGAAACATAAGTGTTTAAGATCAAAGAACTGTTGCGATCTAGTACTAGTAAAACAAGACATTCGGGTGATAATGAGGAGCAGTTAATATGATATGAAATAAAGATTAGCCAAACATTTGGGAAAGGGTGTTTTGGCAGAGGTAAGATATAGACCCCCACCCATATGACCTGACTGATTCTGACGTCTCAGTTGAGGCTTGTCACCCCACTTCACTATATCGAAACGACCATGAATACGTTTTCTCTCTAATAAGCACTCCTTGATGTATACACATAATCTTGCATGGGCCTAACGTTTACGTTGACCATTCACAATTTATTAAGAATAGCCACTTGCTTTTTACGATAGTAGAAATTTGGGCACCTAAGTGATTTTTATCATATTCTAACAGATGAGGGTGTATGGAAGCAATGGCAAGCGCAGTATATTGTTTGACGAAGAGGAGACATCATTCTCTGAAGCGAAGTCTGATTCAGAGAGCCTAATAACCAGCCAGGATCAGACAATGGTAGAAGGGCAGTTGTCATCAGAAAATCTGATGCGATGGAAACTCAGCGCGCAAGGAAATTCACAGGTTCCAGCTGATAATCTTTATGAAAATAAGGTGGATATATTTACAGAGCTGAATGTTCTTCGCGAAGATGTGAAGACTAGTATTGAAGATGTCCACTCAAAGATGCATGCGTTTGATGGGAAGATTAACCGTGTGCTTGATCTTCTGCAAAAAGTCACCTTCGACCAGTCGGAGATAAAAAGGCGGGTGAATGAATCATTTGAAAGTATGTCAGACTCTATTGCCCCTGGTACAGATATGAATGACAATCAGGCACTGAGAAGCGAAGAAGAAAAGCCGACGGATACCCGGCAAAAGGCGAGTGTGAAGAAAAGAAGCAAAACTGGTAATGATGGTGAAAATGCTGTTGATACTTTCTTCATAGTTCAAGAAACTGGAAAGAGAAGCCAGAATGTGAAGTTAGATCATAGAACCAGTTTTAGTAAGAGGAAAATATCGAAAGAGGAAGGAGCCACGAAGAAGGTGAAAGGAGAAAGTTCATCGAAGAGGGACTCAACAACGGAAGGAAAAGCACAGAAAAGAGATGTTGGAAAAGAGGATTCTTCTGTGAAAAAGGAGGCAGGCAAGGAAAAGCAAGGAAGTAACAGAGTTTTGCCTGAGAAAGAGACAGGAAACAAAATCTCAAAGTCAAAACAAAATAAGCTGGTAATGAAGCAGCCAAAGGAGAGGCCGATGGTTGATGATCTAGATGAACTTGAAAGAGAGCTTGAAGAAATTGGATTTCCCAATGAAAGCTTTGATGAATCTACTGTTAAAAAGCCAGCCAATTCACGAACAGTTAATATTTGAATTGTAAATTAATGTACTTCAGATGCTTTATTGTCATATAATCAAATCAAATAATGATGCGAAGAATTAGTTTAGAACATGATTGTGTATAACATAGTATACCATAGTATACCAATGTATAGCGTGGTATGATATTGTACTGTGTGATATGTCACAATATAATATGGCAAAACATGGCATGACATGTTATAGCTGTGGTTCTTGCGAAGGGTTCCAAGGGGACTGTGAAGGAAGTGAGAGGGCCTCTAGAGGCTGCTTTTGCTTGTTCAACTCGTTTTGTTAGTCTAAATCACTGTTTACGTTTTTTTCCCGTGAAAGTATGTCAAGTATAGCATCAGTTTTTCCCTCCAGGGAGACCATGATTCAAAAAGTATACTGTAGGGGACCGCCATACAGAATGATTTGGAAAGTTTGGGAACCACTGTGGTATAGTATGGTTGCAATATGATATATCAAGATATAATACATGAAATGATAAATAATTTATGTAATATATAAATATATATATATATATATATATATATATATATATTAAATCATGATAAAGTATGGTGTAACTTAGTGCAATAGAGTTTAAGGAAGATGATGTTGTAAAGTATAGAAATACATAACACAATGCAATATAACATGAACTAACGTTCTATAGTATGGCATGAAATACTTTAATATGTTTGTACATTACGTATCTTGCATGAAAACAATAAAAATGTCAAGGAGATTTTGCTGTCGATCACGCGATACCATCAGTAGAGATTCCCTATCACTTTCAGGCTGTCATCGTTTGCGCAACTCCGTTCTTATAAGCACAAATTAATCGATTAGACGTCCTATTTTAGTGAATTATTTTCCAGACAATTTTCTTAATTTCATCCAACAGCCAATGTTGTATAACGTGAATATGTGTGTTACTGTCCACTTTAGGCATGACACTTTTTGAGACAAGTCCAGCGCGAGATACTCGTAAATACAACAGGGTACCGAAGTATGCAAGTAGGGATTCAATAGTTTCGGACCTAGTACGCGCGATAGATGGCTTTCATGTCAGAAGTTTAGTGATACATTTGAAGGTAAAACAAAACCTTGACCAATCGACAGATTCTCCTTGCGAAAACTGAAATAAAATCGATGTAGTATTAGATGAGAAGTGAGGTATATTTTATGAGAATTGAGTAATTTAGCTGTAGCTAAACCTTGAATACACGCAGTCCGCTTTCTTTGTATACCTTTTAGGATTCGTTACTCTTGGCAATGTTGTAACCTCTGCCTGACCTTCACCGGCTTAAATGGAAGTAGTAAATTATTACCGACAGATCTCACGAGAGATATGCAGTTACTTTTTGTATCATAAACTTAAGTAGTATTATTTAACTGCAGCGTAATTTCCTAATTCCTTGACAGTTATGGATACATTGATACACTTGTTTCTCTTGTGAGCAATAGTTTCATTAACTGAGGTAGGCCCTTGGTTTGGTTAAACATCTTTGCAATTAAAGCACAACAGACCTCTTTTAAGTATAAAGTTTACTGTGTACATAGCTGTAATACGTTTGTACTTGATGATTTGACTTCTATTTCGTCAATTCTATTAATACATTTTCAATCAGCTACTTGTTGTCATTGCTGACTTACCCATTTGCTCCTTCGCTCACGGTTTGTCTATCTATTTCCTTTTATATTCCTGTCACGTCACTCTCAACCGATCCTTTACTTGAGCGGTTTACTTTTTAGTGATTGATTGATTGATTGATTGATTGATTGATTGATTGATTGATTGATTGGTTGATTGGTTGAATGAATGATTGAATCATTGAGTGGTTGAGTGAAAAATTGATTGACTGATTAGACCTTTCAATCATTCATCTATTCGGTCGTTTAGTCGATTTATTTATGCTCATAAGGAATTATAGCCCCTTTATTGACGCACCAGCTCTTCTCTTTCCATTGGTTGTACCAGATAGTCGCTTTTATCACGTGGGACCATTCACTCATTCATTCATTTATTCATTCATTTATTCATTCGTTCGTTCATTTGTTCTTTCATTCCTTCATAGTTATTTATTTTCCCATCGACTCCACTTCTGGCCTAAGCCTAAACAATCAAGTTTCTTTTTTAATGTCTGAATTTGTAACAGCGATAATGAACTTGTATACTAGCAGTGTATCCAATATTATACATACATTGATTGACAAACGCTAAGATTGGGTAGGCATAATCTAGATAGATCCGTGTAATCCGGTTTCACGCTACATTGTTAAATTGGCGTCGCCTCTTATCCCATTTAATCAATCATAATTCACCAGCCTTTCGCGTTTATCAAATTTTCTATGCTTGATTATTCACTCAGCTCATATCTACGACCCGTGGTATGTGCTTTTGCTTTAAGATAATAAGCCCTCGGAACATAGAGATAAAATCTATCTTCCCTCTCAATCTATTATTGTTCTGTACACTCAAATCTCCTTCTGAAATTAAGAGCCCATGAATTCGATGCTGTTCTATGATAATGTAAATTAGAACCTCGTTTTGATAATAAGGTCTAATGACTTTTCGACACTCAGAGGTGATTGGAAGTCAAGCTCGTCAGTTGCACAGAACATTGGAAAGGGAGCTGTCGTATTTGAACTCCACAGTAGTTCTCATCGCCTTGGGGCAGTTAGAGTTGCATTTCATCAACACAAATAGTTCGATTTTTTCAAATCGCGAGTCTAGCTACCAGAGAACCTAAAGATCTTTATTTGCTTGCTGCAGAATATTTTAGGTACAATTTTGGATTCCATCAAGCGCTGCTTTGATTGACCTTCGTCACATGGATAGAATCTGACTTTTTGAGTGAGTGACTTAACGTTTTGTTGAGAGATAACACTGAAAGTGTATGAAATATGTGGAATGCAAACAGAATTCAATAGGAGTCTTCTTTAGAAGAGTTGCCCCAGACACATATGAAGATCAAGAGTTTATCAACATCAAAGGAACCAAGGCTTCTGGGTAGAGTGGTGGTACTTACAATAAGAAGTGATATACTGAATACAGTACTGGCATTGCCACGTCAGTTTTGATCGAGAAGAAGAGGAAAGAAGATTCAAGGTAATATAATGTTATTTCGTGGAATTTCATCTCTCACTTTGCTTCTCTTCTTGGATATCTTCTTCGACTTCGTCTTGTAACCTCTGAGGGTCTTGAAATCAGCCTCAAGCTCTAATTAAAGCCTTCATATACTTAGAGTCAGATAGAGCTTGTAAACATGTCATACAACATTAATGGGAAAATAACACACGGCTTTATCAAATAACAAATTCATTTGTCCTAGTACTTAAGTTTGACTTTGAATAATTGGTGAAATGTGTGGAAATGATTGACTCTGAAGAGCTGGTATCGAAGGGAAGCCTCTAAGTCATACGGTGATAGTAGATTTCTAGCAAACTAGGCGTATCCTTCGGTCATTCAGGTATAAAGAAGAGCCCCCTACCGAGGCTTGTCTCCAATGTTGTCAAATTTACTTTTATCAAATCGAAAAACAACTGGATGTAATCATTTTAAGGATCAACAAAATGAAGATCAGTTTGTGGCAAATGAAAAGGAACAACTTATTGAATAAGGACAATGCCCCGTGTATGGAAATTCAATTCGAGGTTTGCCTGTTGATATAGTATTAGCCTCTTGTGCAAACAATATAAAAGAGTTAAACTTCTGTTCTCAAAGTTCGGTGTGATTTAGCATACCATGAAATAAAATGATAGGTTATAGATCATTTGCTAATCTGAAACATAAATCGTTATGGCTCTGCTGTTGTGTTTGCCTTCCGTCCTATAGTTAAGGCTGGCCTCTGAGACTGACTAAGGACCATAGGAGGAACAATAACGATGATGATATCTGCCAAATTGATGACGCTGCTAAAACAACGTTAGTAGCCTGTTAGACGATAGTTTTGGCCAAATAGATTAATTACATAGAACTCTATATGCAGATGGTTAACTCTGTTTTGGAAAATCAGGTAACGACAGCCAGGTACAGGAAAGAACTGGCAACTTCATGTGGCCAGATTCATAGGCTCGATGGGCCTTTCTTCAACATCATACAGTGAGTGACACGAGGTGCAATTGTTAATATGACAAGAAATGTACCATAGAAATACTCAAAGAGGTGATCTGATTTACCACCGTTTTTAGAAGGTAGCGTTTCAGGGTGGCATACGTTTCATTTCAAACAGAGCTAGTCCCTTTACGAGTCGGAGACCTCGTTCCATGTTCGATCTACCCGACAGGTCAGTCTACCTATGGTTAGCTATAACCACAGTGTAAATGTGGATTCGAACCTAGTTGAGTTACCATTAATATATGCGACTTGAATCTCGAAAATTAATGCTAGTATCGGTTACTTAAGGAAAATAGATAAGCGGAATAAGGCTGCTCATTGGACTCTAACAGGACTTTCAACACATCTTATATCGACCTTTTAAATAGTCAGGAAAAGAATTGGCTACCCTATCTCACGAAGCGGATAGTTTGTGATGAGAGTGCTTGTTACAGAAGCTCCTCAACCTACTGGGCTCGCACGTAATTTTCTGTATAAGTTAGAATTGCAAACTACATAATGATAAAAGCTCACAAATAGAAGTGGGATGTCTAGGAGTATAAGTTCTCTCCATTATTTAGGTATTAAAAACCCCTCAAGTAATACTTATTTATTCAAATATTCAACTACTATGCCATTGCGTTCTGCGAAGTTCCATGTGTCCATGTTTATGCTACAGTAACTGAACAGCAATTAATATAAGATGGTGATCTATACACCGTTGGACTATTTGACATTGCTTGTATGTAGCCAAGCGATAGGTTACCATACAATTGTGCTTCTGTATTCTGGAACACAGTCAGCTCCTTGTTTGCCTGACAAGCACACTACATAGGAAGGACCAATAAACTGCAACCATCAAAACATGCCCATCAGCAGAAATTTTTACTGTGACTGATTGATCATTGAAGCACAGAGTATAATATATATTTAATTTAACATTTGCTATAAAATACTTATATTGCCAATAAAGGCCTGCTATTTCCAGTTTTCTAAATAGCAATTTAATAAGAATCAAAAATACCGTCTGCGTGTTAAGCAAATCTAAAACGAAACATTCCAAGTTTTTCGTTATTGGCACGTTTTATGGTGGGGCCCTTCTAAATCATAGGGAATCGTTGCCATAATGAAACTTCCTAGTGTCTCGTAGACGGGGAAGATTTCTCACTCGATGTGACAAAACACCAGACAGAGATATAAGTATTATGCATATACGAGCTCGGAGGATATTGTTACAGAATTATGACTCTTCGTTAGAAGAGCTGCTTGGAAAAAGGGAAGAACAGTCGATCCATGAAAAAGCTTGCAAGAGCTATATGTTTTTTTGCATTTTTGTGTGTAGTGTTTGTTTTAAATTGCCGCATAGTATGTTGCTAGTTAGTATATTGAAAGTGTTGTTGGCAAGACGTATATTTCAAGGAATACATTATATTCCACCGTGCTCTGTGGAGTTCCCTTGCAAAGCTGTTAGTTTTATAAGAATCTAGCTATTGCTCTTCAATCAGAAATTTTACTTTAAGCTTAATAATGGAATGAAGTTTTGCTTTTATTACGAACAGGGTTATGGACCCTTCATTGGGAAGCAATGAGAATCAGAGCGAAGAGAAAGAACTGTCCTTTTCAATCAGTCGAATCCTGCAAAGCACCTGTAGTATAAAGAAAGTAGAAATTAATCGCAAAGATGCGATGACATGCAGATGTGCCGTCGAACTTCATGGTTGCAAGTGCACAGATACTACACAAGTTCACAAAATAAACGGAGATGGAACGCAGGAGACAAGGTTGCCCTACCCATGGCAGATGCTCACCAAACAGTCAAGTAAGCTCTACTTTTAATCATTCTCCATTCATTTTTATGCACCATTCTCTCAAGATATCTGGGGTAGCACTAGTTACGTTCGTACTTACTGGAGTATATGATAAATAAATTCTGTAAAATTAGTAAAACTCATTTCTTACTTACGTGCTAAAGTATCCGACATTGTTCCTACCTAATGGAAAAGTCGATCCTCCTCTGAAGCTGATGGATGTTTTTTTACACGTAACCTACCACAAGGCCTAGCTCTAAAAGTTCCTTATTTTTGGACCTGTATTGATCACATTCTAGTACCAAATGTCCTTTGATAGTTCTTCAACTTTAACTACACGTCTTAGTGCTACATAGTGCTGAATGATAAGACGGACACTATAGATACCCCAAGTTTCAATGGTAACTTAGCTATGAACAACTTGCTATAAGGATAACATACAATTTATGCGAATCCGGCTGTTTCTTAGTTCTCGATGCTTGTTTGCAGCGATAACAATAGTCGAAACTAAACAGTTCCTTAGGGGTTTTTTCTGGTAGTTTGGAAGTTCCGTTCACTTTTGGCTTTCTACACATGGGCTCGTTATATAAAACAGCTCCTTATGAAAAACGAGCGGCGTTTAACATTATTCGAAGGGCAACAAACAAAACATCAGAAGAGAATGAACAGTACACTCAAGCTATTTGGCAGCACTTGTATGCAGTGGAATGAAAGGCCACCATACGAATGTATTTTTGTATCCTAGAAGGCACTTAGCTCCTTGTTTGTCTGAAAGATGTAGAATAAATGGGAAGATGCAATTAAGTGGAACGGCCATTACATGCACAGCAACAGAAGGCTTTCTGCACCTCTGATTGATCATTTAGAGTTTTAATAAGGAACGTACCAAAGAGAATACACGCTTTTTATTGCAAAGATTTTTTCCCTTAATTACCCTAAATACTTAACTACCTTTTTCATGATTTCAGTACTAAAACGGTCCTACAACAGTGTTGCACAGGCGGACAAACATCATAAGACATAACACCGAACTACATAGAAAAGTATCATAGAAAATCTGGACAAATGTACATCAAGGAAATAGTGGGATTGCGTAATAATTGGAACTTTAAATGTGCATCAGCTTATCTCGTGCTCTCATTTTTTATATTTTTTATTGGTACACTTGATTGTTTATATATGAATGATTTATACTTCCATATTGTACAGTTCTTTGTGAAAAATTGATTGATAAGAAAGTAGTACTCGACTGCTCAAAAAGTTGAGAAAGTTCATCACTAGATTTCAGAGACCTAAGAAAGTTTATGAGTTCGTATTGATTTTAAAAATTCAAATTTTCACACAAATCCACCAATTTACGTAATTTGTATAGGTTACAGTTTCACCTGTTTATCAATGTATTCCAGTGCTTTGCTTGTGTGATGCATTTCTGCTCTTGTAACACCATAGTGGTACGCAATTTCAAAAGTCTTGCTAACAAGGTCTTAAGAAAGTTTTTGTACTGAAATCATGAAAAACTTAAGAAAGACTCAGCACTGGGTGAAAAAGTTTAATTATAATAAAATGCGTTTCCCTGTTAACCCAACATTTACTCGAAAGTGTCTTTATCGAGCGTACATATCCTTCTGCCAGATCGACGAATTGGCCACCCGTACCAAAGTAGAGCTGTGCCAAAGAGGAAGAAACCACGAACAACGTTTTCGAGAGCACAGATTACAGAATTAGAAGACCTGTTTGCAGAGAAAAAATACCTGACTTCTTCAGAGAGACAGAAGGTGGCTGAATATCTACACTTATCTGATTGCCAGGTGAAAACATGGTTTCAGAATCGAAGAACCAAATGGAAAAGGGAGACTGAAGAAGAGAAGGAGGAACAAAGGCATGCTTTGAGTAGGACAATAATGAGTTTGCAAAAAGAACGAATGATTTCATTCCAAGAATTTCACCATGTCTCTTGTGGTTCAACGATGACCTAGTAGGAAAGTACTTGGGTCACCGAGAGCTGTTATGGGGCCCGGAAAAATTAAAGATTGCGCTACTGTAAAGTTTAAAAGTCACTAAAGAATCATTTCATGGCTTTTGGGGACCCCTCCCAGGCTTGGAGCTCAGGACAATCTGTCCCACCTGCCCCTTCTCGAAGAGTCTCCTACTAATATGTAGCGTGTAACTGCTACTTAAAAATTAAGACCTTTGCTCACAGTCAGTTGATCTTATATGGATAGCATGAATTTGGCTTAAGCATTGCTTCCCGTCGCACAGGAGAGAACATTCGCACCAGAAAATCAATCATAATAGACTTGTACAGTTCCTAGCACTGGTGGCCAAATGAATCGATTCCATTTAGTTGCTACAATAGGGTGTGGAACAACTGTACCTGTAAGTAATAGTGAATTAAAATTTTTCAACTGTGCATACTTTGTTGGAAGTGACGACTTGGGATATAGCGCTTTTACGGTATTCCTATTAGCGGATAAATTTCTCCAATAATGGAAATTCCTTAAAAGTGCTATATTTTTTGTGACTATGCCCTTTAGAAATATGTGTAGAAAGTAGGCAACACGCATCCTACGTTCATAATTATAAAATCACAATATCTTTTTAAATGATGTTAGAATCACCCTAGAGAGTATCAATGTCTCCTTGAAGCAGCTTTTAAGTGGCCAAACAGCTGGGCAAAGTCTTTGAGGCCACAACTTTAAAATGCATTGGATCTACTGGGACTGTGTAGTATGTTGAAAAAAATGCCCGACTTTTAAATGCTTAATTGTCACATCGGGTTAAAGCCATTGAAAATACACGCAGTAATAAATATAAGACTTTTTCTTTTTTATCGAGAATCCCCTTGGCATATCTCTGATTACTGTAAAAAAATCCCAATGAAAAATCCACACAGAAACATCACAAACAACTATAATCTGTGTAAGCATGTTATCGACATTTTTCATACGCATTAATCACTTCGTTCTTGCTGAGGTCGTTCTGATGGTTTTGCTTCATTGTCATGGCTTTCAAGCGCTCAAAATGTCAGCCAGTCTGATTAACAGTATCGAGAGTTGAATTCCATGTTAAAGAGGATTGTTTAAATCAATTCACATCAAAACTGTATACCTAATCTCATTCCTATTCAAATTTACCTTTTAATTTCCTTATTTAATATTATTAATTTACTTAGTGCAGAAAGACCGATATGATTTGAGCCGTGCTTTGAAAGACAAAATCCATTGACAAATATTGAATTGAAATTTTCCTTGCCGATTAAACACTTGAGATTTTAAAGATACCACTCAAGTGTTTTGGTTTAGACTAATGGCAAATATTCATTGATTCAATTAAGTCGTGTTTTCATTCTGAAAGTTGAATAACTTACATAAATCTTGCATGTCGCCTATTTGTCAGTTTGTCTCTTCATTGTCAAAGGGACATTTGCACGTAACACTACAGACCTTACATGAGAAGAGAATAGCCCAAAAAGGTAAGGAGTACTTCGTGGGTAGATGGGTACACAGATCTGTGCACGAATGAAATGCACTCATGCCACGACTGACATAAATAAAAACCAAATCCAAGAATTCTAATGTTGTGTGTTATGCTACTGAGGCGGTACAGGACTGGGGGGACGTGTTCCCAGTTTTCTCCAGGATCACTGCTTTAATTCTTTCAAATTTGAGTAGCAAAGTGTGAAGAGGAGGGAGGTCTTGAGCAAGATATAATGCATTGCTATGCCAAATCATTGTTGCTTGCATAACTGTTTGTCAGGCTTTAGTTCCGTATTTAGGGACCGGTCAATAATTCTTCCAGGGGAGGGGGTGGCAGACATCTAGGATTGGGAACAAAATTCTGCACACTCAGAGGGAGGGGGTGGAAAATAAAGAGCATTTTAAAAGAAAGAGTATCAAGTTTCTTCTGAAGTTCTGGAGTGGGGACCAAAATTTCTACTTAAATTTGGGAGGGGGACGAAAATTCCATCAAATAGATGAGAATGTCTTCCACCCCCTCCCCACAAGTAATTATTGACCCGTGTCTTACTGTACGCTGTACGTAAGGGTGGGGTCCAAAAGGGCACAGTCTATGAAATCCCACGTTTGTGGTGGCTGCTTCTCACCTGTTGTAGTTATATTTTTACTGCAAACAGAGAAGATCGGGGGAGGGGGGGTCTAGGCAGGACAGTATAGAGAACAAAAATTTTTTGCATTAACGCTAATGAAGAGGGACGACCTTGCTAGGGCCTCACTCATATACTTTTCTCCAGATAAAGCACATAATTTAATGCATTGAAATTAGTGTGACATTTTCAGTTAGAATTCAGAAATCAGGCTAACTAAAATATGAGCACACCAACTTATGGATTACCTTCCAATTCAAACAACCAATGGCAGTGGATAAATACCTTAATATGTCCAATACAGCAACTGTTCATGACAATATGCATGACAGTACATTAATAAAAAAGAGCAAAGCAAATTGAGTACCAGCATTCTCTGTCCAGGGCATAACACTACTTCCAACTGGGTCGACTTTATCTCACAAATTCAGACTAGGGACGTTTACTTCTGATACAGAACTATGGAGTAGCAAAGCTGACAAAAATACTTTCAATAAATTTCCTGTACACTTCTTGGAAAAAACATACTTTCTTTCCTGCTTTCCAGTACTCTATCCAAATCATTTTACCTTTTCAATTTCATCGTACTTTTCATCCAACCAACTTGGGTAATTTTCTGCAAACTTGTATAAAATGCTCTACACATGTAAAAATGTTTCATACTTTCCTCGTTTTCAAACCGAAGATAGTGTCGAAAACTTGTTTACAAGTATAGAAAATTTGCATAAGTATAGATAATTTTAAGCAAGTTTCCAGACAATTAGCAAAGTTGGTTGCATGAAAAGCACGGTGAATATGAAAGGATAAAAAAATGTATATGCAGCAC
Organism: Mastigias papua; assembly: GCA_964019165.1. Lineage (NCBI taxonomy): Eukaryota > Metazoa > Cnidaria > Scyphozoa > Rhizostomeae > Mastigiidae > Mastigias > Mastigias papua. The sequence continues at coordinate 18,887,641 of OZ025269.1, forward strand.
TTGGAAACAATGAAAGAAAGAATGTCTTTTCTAACAAGTACACACCATTCATTAAAAGTATTTCTCTCAGACTCGCCATTCAATAAACACCATTGCTTCAGACCAGATAGACTACAAATACAGCTGAAAATAGTTCATCACACTTGGTCAAAAAGTACAACTGTATTCACCAGAATTATTATAAGCATCAACCTACATAACCAATACACAATCCTACCTAAAAACTACCACAAGGTCATAGCCTTACTTCAGATTGTATTCAAAAGCTGCTTCAACATCGAAGCGTAAACCTTCCAAGGATCAAAGCAAATTCCTGTTGATTGCGGATAGACAAGTGATGAAAATGAGCCAATTTTGGCCAAAACGTAAGGCTATAGCCTTGGTATTTTGCCCGAACATGACCAAAATTGAAATTAATTCATGTTGATTGCAGATTGAAAAGTGATGAAAATGAGCCAATTTTGGCCAAAAAGTAAGGCTATAGCCTTGGTATGCTGCCCAAAAATGACCAAAATTGAACTTAATTCATGTTGATTGCAGATTGAAAAGTGATGAAAATGAGCCAATTTTGGCCAAAAAGTAAGGCTATAGCCTTGGTATGCTGCCCAAAAATGACCAAAATTGAACTTAATTCATGTTGATTGCAGATTGAAAAGTGATGAAAATGAGCCAATTTTGGCCAAAAAGTAAGGCTATAGCCTTGGTATTTTGCCCACACATGACCAAACTTAAACTTAATTCATACTGATTGCACGTTGACAAATGATGAAATTGAGAAAATGTAGGCCAACAAGTAAGGCTATAGCCTTGGTATTTTGCCCAAAAATGACCAAAATTGACATTAATTCATGTTGATTGCAGATTGAAAACTGATGAACATGAGCCAAATTTGGCCAAAAAGTAAGGCTATAGCCTTGGTATTTTGCCCACAAATGACCAAAATTGAAATTAATTCATGTTGATTGCAGATTGAAAAGTGATGAAAATGAGCCACTTTTGGCCAAAACGTAAGGCTATAGCCTTGGTATTTTGCCCACACATGACCAAAATTGAAATTAATTCATGCTGATTGCACGTTGACAAATGATGAAATTGAGAAAATGTAGGCCAAAAAGTAAGGCTATAGCCTTGGTATTTTGCCCAAAACTGACCAAACTTAAAATTAATTCATGTTGATTGCAGATTGAAAAGTGATGAAAATGAGCCAATCATGGCCAACACGTAAGGCTATAGCCTTGGTATTTTGCCCAAAAATGACCAAAATTGAAATTAATTCATGTTGATTGCAGATTGAAAAGTGATGAATATGAGCCAATTTTGGCCAAAAAGTAAGGCTATAGCCTTGGTATGTTGCCCAAAAATGACCAAAATTGAAATTAATTCATGTTGATTGCAGCTTGAAAAATGATGAAAATGAGCCAAAATTTGGCCAAAACGTAAGGCTATAGCCTTGGTATTTTGCCCAAAAATGACCAAAATTGAAATTAATTCATGTTGATTGCAGATTGAAAAGTGATGAAAATGAGCCAAATTTGGCCAAAAAGTAAGGCTATAGCCTTCGTATTTTGCCCAAAAATGACCAAAATTGAAGTTAATTCATGTTGATTGCAGATTGAAAACTGATGAACATGAGCCAATTTTGGCCAAAAAGTAAGGCTATAGCCTTGGTATGTTGCCCAAAAATGACCAAAACTGAAATTAATTCATGTTGATTGCAGCTTGAAAAGTGATGAAAATGAGCCAAATTTGGCCAAAAAGTAAGGCTATAGCCTTGGTATTTTGCCCAAACATGACCAAAATTGACATTAATTCATGTTGATTGCAGATTGAAAAGTGATGAATATGAGCCAATTTTGGCCAAAAAGTAAGGCTATAGCCTTAGTATTTTGCCCAAAAATGACCAAAATTGAAATTAATTCATGCTGATTGCACGTTGACAAATGACGAAATTGAGCCAATGTTGGCCAAAGCGTAAGGCCATAGCCTTGGTATTTTGCCCAACACTGACCAAAGTTGAAATTAATTCATGTTGATTGCAGATTGAAAAGTGATGAAAATGAGCCACTTTTGGCCAAAACGTAAGGCTATAGCCTTGGTATTTTGCCCACACATGACCAAACTTAAAATTAATTCATGCTGATTGCACGTTCACAAATGATGAAATTGAGAAAATGTAGGCCAAAAAGTAAGGCTATAGCCTTGGTATTTTGCCCACAAATGACCAAACTTAAAATTAATTCATGTTGATTGCAGATTGAAAAGTGATGAACATGAGCCAATTTTGGCCAAAAAGTAAGGCTATAGCCTTGGTATTTTGCCCAAAAATGACCAAAATTGACATTAATTCATGTTGATTGCAGATTGAAAAGTGATGAATATGAGCCAATTTTGGCCAAAAAGTAAGGCTATAGCCTTGGTATGTTGCCCAAAAAAGACCAAAATTGAAATTAATTCATGTTGATTGCACGTTGACAAATGATGAAATTGAGAAAATGTAGGCCACAAAGTAAGGCTATAGCCTTGGTATTTTGCCCACACATGACCAAAATTGAAATTAATTCATGCTGATTGCACGTTGACAAATGATGAAATTGAGAAAATGTAGGCCAAAAAGTAAGGCTATAGCCTTGGTATTTTGCCCAAAACTGACCAAACTTAAAATTAATTCATGTTGATTGCAGATTGAAAAGTGATGAAAATGAGCCAATCATGGCCAACACGTAAGGCTATAGCCTTGGTATGTTGCCCAAAAATGACCAAAATTGAAATTAATTCATGTTGATTGCAGCTTGAAAAGTGATGAAAATGAGCCAAAATTTGGCCAAAACGTAAGGCTATAGCCTTGGTATTTTGGCCAAAGATGACCAAAATTGAAATTAATTCATGTTGATTGCAGATTGAAAAGTGATGAACATGAGCCAAAATTTGGCCAAAACGTAAGGCTATAGCCTTGGTATTTTGGCCAAAAATAACCAAAATTGACATTAATTCATGTTGATTGCAGATTGAAAAGTGATGAATATGAGCCACTTTTGGCCAAAAAGTAAGGCTATAGCCTTGGTATGTTGCCCAAAAATGACCAAAATTGAAATTAATTCATGTTGATTGCAGCTTGAAAAGTGATGAAAATGAGCCAAAATTTGGCAAAAACGTAAGGCTATAGCCTTGGTATTTTGCCCAAAAATGACCAAAACTGAAATTAATTCATGTTGATTGCAGATTTAAAAGTGATGAAAATGAGCCAAATTTGGCCAAAAAGTAAGGCTATAGCCTTGGTATTTTGCCCGAACATGACCAAAATTGACATTAATTCATGTTGATTGCAGATTGAAAAGTGATGAATATGAGCCAATTTTGGCCAAAAAGTAAGGCTATAGCCTTGGTATGTTGCCCAAAAATGACCAAAATTGAAATTAATTCATGTTGATTGCAGATTGAAAAGTGATGAATATGAGCCAATTTTGGCCAAAAAGTAAGGCTATAGCCTTGGTATGTTGCCCAAAAATGACCAAAATTGAAATTAATTCATATTGATTGCAGCTTGAAAAGTGATGAAAATGAGCCAATTTTGGCCAAAAAGTAACGCTATAGCCTTGGTATGTTGCCCAAAAATGACCAAAATTGAAATTAATTCATGTTGATTGCAGCTTGAAAAGTGATGAAAATGAGCCAAAATTTGGCCAAAACGTAAGGCTATAGCCTTGGTATTTTGCCAAAAATGACCAAAATTGAAATTAATTCATGTTGATTGCAGCTTGAACAGTGATGAAAATGAGCCAATTTTGGCCAAAAAGTAAGGCTATAGCCTTGGTATTTTGCCCAACACTAAACAACATTGAAATTAATTCATGTTGATTGCACATTGAAAACTGATGAACATGAGCCAATTTTGGCCAAAACGTAAGGCTATAGCCTTGGTATTTTGCCGAAAAATGACCAAAATTGAAATTAATTCATGCTGATTGCACGTTGACAAATGATGAAATTGAGCCAATGTTGGCCAAAGCGTAAGGCCATAGCCTTGGTATTTTGCCCAAACATGACCAAAATTGAAATTAATTCATGCTGATTGCACGGTGACAAATGATGAAATTGAGAAAATGTAGGCCACAAAGTAAGGCTATAGCCTTGGTATTTTGCCCACACATGACCAAACTTAAAATTAATTCATGCTGATTGCACGTTGACAAATGATGAAATTGAGAAAATGTAGGCCAAAAAGTAAGGCTATAGCCTTGGTATTTTGCCCACAAATGACCAAACTTAAAATTAATTCATGTTGATTGCAGATTGAAACGTCATGAAAATGAGCCAATCATGGCCAACACGTAAGGCTATAGCCTTGGTATTTTGCCCAAAAATGACCAAAATTGACATTAATTCATGTTGATTGCAGATTGAAAAGTGATGAATATGAGCCAATTTTGGCCAAAAAGTAAGGCTATAGCCTTGGTATGTTGCCCAAAAATGACCAAAATTGAAATTAATTCATGTTGATTGCAGATTGAAAAGTGATGAAAATGAGCCACATTTGACCAAAAAGTAAGGCTATAGCCTTGGTATTTTGCCCAAAAATGACCAAAATTGAAATTAATTCATGTTGATTGCAGATTGAAAAGTGATGAATATGAGCCAATTTTGGCCAAAAAGTAACGCTATAGCCTTGGTATGTTGCCAAAAATGACCAAAATTGAAATTAATTCATGTTGATTGCAGATTGAAAAGTGATGAATATGAGCCAATTTTGGCCAAAAAGTAAGGCTATAGCCTTGGTATGTTGCCCAAAAATGACCAAAATTGAAATTAATTCATGTTGATTGCAGCTTGAAAAGTGATGAAAATGAGCCAAAATTTGGCCAAAACGTAAGGCTATAGCCTTGGTATTTTGCCCAAAAATGACCAACATTGAAATTAATTCATGTTGATTGCAGCTTGAACAGTGATGAAAATGAGCCAATTTTGGCCAAAAAGTAAGGCTATAGCCTTGGTATTTTGCCCAACACTGAACAAAATTGAAATTAATTCATATTGATTGCACATTGAAAAGTGATGAAAATGAGCCAATTTTGGCCAAAACGTAAGGCTATAGCCTTGGTATTTTGCCCAACAATGACCAAAAGTGAAATTAATTCATGCTGACTGCACGTTGACAAATGATGAAATTGAGAAAATGTAGGCCACAAAGTAAGGCTATAGCCTTGGTATTTTGCCAAAAACTGACCAAAATTGAAATTAATTCATGTTGATTGCAGATTGAAAAGTGATGAAAATAAGCCAAGTTTGGCAAAAAAATTAGGCTATAGCCTTGGTACTTTGCCCAAAACTGAAGAAAATTGAAATTAATTCATGTTGATTGCAGCTTGAAAAGTGATGAAAATGAGCCAATTGTGGCCAAAAAGTAAGGCTATAGCTTTGGTATTTTGCCAAAAATGACCAAAATTGAAATTAATTCATGTTGATTGCAGATTGAAAAGTGATGAAAATGAGCCAATTTTGGCCAAAAAGTAAGGCTATAGCCTTGGTATTTTGCCCAACACTGAACAAAATTGAAATTAATTCATATTGATTGCACATTGAAAAGTGATGAAAATGAGCCAATTTTGGCCAAAACGTAAGGCTATAGCCTTGGTATTTTGCCAAAAACTGACCAAAATTGAAATTAATTCATGTTGTTTGCACATTGAGAAGTGATGAAAATAAGCCAATTTTGGCCAAAAAGTAAGGCTATAGCCTTGGTATTTTGCCCAAAAATGACCAACATTGAAATTAATTCATGTTGATTGCAGCTTGAACAGTGATGAAAATGAGCCAATTTTGGCCAAAAAGTAAGGCTATAGCCTTGGTATTTTGCCCAACACTAAACAAAATTGAAATTAATTCATGTTGATTGCAGATTGAAAACTGATGAACATGAGCCAATTTTGGCCAAAACGTAAGGCTATAGCCTTGGTATTTTGCCGAAAAATGACCAAAATTGAAATTAATTCATGCTGATTGCACGTTGACAAATGATGAAATTGAGCCAATGTTGGCCAAAGCGTAAGGCCATAGCCTTGGTATTTTGCCCAAACATGACCAAAATTGAAATTAATTCATGCTGATTGCACGGTGACAAATGATGAAATTGAGAAAATGTAGGCCACAAAGTAAGGCTATAGCCTTGGTATTTTGCCCACACATGACCAAACTTAAAATTAATTCATGCTGATTGCACGTTGACAAATGATGAAATTGAGAAAATGTAGGCCAAAAAGTAAGGCTATAGCCTTGGTATTTTGCCCACAAATGACCAAACTTAAAATTAATTCATGTTGATTGCAGATTGAAACGTCATGAAAATGAGCCAATCATGGCCAACACGTAAGGCTATAGCCTTGGTATTTTGCCCAAAAATGACCAAAATTGACATTAATTCATGTTGATTGCAGATTGAAAAGTGATGAATATGAGCCAATTTTGGCCAAAAAGTAAGGCTATAGCCTTGGTATGTTGCCCAAAAATGACCAAAATTGAAATTAATTCATGTTGATTGCAGATTGAAAAGTGATGAAAATGAGCCACATTTGGCCAAAAAGTAAGGCTATAGCCTTGGTATTTTGCCCAAAAATGACCAAAATTGAAATTAATTCATGTTGATTGCAGATTGAAAAGTGATGAATATGAGCCAATTTTGGCCAAAAAGTAACGCTATAGCCTTGGTATGTTGCCCAAAAATGACCAAAATTGAAATTAATTCATGTTGATTGCAGATTGAAAAGTGATGAATATGAGCCAATTTTGGCCAAAAAGTAAGGCTATAGCCTTGGTATGTTGCCCAAAAATGACCAAAATTGAAATTAATTCATGTTGATTGCAGATTGAAAAGTGATGAAAATGAGCCAAAATTTGGCCAAAACGTAAGGCTATAGCCTTGGTATTTTGCCCACAAATGACCAACATTGAAATTAATTCATGTTGATTGCAGCTTGAACAGTGATGAAAATGAGCCAATTTTGGCCAAAAAGTAAGGCTATAGCCTTGGTATTTTGCCCAACACTGAACAAAATTGAAATTAATTCATATTGATTGCACATTGAAAAGTGATGAAAATGAGCCAATTTTGGCCAAAACGTAAGGCTATAGCCTTGGTATTTTGCCCAACAATGACCAAAAGTGAAATTAATTCATGCTGATTGCACGTTGACAAATGATGAAATTGAGAAAATGTAGGCCACAAAGTAAGGCTATAGCCTTGGTATTTTGCCAAAAACTGACCAAAATTGAAATTAATTCATGTTGATTGCAGATTGAAAAGTGATGAAAATAAGCCAAGTTTGGCAAAAAAATTAGGCTATAGCCTTGGTACTTTGCCCAAAACTGAAGAAAATTGAAATTAATTCATGTTGATTGCAGCTTGAAAAGTGATGAAAATGAGCCAATTGTGGCCAAAAAGTAAGGCTATAGCTTTGGTATTTTGCCAAAAATGACCAAAATTGAAATTAAATCATATTGATTGCACATTGAAAAGTGATGAAAATGAGCCAATTTTGGCCAAAACGTAAGGCTATAGCCTTGGTATTTTGCCAAAAACTGACCAAAATTGAAATTAATTCATGTTGTTTGCACATTGAGAAGTGATGAAAATAAGCCAATTTTGGCCAAAAAGTAAGGCTATAGCCTTGGTATTTTGCCCACAAATGACCAACATTGAAATTAATTCATGTTGATTGCAGCTTGAACAGTGATGAAAATGAGCCAATTTTGGCCAAAAAGTAAGGCTATAGCCTTGGTATTTTGCCCAACACTGAACAAAATTGAAATTAATTCATATTGATTGCACATTGAAAAGTGATGAAAATGAGCCAATTTTGGCCAAAACGTAAGGCTATAGCCTTGGTATTTTGCCCAACAATGACCAAAAGTGAAATTAATTCATGCTGATTGCACGTTGACAAATGATGAAATTGAGAAAATGTAGGCCACAAAGTAAGGCTATAGCCTTGGTATTTTGCCAAAAACTGACCAAAATTGAAATTAATTCATGTTGATTGCAGATTGAAAAGTGATGAAAATAAGCCAAGTTTGGCAAAAAAATTAGGCTATAGCCTTGGTACTTTGCCCAAAACTGAAGAAAATTGAAATTAATTCATGTTGATTGCAGCTTGAAAAGTGATGAAAATGAGCCAATTGTGGCCAAAAAGTAAGGCTATAGCTTTGGTATTTTGCCAAAAATGACCAAAATTGAAATTAATTCATGTTGATTGCAGATTGAAAAGTGATGAAAATGAGCCAATTTTGGCCAAAAAGTAAGGCTATAGCCTTGGTATTTTGCCCAACACTGAACAAAATTGAAATTAATTCATATTGATTGCACATTGAAAAGTGATGAAAATGAGCCAATTTTGGCCAAAACGTAAGGCTATAGCCTTGGTATTTTGCCCAACAATGACCAAAAGTGAAATTAATTCATGCTGATTGCACGTTGACAAATGATGAAATTGAGAAAATGTAGGCCACAAAGTAAGGCTATAGCCTTGGTATTTTGCCAAAAACTGACCAAAATTGAAATTAATTCATGTTGTTTGCACATTGAGAAGTGATGAAAATGAGCCAATTTTGGCCAAAAAGTAAGGCTATAGCCTTGGTATTTTGCCCAACACTGAACAAAATTGAAATTAATTCATATTGATTGCACATTGAAAAGTGATGAAAATGAGCCAATTTTGGCCAAAACGTAAGGCTATAGCCTTGGTATTTTGGCCAAAAATAACCAAAATTGACATTAATTCATGTTGTTTGCACATTGAGAAGTGATGAAAATAAGCCAATTTTGGCCAAAAAGTAAGGCTATAGCCTTGGTACTTTGCCCAAAACTGAACAAAATTGAAATTAATTCATGTTGATTGCAGATTGAAAAGTGATGAAAATGAGCCAATTTTGGCCAAAAAGTAAGGCTATAGCTTTGGTATTTTGCCCAACACTGAACAAAATTGAAATTAATTCATGTTGATTGCAGATTGAAAAGTGATGAAAATGAGCCAATTTTGGCCAAAAAGTAAGGCTATAGCCTTGGTATTTTGCCAAACACTGACAAAAACTTGAAATTAATTCATGTTGATTGCACATTGAGAAGTGATGAAAAAGAGCCAATGTTGGCCAAAAGTAAGGCTATAGCCTTGGTATGTTGCCCAAAAATGACCAAAATTGAAATTAAGTCATGTTGATTGCAGATTGAAAAGTGATGAAAATGAGCCAATGCTGGCCAAAACGTAAGGCTATAGCCTTGGTATTGTGCCCAAAAATATCCAAAATTGAAATTAATTCATGTTGATTGCAGATTGAAAAGTGATGAAAATGAGCCAATTTTGGCCAAAAGTAAGGCTATAGCCTTGGTATTTTGCCCAAAAATGACCAAAATTGAAATTAATTTATGCTGATTGCACGTTGACAAATGATGAAATTGAGAAAATGTAGGCCAAAAAGTAAGGCTATAGCCTTGGTATTTTGCACAAAAATGACCAAACTTAAAATTATTTCATGTTGAGTGCAGGTTGAAAAGTGATGAAAATGAGCCAATGTTGGCCAAAAGTAAGGCTATAGCCTTGGTATTTTGCCCAAAAATGACCAAAATTGAAATTAATTTATGCTGATTGCACGTTGACAAATGATGAAATTGAGAAAATGTAGGCCAAAAAGTAAGGCTATAGCCTTGGTATTTTGCACAAAAATGACCAAACTTAAAATTATTTCATGTTGATTGCAGATTGAAAAGTGATGAAAATGAGCCAATTTTGGCCAAAAAGTAAGGCTATAGCCTTGGTATTTTGCCCAACACTGACCAATATTGAAATTAATTCATGTTGATTGCAGATTGAAAAGTGATGAAAATGAGCCAATTTTGGCCAAAAAGTAACGCTATAGCCTTGGTATTTTGCCCAAAAATGACCAAAATTGAAATTAATTCATGTTGATTGCAGATTGAAAAGTGATGAAAATGAGCCAAGTTTGGCCAAAAAGTAAGGCTTTGTGTGAGGTCATAAACGCCTTGAATATTGGGCGATATATACTGTAGATGTAGTAGCTAGTGAAAGGCAACATGGTAAGCAGTGCTGAACTAAATGAACTGATGGGGTGAACTAAATCAGCTGAGATAAGTTACGTGAAATGCACTAAGGCTGTTGCAGAGTATACTACCGTTAAATTTCACTGAGCTTATACCAAATCTCTGTGATCTGGCATGTGGAAGTTTGTAGAGTAGCTTAATTCTGAAGTAATATGTCACCTCTTCCTAAAGAGTTGCAGCAATACTTGTCATGCAGAAATTACGTATAATCACGCAAAGTCCGCCTGAGAATACATCTGCTGTCATGGGAGAATTGCCATGATCTAATTAAACTACTCGTATTTACAACATACTAAAATGCCGTATTGTTCTTTAAGTCTTATTCAATTTTTCATTGCAGACGCGGATTGTGCTTCAACTGTTTTGCAACAGCCAATTCCGGAAGTACGCTGGTGGAGAATCTTTGCCAAAGATTGCCACAAATACACGAAGGTCTTTTCTCTCTGTTTGTTTGTTTCTCTGAGATGACAAATTCAAATTAGAAAGACAGCGCTATGAGCAAAAGCTTCCTAGAATTCATTTGCATTCATAGACATGCATAAATATCGGCCATTTCAAGTATGTTTTCTCACCATTTACTGTGTTGAGGGATACGTAATTTGGGTGTTTGGTTTGTCCCCTGAATATTCGGCGAAATATGACGCATGATCTTCCGATATCTGGTGACACGCAGTGTTTATATATATAAATATATATATATATATATATACAAATATAGAACAGCAATATGCTTATATATCTCTTTTTGAAGTTGAAACGAAAGCTAAATTCAGTATAATGTAATATCCCCTTAGAATGTAAAATCTATCATGACATCAATGAAGGCTTTTGTAAAGTTTGAATGCTTACCCATGAAACTTTTAAGGATGATTTAAACTTGGCTTTTGACAAATAAGTAGAAAGACGTTATAATAGATTGACTGCTGCATAACCAATGAGGATGT